>CM052542.1:91141217-91189231 GCA_028533065.1 Trachops cirrhosus | reverse complement strand
AGCTTTTCTTATTTCTATGGCTGTCTAATTGATATATATTCCTATTCAAGGTAAAGGAGGGGCTGTTACTCTAACGACTTTTAGACATTCAGGGACTTGTTGAACAGAGACGCATGGGTTTGATTATATCCTGCTTAAGTCAGCTGCTGGTTAACTCTAAGAGTGGTGGTCATTTCTAAGAGGCCTCAGATGATTAAAGCAGTAAAAATACAGAATACAGAAAAGAGAAAGAACAAAATCAAACATAGATCCCAAGTAATGACGCATCTTCTAGGCCAGGATATGCTTCCTTGAAGACATATCCCCCATGTCCGGACCTTGTCAGACAACATGGTTGGCCGCACTGGAACTTCCAAGTAGTGTCACATCTTCTGGGCCAGGATATGCTTCCTTGAAGACATATCCCCCATGTCCGGACCTTGTCAGACAACATGGTTGGCTGTACTGGAACTGGACGTGGCACCGACCAGGTTGAAGCACCACCACCCTGCCCCTGCACAGCTGATCCTCCACAGCCAGGAGAGGTTAGTTTTTAAGTGGTCACAGCCAGTACTTGCAGCTGACTGGCCTGAGTAAAGCCCTCTCATTGATCTGGCAATAGCAACCAAGGCTCAACTACAAGAAGAGGGTGTACTCAGCCCACACAACGGGTGCACGTCAAGTACCCAGCTTGGGTGATAGTGAAGGCCATGCCACTGGACCCTACAGAACACCTACTACATTAGGCCACACTACCAAGACACAGAGCCAAAGCAGCTCTACCTAATACATAGAAACAAACACAGGGAGTCTTCCAAAATGAAGAGACAAAGAAACATGGCCCAAATGAAAGAACAGATCAAAACTCTAGAAAAAGAGCTAAATGAATTGGAGAAATACTCTATCAGATGCAGAGTTTCCAAACACTGTTTGTAAAAATGCTCAAGGAAATTAGTGAGGACCTCAGCAGCATAAAAAAGACCCAGTCAGAAATGAAGTATACATTAATTGAAATAAACAATTTACAGGGAAACAACAATAGAGTGAATGAAGCTGAGAATCAAATCAATGATTTGGAGCATAAGGAAGCAAAAAACGATCATGCAGAACAAGAAGAAAAATATTTTTTAAAAAATGAGGATAGTATAAACAGCCTCTGGGAAAACTTCAAGAGGTCCAACATTCCCATAACAGGGGTGCTGGAAGGAGAAGAGAAAGAGCAACAAATTGAAAATCTATGTGAAAAAAAACTTCCCAAATCTGGTGAAGGAAATAGACATGCAAGTTGAGGAAGCACAGAGAGTCCCAATTATGATGAATGAAAAGAGGCTCACCCCAAGACACATCATAATTAAAAAGCCAAAGGTTAAAAATAAAGAGAGGACTCCTAAAAGCAGCAAGAGAAAAAAAGTTAGTTACCAGATGGTTGCCAGGTGGAAGGGGGGAGGGGAAGAATACAGGAAGAGGTGAGTGGATTAAGAAGTACAAATAGGTAGTTACAGAATAGCCGTGGGGATGTAAAGTACAGTACAGGAAATGGAGTAGCCAAAGAACTTATATAGATGACTCATGGACATGAACAATAGTGAGGGGATTGCCTGAGGGAGTGGGTGGAGGGGAGCAAAGGGGGAAAAGTGAGGACAACTGTAATAGCAAAATCAATAAAATATAATTTAAAGAATAAAATTAAAAAATAAAAATGAAAACAAATAATAAAAGGATCTAATAGCCACTTCAAATTTGGCTTCCTCTGTTAATTTCTCTATCCATTGTAGCCAGCGTATTCTAGTGCCTGACAAAATGAGAAACGACTCAGGATTAGACTACTTTGACTGCAGTAAAACCAATACCTCAGAACTCTCAGAGCCAGATGGATTTTACTTCCATGTGTCCTCTGACTGAAGAGGGAGTTGAGTGATCTCAATGATTCTGATCCCCCTGGCTAGTATCACCCTCTCAAGAAAGTGGGTTAGCTTACATATCAAGTCCCAACATGGGGCACCTCTTAGCATATGGCATGATCAGGACTTCCCCTCCTCATCTGCACAAGTTTTTCATTTTGCCCTTCTTCACATGCTAGCATTGTCTCAAGACTGCCTTCATTCATGGCCACAGATGCCAACAGCAACAGAGACAACATGCTGTCTTGTTGAAAGGCTCCCCTCCAACTGTGGAGTAACAGTTCTTCCTCTCAGTCTTATTAGCCCACTGTGGTCACTTGCCCATCCTCAGATCAATAATAAGTAGTTGCCAGAAGAATGCAATGTCCTCATTGGCTTAAGCCTAAATCCCTGAACCAATCACTGGCAAGGAAAGGTGGGATAAACATGAGTATATTTAGAAAGCAGGGTGTGGTGTCTGCCCTGCCTGGTTTCAGGAGCTATAATGCCCCACCCCCGTGGCTAAGGCTGAGTGAGTAACCTCAGAGAACCAGGAGGCCTAAGGAGACAAAAACTTATTTCCCTGAACATGGGCACTGCCTGCTCTGGCATTCCCTTCAGCTTGGTCAGATAGTCAGACAGGCAACCATTCTCTGGAAAGAATGGACCTAAGACAGATACGATCACGTGGGAATAAGCCATCAAGGAAGAGACTCAGGGGGCTATGGAAGTGAGGGTTAGCCCTGCCCTGCCCCCCGCTTTGACAATAGCCTAAGTCCTTGTTCTGGATGTGAGAAATCCAAGTCTCCTGGCTGCCTTTGTCCCCTCCTCCCGACTCAGGGCCTGCGGAAATAGCAGGGGCTGTGAGGCTCAGACTACAGTGGGCGGACTCCTGGGGTAAATTAGACCTGGGGCATAAGATATATAAAATCCTGTGAGACCTGCTTGCTAGGATGCTCTTGGATGTGTAGGCTCTGGCAGGAAACAAAACCAATCCTGTATCTGTTAGGTGATACCAGCCCCAAAACTCAGCGTAAGCTCTTTGAACTATCTACCTGTTTTTGATATTGCCTGCTGGACAATAAATCCACATTCTGTATCTGTTCACCTACCCAATACTACCTAATAAAAAGCCTATTGAGGTGGCGGCTCGGGGCACTCTCCTTTGAGAGAATGGCCAGACCACTCAGAGGCACCCTCCCCTTGAGAGGGTGGTCATGCCGTCCCTATTCCTCCACAGGACTCGGTAGTCCGTGTGTATGTTTTTCTCGTGACTTGCGAGCATCTACAATATTTGCGATCACCGCAGGCCGATGGTCTGCAACAGCAGGGCCCATCATTGGAGTCTTGGGTCATAGAATCATGGGTCAGCTTCCCTTGGGCCACATGGCCTGCAAAGTCTAATTTCTAATAAAAAAAAAAGAGGGTAGACACACAGAATTCTTGGCAGACAATTAAGTGTGTTCACAACTTTTTACTTAAGAACAACAATCATCTGTTAATCCCCTTAGTTCTCAATTCTTGGGGGTGCCTTATTTTGAGGTTTTCCTGACACTTTTTCATAACTCCTCAGTGATTGTCCTCTTTTCAGTTCTCCTCAAGAACTCTTAGTCTGAACCAGATCTCATATTTCACTGTTCTTTCATCTGTTCTAGTCTTGTTTCTCACTAAAATGTAAGCTTTCTGAAGACAGGACTGCTTCTTGGCTCAGTATAAATGTCATGTCTTCCCTGGAGGACAGGACTGAGGCATAAGGGTGTGTGCTCAGATTTGATTACCCATTACTTGTTTCTGCTTCCAACACCCAGACCCATCATGATTCACCAGTCTCTCCTGGATCACTGAGTCTCTCCAAAGCCACACTTGCTATAAACCTTTCAGTATGCAGGAAGATGACTTCCCACATTTGGTTCTCTCATTTCCTTCAATTCTTCTCCTCCCATGATCTAGCCAAAATAAAAGCTCTTGTCAAGGTCTCCATGGACCTGTCCATTGCCAAATCTCATGGACAGTGAGGTCACAGTAATCACCTTTTAGTAGCATTTGACACAGGTGGATCACACTCTCTCCTTTTTTTTCTTTAGAGAGAGAAACATCAATTGGTTGCCTTCTCATACATGCCCTGACTGGGGTTTGAACCCACAATCTCCCTGACCAGGAATCAGACCCAAGACCTTCCGATATATGGGATGATGCTTTAGCTAATTGAGCCACATTTGCCAGGGCTCACCTTCTTGATACACCTTCTTGTGGCTTCAAGGACAACACATCCTACAGGATTTCTCCCTGTCACAGTTTTCCCAGACTGGCCTCATCTTTTCCTGAGCATTCAGTTTGAATGCCTGGGCTTCATTGGTCCACTTCTTCTTCTCCCTGAGCAGTCTTCTTTGGTTTCATTGCTTTAAATACCACCTAACTACTGGCCACTTCCAAATTATTCCCAGTTCAGTTTTTTCTCTATACTTAAAATATGTGTATACAACAGTTTATCTGACATCTCTGCTTGGAGAGCTATTAGACATCTCCAAGGTAATATCCCCAAAGCTAAATTTCTACTCAAGCCCTTCTCCAAAATCTTGCTTCACCCACAACATTCTCTATCTCAGTCAGTGCCAACCAAGGCTGTTTGCCCTTTTCTTATCACAAAACTTGGAGTCATCTTGGACTATTCTTTTTTCTTCCACATATAATTGGGCAGACTCTGCATTCATGATGTGCCTGGAATATATTTCTGAACACCTCCACAGCCAATACACTGGTCTTGGCACCACTGTCTCTTACCAAGATGATGCAGCAACCTTCATCTGACCTTCTGACTCCATCTTTGCCTCTTAGTCTCTCTTCTCAATAAAGCAACCCAAATGGTCCTTTAGAAACAACTTAGATTATGTTCATCCTCTGCTCCAAACCATCCAGTGGTTTTACATTCTCTCTCAGAGCAGAAGCCGAAAACCTAATCTCGTAAGGGTACCAGGATTTGGGTTTAACCAGGTATGGTAAAACAAGCAGACATGGAAATGACTGTCATGAATGAAGAAGATTTTATACTTACAGATCCCTAGAAACAAGAGGCACACCACACAGGGACACATGGAAAACACTAGAATCATTCAGGAGGCAGAGGGAGAAGGGAAACAATTGGCATGAGCTTTCACAGTCATTTCTGCAGGAAGGCAAAGTAGGCAAGCAGGTTTAGGATTGGCTGGTTTGATTGATTTCGGCTGGCTCTGAAGTGTAGAGGCTGTCCCTCATTTCCTGGTAGCTGGTCCTAGGGTGATTAGGCTGGGAAATTGTGGTGTGTGAGAGTGCAATAGAGAAGGCAGTTGGGGGCATGGGCTCTGGATTGGTTGGTTTGCATATTTACTATCTGTAGGAATTAGCTGATCCTGGGAGGAGCAGTCCCTTCAGGATCAGCAAGTCCCTAAGATGTCAAAGCATCTAGTACATCTAGCAAAGCCTTACATTCACTGCTGCCCTCCCTGTTGCCCTCCTTGGCCTCCATTCCAACTATTCCCTCACTGACTCCATCTTAGCCACTTTGCCATGTTCCTGCCTTAGGTGCAGTACCTCGGGTAGGGCATCTCTTCCTCCAGCTACCTGAGGGCTCACTCCTCCACATCCTTCATGGTCTTGGCTCAAATGACACCTTCTCAATGGTATCTGCTTTGTCCACCTTTTTTTAAACTTGTAGTTTTTTCCCATCCCCACCTTGTGCTACAAACCTCTCCTACCCTGCTTTTTTTTCTAAGTACTTATTACCTTCTAATATGCCATGTGATTTACTTAATTTTTAATGTTTATTGTTTTTCTGTCTTCTTTGACTGAAATGGCAGTGCCATAATGCAAAGATATCTTGATGTATACTAACTGTCAAGAACAGTGTCTGGCAAAGGCCAATGAAGGATGAAGGAGACTATCTCTTGCATGTTTTATATTTTCCTCCCAAATAGCCTTCAGCCTCTGGCTGAACCAAAAACAAACAGAAAACACAGGGACTTTCCTAATGAGGAGAGGAGCATGAGGCCCCTCAGCTTCAATTTTGTTTCTCTCAATTCTGCTGTCACATTTATTTTTTATTGACATATAACTTACATATCATGAAACTCAGCCACCTAAAGTGTACAATTCTGTACTTTTTAGCCTCCTTTGGTTTCATGCCCAGAGTATTTCACTCACCACCACTGGTGAGTGAACATCAATTTTAGAACATTTTTATCACCCAAGAAGATACTCAGTGCCCTTTGCCATAACCCCCAATCATCACACTCCCCACACCTCCTAGCCCTAGGTAACCACAAATCTACTTCTGTGTCTATTTTCACCTGTTTTGGACAGTTTTTCTGCTGACATATTTGATCACACTCTGATCCAGAACACCAATGCCAGTGTGCCCAGGCAAGACACTTGCAAGAGATGGATTTGGGTTTGATAGGCAGAAATTAAGAACTGATCACAAACTTTCTGTGATGCATATAACTGGACATAGGGATGTGTATGCCCAGGACACTGACAAAGATTCCACTTTTACTGTATAGATTTTCTTTCTGGCTGCTTGTCTATTCCTATACCCACCCTTACCTCCCAACGGACTGGGGGAAGGTAGAAGAATGAGAGCCTAGGACCCCAGACATCATGTGAAGCATCTACAAGTCCCACTTCTGGGGGGTTGCAGAACTTGCAAAGTGCTCTGTGAATCTGTTCTCAGCCTAGACTGGTTGCTGAGGCTAAGTAGTTCTAGCCAAGTACCAGGTCATTCTAGACATTGCTGCTTTGATCCAGCACAGAGCAGAGCTCTGGAAATGCCTAGGTGAACCCCGAGACCAGCTTTTCCAGGCCTTGGGTCCCTCAGGAACAGCTCAACAGAGTTGTATGCTCATCCAGTGGAAGTCATTGATCTGTGTCTCTGGGTGGCTCTTCGTCAAATCGTGTTTAGGAAGCAACCACCATTGATATGTGCTATGCACTAAAAACCTGTTATTTAAAGGAAGTTCCTTTCCCAGCCATCAACAGCTGACTGTGATGGTTTTGTTATTTGCAAGTCAGTGCATTTCCCTTAAAATCATTTGCTGGCCTTCTAGCAGGGCTACTGTAAACTCTTCCCATCATTTCATCATATTTTTAGCCCCAGATTTGTAGTGCTGGGAGACACTCAAGTCTTTGTCTGTAATTTGTAAAGAACCTTGCAGTAGGATAAAACTGATTGCTCTGATGTTGATGATTGAAAATCTAAAACCTGATGAACCAGATGTCACCTGACCTGATGAGGTGCCCCATAGTGGTATGAGAAGCAGACAGCAAAGCCATGACTGGGAAGGCATAATCAGAAAGGCAATGTCCAGAACTCTCCGATTACTGTTGGTGCAAGAAGGAAGAAGGAAGGAGAGGTGAAGGGAAAAACAAAGTCAGTCAGGGGTGGATCTGGCATTACTGGGCTATCAGGTTGGCTCCCTGGTGTGTGCTGCATGACTCACTGATGGTGAGCAGTAGGTAGATGTGAAGGCAGGCCTGGCTTCAAAGGGTGGCCTAGTCTCTGACTCACAGTAAGACCTTGAGCATGTCACACATTCTCAACTGACTCTGAATTTGCTCTGCACTTGGTGGCTTCTTTTGTCACATATGCCAGGAACATGCTAAGGACTTAATAATATTATCAGCATTGTACACTTCACTTTTTTAATATTATGATATTTTATTGATTATACTATTACACTTGCCCCATTTCCCCCCTTCACTCCCCTCCACCCTGCACACCCTCTCCCACCCACATTCCCCTTCTTTAGTTCATGTCCATGTGTCAAGTTCTTTAGCTTCTACCTTTCCTATATTATTCTTACCCTCCCCCTGTCTATTTTCTACCTACCATCTATGCTACTTATTCTCTGTACCTTTTCCCCCTCTCTCTTCCTCCCACTCCCCTGTTGCGAACCCTCCATGTGATCTCCATTTCTGTTGTTCTGTTTCTGTTCTAGTTGTTTGCTTGGTTTGTTTTTGTTTTTGTTTTAGGTGTGGTTGTTAATGATTGTGAGTTTGCTGTCATTTTACTACACATGTTTTTTTATCTTTTTCTTAGAAACTCCCTTTAACATTTCATAAAATAAGGGCTTGGTGGTGATGAACTCCTTTAACTTGACCTTATTTGAGAAGCACTTGATCTGCCCTTCCATTCTAAATGAAAGCTTTGCTGGATATAGCAATCTTGGATGTAGGCCCTTGCCTTTCATGACTTCCAGCTCCTTCTTGCCTGTAAGATCTCTTTTGAGAAATCAGCTGACAGTCTGATGTGGATTCCTTTGTAGGTGACTGTCTCCTTTCTCGAGTTGCTGCTTCTAGAATTCTCTCCTTCATTTTAATCTCAGGTAATGTAATTATGATGTGCCTTGGTATGTTCCTCCTTGGGTCCAACTTCTTTGGGACTCTCTGAGCTTCCTGGACTTCCTGGCAGTCTATTTCTTTTGCCAGAATGGGGAAGTTCTCCTTTATTATTCGCTCAAATAATTTTTCTACTTGTTGCTCTTCCACTTCCCCTCTGATACCCCTATAATTCGGATGTTGTAACACTTAAAGGTGTCCTGGAGGTTCCTAAGCCTCTCCTCATTTTTCTGAATTCTTGTTTCTTCACTCTTTTCTGTTTGGTTGTTTCTTTCTTCTTTCTGGTCCACTCCATTGATGTGAGACCCAGCTTTTTTTCCATTACTATTGGTTCCCTGTGCATTTTCCTTCATTTCACTTAGCATAGCCTTCATTTTTTCATCTAATTTGTGACCAAAATCAACCAGTTCTGTGAGTATCTTGATCACCAGTGCTTTGAACTGTGCATCTGATAGGTTGACTATCTCTTCGTCACTTAGTTGTATTTGCTCTGAAGCTTTGATCTGTTCTTCTATTTGGGCCATTTTTTTTTGTCTTGTTGTGCCTGTTATGTATGAAGGGTGGAGCCTTAGGTGTTCTCCAGGGCCAGGAAACCCAGTTGCTGGGTTGTGACATTGTACGTGGGGCAGGGGTCCAAGAGGGAACAATGACGCTTGCTCTGCTGTCGGATTTCAGTCCCTTCTGCAGCTTCCCCCAAGCAAACTGGGCCTTTCTGGTGCTGATTCCTATGTGGGTGGGCTTGTGTACATTCTAGGACCCTGTGGGTCTCTCCAACAAACTCTCCTGTGAGGCCAGGAGTTTGTCCTGGCACCTCAACCCCAAGAGGTGTTTTCAATTGGGGTTTTGAGGCTTTATTTCCCTGTGCTGGGACCCTGGGTTGTACAGTATGCCTTGTTCCCCAGTTTCGTCTGGTTTATCTGTGCATGTGTATGTGGGACCACCCTGTCAGCCAGCCCCCTTGTGCACCGTGCCCTGCTTCACAATCGCGCCTCGCTGGGTCTGCCTGTTGCCATCTTGCACGCCCAGGGTTTGTCTGTTGCTGCCTTGCGTGCCTGGTGTCACTGCTTTTTTTTTTTGCTGTGACCCCTCTCCGGCTGGCCTCGGACTCTGCCCCTCCTATCTGTGTGGATGAATGTGTCTATTTTAACTCCTTGGTTGTGGGACTTCCATGCAGTTCAATTTTCTGTCAGTTCTGGTTGTTATTTTGTTTCTAAATTGTTGTTGTCCTTATTTTGGTTGTACAAGGAGGCACAGGGTGTCTACCTACACCCCCATCTTGGCCGGAAGAGCATTGTACACTTCTATTTCCCTCATTAGACTCATAATTTCTGGAGAATAAGAACCAGTTAGCCTTATCTTTGTACCCCTAGATACCTATCCCAATATGTACCTGATACATATTTTAAAATTTCATAAATGCTGGCAAAATTTAAGGAAATTTTAGGTAAGGGAGAGAGTGCAGGCAAACTAATTTTGTGAATTCACATCACTTTTTCTTAGAAAAATATTTTATTGCTGTTCTGAGACATTTGGCAATGGAATAGCTCTTACAAAATAGTGGCTTTTATGAGTTAAGTATAGATAATCCAACCCATATGGATCAAATTTCCTGGTAAGTGCTTGAACATGCTTTTAGAAATAGAACAGAGAAGTAGGGGGAGAGAAGTAGAACAGAGTAGTAGCTTTGCAGAAGGAACTTTACAGTTTACTGAGCCAGAGTGCAGGAGATGAAAAGGGCAATTTTGGGGAGTCTGAGGTGTGGCTGGATTTTGTCACTGCTAATGAGAAACAGATATTGAAAATATGGACAGACAGTTGAAAATCTCTCCACAAATTATTTCCTGCTGACCTTTTTCCTCCTCCGTGCCTAAGGACTCCAAGTGCAAAAGATAAAAATGCTTACATAATTTTAAATTTAGGTTCTACCCTGCTGCTTTATCCAAAATGGATTTGAAAAGAAATGCTAGGGCCACTTAACCTGCAAAGGTTCATCTCAGAGGCCTGAGAAAGGCCTCATGTACCCCAACCAAGTTGCTCCTGTTCTGCAAACTTGCCCTCTCCATTTCCAAAGCATTCTGTTCTGCCCTTTCTAATAGCCTGTCTCTAGCTCACAAGGCTATTCCTAACTGCATACCACATTTTGAAGAGTGAGGTACAAATTCCTACAAAAATGTCTGCCAGGAAATAAAGATATGGGCACGAGTGGAGTAAGACGAAACTATTTCATTTTCATTCTAACGAAGAAAGTGGAGATCCAACTAGATCTATTTTATTAACCAGTAAAGACCTGAAGCTATAAAACAATTTAAAAGCTTATTTGGAGGGTCTTACAGATTTGAATCTTGGAGACTCAGATTCAGGTAGCAACCCAAACTGTTTTCCAAAGAGAACAAAGAGAGACAGGATTTATAAAGGCAAAACCCCCCCAAAGTGAAATTCTTTCATGGAAATGAAGGATGCTGGCTAGGTTAACAGGGAAGTGAAAACTGCAAGGAGTTGGACACAAGTCCACATGTGTCCAAGCAGCAGTTGTTCCAGGATGTTTATGGCTCCAGAATGTCTTATTTTTTATTGATTTTTAGAGAGAGAGAGAGAGAGAGAGTGGAAGGGAGGGAGACACAGAGAGAGAAAACATCAATTTGTTGGCCCACTTATTTGTGCACTCATTGGTTGTTCCTTGTATGTACCCTGACTGAGAATCAAACACACAACCTTACTGTATTGGGACAACAGTCTAACCAACTGAACCACCTGGCCAGAGCTGGTTCCAGGATGTTTAGAGCTGAGTTTAGGAGCAGGTTAGCAACTTAACAGCAGCTCTGAAAATTAATGCAGAAGACATGCAGAGGTTCCACTTTCTTAATAGCCTCCTGACTATTTTAAGTGACTATCTTAGAAAAGCTTATTCCATTTTATTTATTTTTTCCATTATTGATTTTCAGCTCAAAGGAGGCTGACCCAGGGAACTGCAAGGGTCACAATTCTGAAAGAAGTACAGAGTTTGCCAGGAGCCTCTTGGTGCTGTAAGAGAAACTAGTGTTCATTCAAGAGTCTGCACAAAAGAAGTAAAATAGCAAAACATTCTGGGGGAAAAAAGTGTCTGCAAAGAACAGAATATGAAGCAACATAAGGGTCTGGGGCATCCTGCAAGGAAGGAGCAGAGTCTACATGGCAGATTGTCCCAAGCATGGTCTGCAAAGGTGTGGGCTGCCCCTGAATCATCTGCCCTGTGGGGCACTATGGGCTAAAAAAAGAGCTTTCCTGCAATGCCTCAAATACTCACACAACTCTCCCTGTGAACCCAAGGCTGAGCACCAAACACAAGCCCTCAGCTGTGACAAGATGGTGGCACAGCCAAGGATTCAGAGCATCTTCCCCTAGGAGCACAGGCAGTGTGGCTTCCAACACTTTTGTCTCATTTCCTGTGTCTTTGTATCCTTGAGAAGAACAAATATACCCCTGACCTAACTAGCCTGGGAAAAGAGTGTTGTGACTGGATACTGTCAAGCTAAAGGCAAAGGAAATGTACAGAGACTCTATAATGTAGAGTGGTGGTAAATTTGTTCCTCCCATGGATAGGGATTGGGAATTTTGAAATTACCTTGTATGTATAGTGGGGTTGGAACAAATTAGGAAATGTAGAGAATGAGAGGCAAGTTTCTCACTGTTGGAGAAAGAAGTTTCAAATGAAGCTATAAAGAACTTGGGGTGTGCAATTGACATTAAGGTATTAATATCAACTCATGGTGTTTAAAATATATATATATAGTAAATATATATATAACACACATATATTTTCTAGTTCTGTTACAGATAAGCTCTAGAAACAGTGACATTATCATAGCACTGAGCACACCCAGCTCATAGATACTATTCTCCAAGAAAACAAACAAGGCTCTTGGAAAAGGGATTGATTCCAAGAAGAGTGATACACACAGAGTGAGGGCTCAAAAAACATTTTTTGTCTCAAGATTTAAAAACATGGCAGGTTTCTAAGAGCATGGAAATAGCATACCTCATGTATTGCTTGTCAGTGTGTGACTTGGTACAACCTCTACAAAGATAACTTGGCAATAATTATCATAATTTGAAATATACATACCCCAAGACCCATAGCTCTACTCTTCAGTAATCATCCTATAGCTACACTGGTATGAGTACAAAATTACATGTTTCTAAACATATCCATTGCAACATTGGTCATCTCACATGTTTATCAGTGGTGACCTGGTTAAATAACTCATGTGTACATCCACACAATGGGATAGTATGAAGTTATTAAAACAAGAAAGAGTCAGGTGTACATGTACTGATATGGGAAATACCACAATATACAATGGTAAGTGACAAAAGCAACATGCAGAAAATTGAGACTAGCACATTGCCATTTGTGTGAAAACTATAATATATATTCACAAATGTTCATAGTCATATACCTTATTTCACATAGGATTCCTGAGAAACCTCCAAGTGTTTGCCTTGAATGTAATTAGATTGAATGAAAGGCAGAGAACAGAGGAAAATTTGCTTTTCCCTTTTGTACCTTTACAATTCTGTTTATTCTAAAAAATAAAATATTAAAAAATATAATTTTTTGTCTCTCATAAATTTGGAGGAAGTGAACGTGTTTTTGAATTTTAACCCATTGTGGACCTGGCACTATGTTTATTCCTTGGAAGGTACAAAAGAACATGAAGTAGTCTCTATTCAGAGTGAAAATGAGCAGATAACCGTTAGCAAACAGTACCAGGAAGCATACAGTGAAATGGCCAAATGTAAACACTTCCTACCCCTGGCCCCCATTCCCCTGCAACATTACTGATGACTTCAGGAGGAATGGGACCTTGGAGGACAAGGGGAACATGCCCAGTCATGGTGCAGAAGGCCATTGGGAGTGCTTTGTCAATAAAATTCCAGCCTGATAATTCTGCCCCAGAAAACTGCTCAGTATACCAGCATTTTTGTGAGGATAGTCATTGCCTGAAAGATGTGAGTCTGACAGCTTAACAGAAACACAAGTAGTGACTTAGTCTATGTTCTGAAAGTAATATTTATTCCGTGCCACTCTTAGCTCATGACATAGTCACCTAGTCAGGAAGAGGGAGGAGGTAGCCAGAGAAATGTCATGAGTTATAGAAGCCTTCCATAGGACTCAGGGTTCTTGAGTCAGTGTTTGAATGTACCTGTTGCTCCCTGATTTTCTGGACTTTCAAAGTCTTCTACATCCTGGCCACACTCCCCCAACCTACCTCACTCCCACTGTAGCCCATCAGGCTGACCCTCACTGTCCTCCCCACAAGCTTGGTTCTCTGGGTCATCTTGCTCCAGCTCATTCTCCTATGTCTGTCCCCTCCTTCCTAACCAAATCCTGTGTACCTGTCAGTGCCTAACTCAAGTCATACCTTCTTCACAAAGACTTCTCCTTCTTTAGAGCTTCTAATCCCCACTTAGGGATGGTTTTTATTAGTTGTATTATTCAGTTTAACCTTTAATTAATTATTTCTAATACCATTATGCAGTTTTGTTCTTTTTTTTTTTTTTTTTTTGCTAACAAATCATAAGCCTTTTGAGAACTGGGACTAAGTATTCTACTTGGATGTCTTCTCCAGTACCCATTTAATTCTCACTCAATACATTTTGAATGAGTGAATGATTTTTAGAGTTTATTCATTTTGTTAGAAAGAAGGGAAGGGCAGGAGAAAGAGAGTGAGAGAAACATCAATGTGTGTTTGCCTCATGTTGTGGACCCTACTGGGGACCTGGCCCACAACCCAGGCATGTGCCCTGACTGGGAACCAAACCAGCAACCTTTTGGTTCTCAGTCCACTGAGACACACCAGCCAAGCCTGAATGAGTGAATGATTTAATCTCTGCTTCCTAATAATCACCACCCAAATGTCAGGGTCAGCTCTTTTCACCAAGATCACCCAGTGAGAACTTTTAGACATGTGAGTCCTGCGTAACCCTTAAGGGATACTTAAAGAGAAAGCATTGTTTGTTTCTTATTTAAGTAGGAAAAATAAAATAAAGGAACAGTTGGTCCCTGGTCACAATCAGAGGATAGTCTGCCAAGGAAAATGATATGGTTTAGGTTTTCTTTTTCTTTTTTTAAATTTTTTTTTAGATTTTATTTATTTATTTTTAGAGAGAGGGAAAGGGAAGGAGAAAGAGAGGGAGAGAAACATCAATGTGTGGTTGCCTCTTGCACACCCTCTGATGGAGACCTACTACAACCCAGGCATGTGCCCTGACTGGGAATCAAACTGGCAACCCTATGGTTTGCAGGCTGGCATTCAATCCACTGAGTCACACCAGCTGGGGCTTGGCTCAGGTTTTCTTGATGGGTGTTTTGGAGGACCGCACAGAGAAGCTCTGTGGTCATCATCACTGCCAACAGTAATCAGTAATCATTGCCATCTAGGCTGACAGTGAACATTCACCTCATACCACACAGGGACCATTGGTCCTCCCCTAAGAACTGTGTTTCTGTGGCCTTGGTTGTTCCAGTCTCTGTGGTCTCTTTGTGGGTACCTGTCTATCCCTGCTCTGTATCTACAGTCCAGCATGCACCTGCCCCAGCCTTTAAGAGTCTGAGAGGGGGCAGAGCTCATCTCAGTCCTGTGTGGGGAGCCCTCAGCGTGCACACCACACATGATAAGTTTAGGCTCCTACTACAGTCAGACCTTTAGCACCCTCTCCCCATTGACCCCTGGTTCATCTTCTTGGAAAGTCTGTGTTTCCACCCAGTCCCAGTCAAAGTGTAAACTCTTCCATCTACTCTGTCACCATCACACACACAGTACACACACACATGCACATGTATAGCACACACACCAGCTCTTCTGATTGGTGAGGAAGTGCGATCATTATTGTATAAGGAAGTGAGGCCATTTTTACCCCAAACTTTTCACGTCAGTATATACAGACCTAACTCTTTTTAACCATCACATGGAATTCAATTTTACAAAGAAATTGCAATCTATTTAATCATTCTCTTGTTGGTGGACATTTAGGTTTTATGTTTCTGGCTTTTTTAACTGTTAAACTGAGTGCTGCAATAAATATCTTTCTACAAATATTTTGGATTTTGCTGTATGGTGAATTCCTATAGGGAAACTAGGTCAAAGGGTATGTTTATGTTTAATATTTATGGGTATTACCAAAATGCCCTCCAAAAAATGTTTCCATTTACACTATCCAAACAGTGTATGAGAATGCCTGTCTTCCCACACCTCCACCAACACTGCAGGTTGTGGGGTGGGGCTCTGCCCACAGAGCTCTCCCAGCCACTGCCGATGAGAATAAGTCTACCAAGACATGATCTGTTTAGGGAAGAAAGGCTGACCAGTCTCCCAGAGGAGAGAGGTTTCAAACCTCTTTCTCAATGGGCTTTTATTCAGTTTAGCTTGCAGAGGAATGCACATCAAAGAAAGGAAGTATGGTTTACAGATAACATTTCCAGGACCACGGGGGTCCTTTTGAGTGAGGGTTTGGTAGACAGGGTGATGCCAATTGGCTATAAAACCTTGGGAAACAAAATTATTTTGTGCTTGGACCCTTAACATTTAAATTGAGGGCATTCTTAACAAAGCAGGTTTCACAGGACTTTATGCATTCTTTCTTAGGCCTGATCACCCCCCACTAGGAACTGCTGGTTCTGGTACAGGGCTGCACCCACCTTTGGCATTATTTCAGGCTTGAATCAGGCTGGGGAAGCAAGGCAGCCAAGAGATTAGGAGACTTTTTACAGACAGAATGAGGACTCAAGCTATGACGAAGCCAAGGGGTGATGGTCTTTTGCCCCGTCTCCACAATCCCCTAAGTCCTTCCCTGATGGCCCCTTTGCAACTATGCCTATCTTAGGTTGTTCCCTTTTTGAGGAATCTTACCCATCATTGACTATCCAGGCATCCTCCAGGAGCCAAGGAGGGTTAAGTAAAGGGGGCAGAGGCTGCACCCCTGCTAGGAGGATAAGTTTTGTCTGCTTAGTGGCTTATGGTCCCAAGGTCCCCTACCCATGGGGTCTTTTCACCTGTCAGTGGGGTTACAGCTTCTGAAACCAGGCAGGACAGTTTCCAACAACAGGCTGTACATCTCATGCATACTTATGGTAAAATATTTTTCATTGTTTATCTGAAATTCAATTTATTTTTCTTTGCTAAAAAGCTCTCAGGCCTATCTTTTTTGGGGGCCTTACTTTTCTTATGAAGACTCCAATGTGCACATAAATATTTTTTAAAAAATTGTGTGCTTTTCTCCTGTCATTAAATTAATTTGTCTCACATAAATTAAACTGTCTTCTATCAGTTTAATTTTCAGGCCCAGTCACAGAACCCAAGAGGGTAAATTAAAAGTTTTTCCTCCCTTGCAGTCCCCATACCTTTAGAAGTGGAATTACTGAGTCACAGTGTATGTTCGTAGTCAACTTTAATAATGTCAAAGGTTTTCAAAGTGATTGTACCAATTTATACTGCCAACAGCAAGGTTTGAAAATTCCACTTTCTCTATATATCCTTACCAACACTGGGCATTGTCTATTTTTTTCATGTCAACCTTCCAAATGGTTGTGTAGCCCTACTTCTCTTTTAATACATTTTTAAAAATTAATCATTTAAAACAGAAATATCCAGACTGAAATAAGAAAAGTTTGGGGGAAAAGTGAGATTCATGTGGCTGAAAAGTGAATGTGAGGAAAGGAGTAATGCCTGGTTGGAGGGATGTGACTGAAGACCCAGCAGAAAGAGTTACTAATGATAGTAAGCACTGTTCTTCATGTTGTATGTGTATTAATACCTTTAATTCACGACAACCTTAAGAGATAACTACTATTAACCTCACTTTAAAGATAAGACATAGAGAAGTTAAATAACCTTCCTAGGTCACCCAACCTTAAATGGACCTACCCAGTAGCCTTCCACAAACCATGGAACAGCTTGTTCTCCTTGAGGTCAAATTAAGTATGGTTTCATCTGCTCACAAAGGGATGGAAGGAGGGGGCAAATAAGGGTCTGCAATTTGTCTCTTATCCTGAGATTTCAAGGGCTGACTTCCCTAACAGGCTGGAAACCTTTTCACAGTGATTCTCAGACTTGACTTGTGAGCTTTGTAAACTATAAAATACAGATTCATGTTCCTAGGATCCAGTCCTGTCTTATTCCAGACTGTTTCAGTAGGTCCAGAGTGTGGTTAGGACACATGAACACAATTTTAACAAGGTGCCCTAGGAATTTTTATACATGCAGGGTTAGTCTGATTGAGATAGTGTAGGATTGTTAGATTGGGAAATTTCTACCCTAAAGAGTTCTGATACCAAGTAACTGGAAGATTGCTTCAGTCTCCTGAGGCAAGCAAAGAGGGACACCTCTAGATTGCTAGGGAGTATCTTTGTGGTTTTTTCCCTTTTCTTTAGGATTGCACAGTCAAGAAGGGAACCACACCTTCCACCCCTTTCAAATCACCATTGGATTGCATTCTTAGCAATTGGGATAAATTTGACCCTAAAACTTTGAAAAGGAAGAGATTAGTTTTCTTTTGTAACATTGCTTAGTCCCAGTATAAATTAGGGGACAGAGAGATATGGCCTGAGAACGGGAGCAAGAATTGTAATACTATACTACAGTTAGATTTATTCTGCCAGAGGGAAGGCAAATGGTCTGAAATTCTTTATGTGCAGGCTTTTATGGCTCTGAACTAAGACCCCTCATTTTGCTCTGAACCCACCCTGACAAAACTTATGGGTCTAAGTAGTGATCAATTAGAAGATACCCTCCTTAGTTTCCTACCTGTCTCTCAGGGGGAATTAATGGGACCCCAGATTCTGGGAGCCTCTGCTCCTACCTCAGAGGGATCAACTGCTTCACCACCTTCCTCTACAGACTACCCAAAGCCACCAGCTGAGGAAAAACCCAGCCCAGTGGGACCTACTAAGAATGACACTTCATATCTCCCTACCACTCCTACCTACCCTTGAGACAGTATGCTGTCTCCTGCCTCAAAGCCATTACTGAGTTAACTCCACCTGCTACTAAACAGCAGCTTTGCTCCTTTTTAGGAATGGCAAGATTCTGCACGATTTTGATCCCCGCTTTTGGACTAATTGCCAAACCTTTGTACAAAACTACTAAGGGGTCAGGCACCAAACCCATTATATAGTAAAAGGAATGTGATCAGGCTTTTAATAAAATCAAGCAGGACCCAGTCAAGGCCCTGGCCTTAGGCACCCCTAATTTAAATGAGCTTTATCACTATACATAGCAGAGAAGCAAGGAATAGCCTTAGGGGTATTAGTCCAAGACTAAGGGATGAACCTTGACTGGTTGCACATTTCTCTAAAAAGCTGGTCACTGTAGCAGCCAGGTAGATTCAGTGTTTAACAGCAGTTGCAGCCACAACCATGCTGAGGAATCTGCTAAACTAACTCTTGGGCAGAAGTTAGAGGTCTTAACTCCACATCAGATACAAGAAGTATTAGAAATGAAAAGGTATCTCTGGCTAACAGGAAATAGACTAACCAGATATTAGGCCCTTCTTCTGGACAATCCTGAAGTAACTGTAACAACCTGTAATACTTTAAATGCAGCCTCCTTAATGTCCACAGAACCATTCCCAGATTTGGGCCATTCCTGCTCAGAGATTGTTAATCCTACTCACATCAGCAGAACTGACTTGCTAGACCAAACCTTACAGAACCCTGATAAAGAATTGTTCAAGGATGGCAGCAGCTTTGTACAGAATTGGCAACAAAAAGTAAGATATGCAATAGTTAGTTTATATAACACCATTGAAGCATGATCCCCTCCACCCTTGAGCTCAGTCCAAAAGCCTGAAATTATGGCCCTTACCCAAGCTCTCATCCTAGGACAAGGAAAAAGGATTAATATCTATACAGACTCCAAATATGCCTTCCTTGTTCTGCATGCATGCTGCCATATGGAAAGAAAGAGGGCTCCTCACTGCTAAGAAATCTCCCATTAAAAATAGACCAGAAATCCTAAGTCTGTTGGAAGCAGTTAAGCTCTCTGAGCAGTGGCAGTCATGCATTGCAAAGGCAACCAGAAGGATGTGTCTCCTTATCTCCCAGGGAAGTAGGAGAGCAGACCAAGAAGCAAAGAAAGCAGCACTAAGGACTGACAAAAAAAATGGCCTTATTCCCAGCTAAGTGGCTCAGATATCAAGCCCAATTATACATCTGAGGAAATATCTTGGGCTTTGGAGCAAAGAGGTGCCCATGAAGGACCTTGGATATATATTGACCAGAACTCTTCCTTCTCCAGTCCTCCCAGTTGAAATTCTTAAGAGTTTTGCATGACTCCTTCCACATTGGAAGGGATGCTATAATGACAATGGTTAATAAATGATTCATAGGCAGGGGAATAGTTATTACCATAAAGAATATTTGCAAGGCTTGTACTCTTTGTGCCTACAAGAACTTTGGGCAAAAACCATCCCTGCCCCTGTTGATAGAACCTATCCAGCGAAGAGGGACCTATCTGGGAGAGGACTGGTAGACTGACTTTACCAAAATGCCTCCTTCTGAGGATAGATATACTTGCTAGTCCTGGTAGATACCTGTACTGGATGGATTGAAGCTTTTCCAACAAGAACGGAGAAAGCCGCAGAAGTAACAAAAGCTCTCCTAAGCGAAATGGTACCCTGCTTTGGTCTTCCACAATCCCTACAAAGTGATAATGCGCTATCCTTCACTTCTAGGATCATTCAAGCAGTCTCTGAAGCTCTAGGCATAAAATATTATCTCCACTCCACTTGGAGACCAAAGTTCTCCAGAAAGATAGAATGAGCAAATCAAACTTTAAAAATAATATTAGCAAAACTTTGTCTGAAGACTTCTGAGAATTTAGATAAGTTGCTACCTATAGCCCTCATCAGGGGCTCCCTTAAGGCCAATACTAAACTCAGCCCATTTGAAATGCTCTATAGCCAACCAACTCTTTAATTCTAGATCTAATATCTGATCAGAGATCCATCAAGCAATTAAGTATATGATAAACCTAGGGCAAATGCAGAAAGCTTTACAGGAATATGGAAACAAAGTTTTACCAGCCCTGAAAGGGAACTTTCAAACTACTATATCTCCAGGGGACTGGGTACTCCTTAAAACTTTGAAGGAGGGATCACCAGCAGACCAGCTCAACCCTAAATGGGAAGGACCCTACGAGGTAGTCCTGAGTACCCCAAGGCTGTAAAACTTCTAGGGGTCGGTAACTGAATTCATATATCCAGGATAAGGCCAGTTCCCACTGATCCTGATCCAACACAGGACCAACTGGAGACCCAAAGCCTTCCTGTGGGCCAAAGGAAGACCTTAGATTTCTGTTCAAAAGGAGGAAGCCCTAGAAGATAAATAATGACTGTTGATGATGTACTAAAATCACCATTGTTCTGGATAGTTACCCTTCTTAGAATCTTTCTATTATTACTGTCTTCTGTATGAAGACTTATTTACTTCTTTCTGGGTGGAATCATAAGTATGAGTATTTGAAATGAAAATTTCTTTGTTGTTTCCATTAACCATTCTCTACTCACCTACACTCTGTTTAGAAGAATGGGAATGGGATGAAATTTTTTTAGTAAATGCTTCTTGAACCCTAGCAGTAGGAGAAAATCTGATCCAATGTTGGATATGTCATCCTAACTCTGAAACTTCTTCCAGATATAATATAAAAGCCTACCCAATAACTAATGAATCCTTAATCAATGCTTTAAGTTCTTCCACTAGTTATATGCATTCCTGTTTTTCTTTAAGAGTCAGATAGGAGTGGAACTCTTATTTGTGCTTCCATATGACTCCACTAAAATTAAAGTCATTTAATTACACCAGTACCTCTCTTAAATATGACAGTACTATATAGGATATAATAATGTTATAATAGTGTTATAATAATACTATACCAGGGTCAAAAATACTATACCATGTTATAATAATACTCATACCAGGGCCATTAACCTGTTTGAAGCTCCGTCCTCTCTTTCAAGTTCTGGCTCTCCAGAAAATCTTTCTGAGGGAGAAATTTTCAAAGCTTTGAATTGGTCACATACAGTATGCTACCAGAATTATGATTCTAACTGAATTCCTAATAGTATACATTGCTGCTTTGACAAAAATAATGCAGATACCATCAATACTACAAAATGTGTTAGCTGGGAATTGAACCATCCCTTTCAAGGGGTATTAGCAAAATTTCTACCACCTCTTGCAAGAGGAGAAGATCAGAGAATTAGTTTAGGTCCCCTTAACGTGACTTCTTGCCATATGCCCTCCTTAACAATATAACCCCACCAATGCCACAGTCATTGCAGCACCCCCAGGCCTTGTTTGGCCATGTGGAATTCCCAATAACTAGCAAAAGATCATTCAGAACTTCAAGAAGCTATTGCTTATACACATTTCAGCAAATCTTAACATGGGGGTGACTCTACCTTAGAGATTGGCACCTCAAGACCTTATCATTATAAAACTAACCTAGAGTCCTGGAATTCAGTCTGTCAGCAGAAAAAAAATGAGCTTTTGGTCTAACAGTAGCTGAAGCTGCTGCCACTATAGTCACTGTAGCCCTGTGGGGTGCCTTTGCCTACCATGAGGCCACTCTAAGTGAGCTAAGATTATAGAAGAAGTCTCCAAAGGTACTGCTGGTGCCCTACTTAGACTATCAAGATCAGTAGACTAATTGGCAAATGTAGTCATGGAAAACCACCTCGCCCTTGACTATCTTCTAGAAGAACAAGGTGGGGTATGCATTGTTATCAATAATACCTGCTGTACCTATGTAAATAACTCCAGAATGGTCAAAACTGACATAAGGAAAACTTATAAACAGGCAGAGTGGTTACATAAATACAATCAACAAGGCCAAGGAATTAGGGATACTCTGACCTCTTGGCTCCCTAGCTTAACATGGCTACTACCCCTCCTAGGTCCCTTAATAACATTGCTGCTCTTATTACTTTTAGGACCTTGTTTGTTTAATTTATTTGTTCAACTCATATCTTCTAGACTTAGGCAGTTCCACATCAAAATGATGATGTTCTGGGGTTTCTAACCAATCCCTAAAGATAATGTTGAAGTTGACCAACTTACAGCATCTATGATCCAACAGGAGTTCCTCTTCAACCTCTAGATAGAATAGGGTAAGAGTGACATAGTTCTTGATAGGCAGGGACTACTGCCCCATCTAAGCAAGAAGAAGTTACAAAAAAATTGATCTGTACCTTTCAACAACACCAAAAAATGTTTTGAGAACCATGTCTCTCAAGGGGAAGTTGATGCAGGCAATAGGAGGGTGGAAACTCCAAAGCACCCCATGACTAGGACAAGGGAGATTGATACAGGACAGAAACCCTGTTCTAAGACCAGTTTTCCCAACTTTTTGGAAAACACTGAATCATGGTGAATCATGACTTCACTTTTGCAGATGATTCTATCTGACCCCTGCTTCATTATAATAAATTAGCATTGTGGAACCCTCTCCCCTGGTGGCCAATCAAAGAAAATCATGGGAGACCACATGCGCAGTAGCTTAAAAGTAATATAACTACTTTTACATGCACAATAAAAGCCTGTCAAAACTAGCCAGGAAATATCTGCCCTATAAGAATAGAATCCCACCAGCCCATGAGAATCAGTCTCTGCTCAGAGTTGACCTGCTCCCATGTTCTGTGGAGTGTACTATTGCTTAATAAATCTGTTCTCTCTCTCTCTCTGTCTATCTCTTTCTGCTATAAACTCTCTGTGCGTTCAGTTCAATTCATTGTTTATGATCTCTAAGAACCTTGTTACCTATGCCCACATGTGACATTATTACTGATTGTTTCTGAGTGATTATTACTATTAGGTTATATGAATTTGGATTGAATCTGCATTAATAAAATGCTATGCTGAGTAAATAGCATAGTCATCTGTATTGACTCCCTGTTTTTTCTTGGTGCTGATGTTGAGGCAGGAGACAGCATAGGAAGAACTCTGAGACTGCAATACTATCACTGGCCAGCATTTAGCACCCTGGTTGCCAGGAAACACCTTTTACCAATTAGGTAGACTAAATAGTAAACCCAGGCAGGGAGGAGGAAGCAGACAAGTTTCACATGCTAACTCAGCAGTCCTGAGCCTGGTCTGGTAATATTGCCAGGTGTTCCAACATCACAAGAAGCACTATGTTAGCAAGAAAGAAGGAAAGTCCTTGAAATTCTATGTAACATTTCCACTATCTGGGAAAGAAAGCCTTGAAACTGTGCTTTCATCCCAAGGCCTGGAATGCAGGAGAGGGCCACAATGCCCAAAGAAAGAGCCCATAAAACAACTTTGGTTAATTGCCTACCTCTGGTCACTATCTGTTTTACAGGAAGTCCCTGATGCTTACAGAAAGAGCCCATAAATAACTTTGGAAAGTGCCCTGATTTTAATTAACAGCCTCCTGTCATGTATTTGTTTTACAACAAGATGACCAAATGGAGTCTGGAGCAAGATAAGGATTTGGGCTAACAAGACCCCCAGGAAAGCTGGTGCCACATTTATCCATTAATCAATATGTAACTTTTTCCACTCCTATCCCACCAACTATATAAGTCCTGAGAACAAAGGACTCTCTCTCTCTGTCAGGGGCTCAGGGTGCTCTTGGCTCTCAGGCTACAGGGCCTCTGGCCACCCGGCCTCAGGCTGCCCAGGGGCTTGCCACCGTGGTCTTCAGCCGCTCTCGATTTTCTCACCCTGCTTTGCCCTGAAACTTTGCCTTTCACCCCCTACTCTACCCAGTCCTGTTCTCTTCCATGGGAATGAATGGACCACTAATAAACTGATTACATACTACTAGATTTGCTGATATGTAATTCTTTACATGTGTCAGCAAAAAGAACCAGATCTCTCCCATCAACAATGTCACTTGTACGACTGGTGGTGGTACAGGCGGCTCAGTGCTTTTAGGTTTTTTTTAAAACACTTTATTGTTTATGCTATTAGAGTTGTCCCAATTTTTCCCTCTTTGCCCCCCTCCCCTCAGCCCACCTCCACTCCCATAGGCAATCCCCTCACCATTGTCTACATACATGGGCCCAGATCAGACAACCCAAGCAGGAATCAAAGACTGGCTTATGGGAAAGACTATATTGCAAAACACACACTCGCAACAGAATTTAATGTTAATGAATCAATAATTCATATTAAATGAAAGGATAAAACCAATGCCATTTACTATCATGGTACCATTTGCTGAGCAAGCCTATGACCTTGTTAAACATGACTGCCATTTTACTCTTTTGACTTTATCCTCAGGACTGGAAATTACAGGAAAGCAAGAACAGAATGTGACTAACCACTCCCTATAGCCACAGGCAGAAGATAACATTGGAACAAACTGCAGCTTTACAGTACAAGTTCCTGCAACAACCCAGCCCCCTCCCCTTTTATACTACAATTATAATTCAATAAAAGCTCAAAGTTCCCACCCTTCAATACTGGTGTATTTTGCCACACCATGCCCTCTCCTTTCTTGGAAAGTGAATAAAAACTCTACTCTCTGTACTTTCTTCTCTTTATGAATTCTTTCATAGCCCATGTCACTGACAACCCTAACATTAAATAAGGTATCTTTAAAGAGAAACATATATAAACAAGGGTCGGTATTGATGATAGGGGACTCAAGACTTGGAAAATTTTAGCTTAAGGAAAAAGTTTTAAGTCTACCAAGTAATGTGTATGTTAAAGATTTTGTTTCAGAAACTGCAGATAAGGCCCATCATGGCTCCTGGGAAAACAGTGGGCCTGCTGGGTCACTGATAGAAGATTACCGCCTGGAAACATCTGCACCTTTTGTGTTCCAGAGAGAACAGACAACCACCCTCCCCTAGAAATAGCTAACTGCCTGGAACAGGAATGCTGAAGCTTTGCTCATCTAATCCTACCTTAATTTCAAAACCCTCACTGCTCTTTGTTTATCCACTCACCCCCACCTTATAAAAATTCTGGCCAGGTAAGAGAAGGGAAGATGGTTTGTTAGGGTATGAACCTGCCATTTTCTCAGATCCCGAGCCATCTGAATAAAGCACCCCAAAAATTCAATCTCTGTCATTGCTTATCGGATTTGGTAGTGACAGGCAGCCCGAACACTGGTGTCTTTTCCAGTTACATTGATTGATGAAAATGCTGTGCTCACAGGACCTACCCTTGTAGTTCCCTTTTAGGGGCAATGACTCAGTATTTGATAGTTCAGAGTTCACTAGGACTTTATAGAATGTAACTCCTGGGGAAAGCTGTGTGGTGTGGCCAGAGGCAGCTCAGCTGCGTGGTTCCTGGTTAGACTGGATTCTGAGTGTGTGGAGCACTTCTCTGCCTTTGAGGCAACTGTACAAGTACACATGTTGTTGAACCCTGTGATTGAATGGTTCTAGGTGTATTCCCTAATTATGGCCCTACAATATGCCAAGTCTTACCTGGAGATCACCACTCTAAGGGAGTTGTTGTCTCCATATCATCAGGGTGTGGGGCCTTCCCTGAGCCCACAGACTTGACACTGAGACAGGATAGTCAGAAGCTAGGAAAATTCCTGTGCTAGTGAAATTGGGAGACTGAGTCAAGAAAATTAAAGTCAAACAGTTGAGCACAAGATTTTATCAGAGAATATGTAACCTCCCTGACCATAAACCACAGGCCTCCTGAGAAGAGAGGAAGAGAAATTCTAATGCAAATATAGAGATAACACTATAACAAAGGAGCCAGCTTGGGAAGAAACTGCAGACTTCCCTTTCAGTGCCCCCTCCCAAGAGGAACAGCATATCTGTGCTTCCCCGCTAGGAATTTCCCCCTCCCACATTCTCATGTTTCCCCTATATAAACTTGCTTCTGAAAACTCAAGGTAAGGTGGATGTTAGGGTTTTAACCCGCCACTTTCTCAGACTCCTGGCCTCTGATATTAATAAATGCCCAATTATAATCCATTCCCTGTCTCTGCCTTTTGGCTGAGCAGTGACAGACAACACCAGCCCCAGACTCAGTTGACCTTGGTGTCAACAGGAGCCAAGCTCCACAGCCTGGGTCCAGATTCCAGGACCCTACCAGCTTCCCTTTGTGGTATCTAGAAGGAAAGCAAAAGAAGGAAAACAGTCACAGACTGTACGTGCATTCCCTGACACAGAGAAAAACCTGCTTCCATATTGATAACTACAGTATTTGACTCATGTGGAACTTTTTAAGTGCAAATATTTCAAGAAACTTACATTCACACAAAGGCTTTCTATGTTTTAGGTGGACACTAAATTGAAAGGTTCTTCTTCCTGGCTAAGTAAACTAACCAATAGGGAAATGTGAACCATATTTAGAAGGCATATCTGTCCTTGGTTACCAGCCCACTCAGTTTAGGTCATGCCAAGTGAGTGAGTTCCACCTCTGAGCAGGCAGGAGAGACTCACTTGACCCTAGGCCACAAGCATTACTGGCCACAAGTCACTGAGTTTGTCCCTTCAGGGAGCAAGAGACAATTTGTGGGCTCTTGGCAATCCTCTCAATGTCCCTCTGACTCAGCTAACCTTCTGATTAAGTAGTGGGTATGAAATTTGAGATTCTCAATATTTTTTGCCCTTGAGGTCCATTTAAAAGATTTTATTTATTTTTAGAGAGAGGAGAAGGGAGGGAGAAGGAGAGGGAAAGAAATGTTGATGTGAGAAATAAACATTAATTGATTGCCTCTCCTATGCACACCAACCACCTCATGCATGTGTCCTGACCAGAAATCAAATTAGTTACCTTTTGCCTTGCAGGACGACATTCAACCAACTGACCCATATCAGTCAGAGTCCATGTGGCCCTTTATAAACTTACACATTTTGAGCTGAGACAAAAGGAAAGATCTTACCTATTTGTAAGTGACGTAAGTTAAATACCTAGTCTTGCCATGAGAATTATTTGGTCCACTATGTTCTGAGTGATAGAAGAATGAGGAAATGTTGCTAAGCAATACTGCATATCCTTCCTCCCAAACTGCATCATCACCTAACAACAGGCTGTCTGGTATGACCCTCAGGCTCTTGTGAAGTAGAACCACTACAGGAATGTTGTCCGACAAGCCTGTCTGCCTCTTCTTTAATAGTCAGTCATTCATTCTTGCAATAGATGGATTTATTGAGAGCCTATGAGTCCTCTTGCCAAGTACTGGGGATACATAGATCAAAAGATGAGGCTTTCAGGAGAGTCTAGCCTGGTTTTAGAGAGAGAGGACAGGAACAAGTGATTATACACTAGTGTGGTGGTTGCTAGTATAAGGAAATAAAAAACTGTTATATCTAAACAGTCAACACCAGAGTTTGTCACGGAGAGGGAACTGGATTTATTGGGAAAATAACTTGATAAACATTTGAATCCGGACTGGGCACACAAGAGCATTGATGCTGTTAGAGAAGGAGTCAGGGTGGGAGTTTCTGAAAAGGAGGTGAAGTTGAGGGGCTATGAGAAATCTTAGCTGGAGGACAAGTTTAAAGTGTAATGTGGATTGTAAATTCTTTGCTTTTAGAAGCACTCCTTATGATTCATAAACCTTCAATAATTATTCTGCTGCTCTGAGCAGAAATTAGTTCACTTTTAACATGAAGGGTGTGATCAAAGAGAAAGGGCCTCAACTCTTACTAAGCCAGGACAGAGATAAAAGCCACAATACACAGAGAAATGATCAAACAGTTTGACCAAGGTTCCAAATTGGAACAACTGGGACTTTGAGTACACAACAACCCCACTACTCCCATCCCACCCCCACACACAAATACACATACACACAAATTCAGAGAAATCTTGGGATAGGTGCCGACTTTCAATCTTGGGGTTGGCACTATTACTCTCTGATAGAAATCAGAGGGTAATAGGACCTGAGTAAATCCCATCTGATCTTAAGAGGTGGTTAGACCCTGGAAACACCAAGCCTTCCTGTAACATAGGTACAGGGAGGAACTCTGATTCAGACTGGATAGTCAGGGAAAGGTGCCCAAAGGATGTGACTCCCAAGAGAACTCCTAAAGGAGGAAAACATGAGTAGGTGCTGATGAGGGGCATAAGCAAAAACAAAGGGAGAAAACCTCAGAAAATGGAGAATTTGACATAAAGTGATGAGACCACATTTAGTAAGGAATAGAGCAAAAGTGGAAAACTTCAGGGATGATATCCTCACTTCTGAAAAGACAATTGTATTTTTTCTCAAGTTTACATGTCATGAGTATGGCTCTGTCTACCTTTGAAAATGTCACTATGTCCAGAGATAAATAGATAAATGATGGATGATAGATAGATAGATAGATAGATGATAGATGATAGAGAAACAGACATAAAAAAACCCCTTTACTGTCTCTCTAAGTGTGCATCATAGATCCCCACAGAGATTAGCCTCCAATGTGGGCATGCCCAGAGCTCACAGAATTCAGTCACCATGCACAATGAACACACTGTGTTATCTTGCTTTCTTAAGTCAGAGTTTGCAAGGTACTTAACTGTGTTGTTAATATCTTGCTTGCCTCCTTATTTGGGGGTGGGGGGAATGCCTCCTTTTTTTTCTATGGAAAGGCTCCAGGCCCCTCTGTCAGTTGGAATTTCCTGAGCCTGTCATGTCATGTCAGCTTTATGGTTTCCGCTTGGGTGCAGGTAATCTCAGTGCTTAGAACTTAACTGGCACTTTCTACCTGGCAGTGCTGAATAGGTTGAAAATGGGCTTGACAATATTGCACAGCCCAGACTCTGGGCAGTGGGTGTGTTCAATGTGTCTGCACATGCTTGTCTGTGGGATTTGCTGCTTCTCCTTAAGAAGGATAGTTAAATTGAACTCAGCATTAAGATACTTCTTTAGTCAGTGGAGAGGAATGGTGGAAAAGAGCATGTCCAGTATAGTGAAGGAGAATAATGTTGGGAAAGGCTGCCCTTTCAAGGTGGATGAAGATGCTAAAGGAAAGCCTGACTCTCATTTTCACACATGCCTTCCAGGGTTATATGGGTGGAAATAAGAAAGCTGAGTACAAGGCAGTGCTTCCCAGTGGGAGACAAGAGTCAGGAAGGGTGGTATGGTGCTATTTGGCTCCATCCTTTCTAGTTTGATGAAAAAGACTTCTCTTGAGCATTTCACACACAGGGCAAGACTTTGGTAGATATTACACTGGAGAAAATTTCTTGTATATAAATGTTTGTTGAAGGAATACATGCATGGATGGCTCAGATAAATTCCATGTTCCTCATTGGCCATTGTGATCTCACTGATCTATACATATGTCTATGTTCCCATAGGAACCAGACAGTTCATTTCACAATGAAACATTAACGGCTGTCTTGAATCCTCACAGATCCCAGGGTTTGAAAGCGAGTTTGATCTAAGACTATCAATCCACTTAGTGTTGCTTTCAAACAGAGCATACCCTAAGTAAAGAGAGGCCAGGAGAGCAAGCAAGGAGGCCTGGGGTTAACATTGAGCCACTAACTGCCATGGCTCCTTTCTTGGCTCAGGGTCTGACTTTTGACTATTGATACCAGGAACTTGGGAACTCAGTGATATCAGTGTCAATGGAAAATTAATTCATACTCCCTGGACTTGTAGGATGCTGCAGGAGTCAAGATGATTATCTTGTCTATGGGCCATGCTCAATCAGTTTATATTTTGCCAAGTTGTATTTCGAATTTGAAGGTAACAGATATTATCCAGTATCTGAGGAAATCAGTACCTAAGGGCCATTAAAATTGTGCTTGAAGTCTAACCAACCAAGAGATGAACCAAAATTTAAAACAAAAGGAGGGAGAATCCCTGGTAAAAAGTACTGGTAAAGAGGAATGACTCTGCAAAAACAGAAGGAAGCTTGTACTATACTAGTAGGTGTGGTTTTAGGATAAAAATATAAATCTCCACAGTATAGAGCTGGCAAACTCAGGAGGTTGAGAGAGAGAAGGGGAGAGGAAACATAAGAATGTTAATTTCATTATTCATAACAAGGAGTTATAGATGCTACCTACAGTTAGAACATATTTAAAAAATAACTGCTATTAATGTTCAGAAACCCTTTAAAAACTAGTATTTTTTAAATGGCAAGGAAACATTTATCTGAAATTCAATAATTCCTTACATTTAGATTTTGTTTCTGTTAAATTCAAGTAAAATTTCACTGTTACTGTTTAAAATAAATGTATGTATGCACTAACTATAAAATAAAAATTGGCACAATGAAAAGTTGTCATTGAGACAGCATTAACAGAATACAGAGAGCCTGAGAAGGTATTTACAACATAATCATAACAAAGTAATGAGAAAAGAGCAGACAACCCAGGAGAAAAATTGAGCAAAAGATTTGAACTGGCACGTCACAAAACATATATCTCAAATGGACAATAAATACTCTGAAAGGTGCCCAATCTCATTAGCTTTTAAAGTAATGAAAATTAAAACAACTAATTCCCCCCAAAAACTGTCAATGTGAAGTATAGACAAGGTTGGAGATCCCTGGAATTCTCATATGGTTTGGAATGGTAAATTGATACTACTACCTTGGAAAACTGTTTGGACTTTCCTGATTAAAGTTGAGTAATTATGCTCCATGACCCAACAGTTCTACTCCCGGGTAATATGTAACAGATATATGTATATACATGTGTGTGTTAGAAAATTAAAAGGAATTTCTATAGCAGCATTATTTATAATAGTACCAAACTGAAGTAAATCAACTGTCAATGGACAATTGAATTCATATATAAATTGTGGAACACAATAGAATACTATACAACAATGAAAATGAGCAAACTATATATATACATGCAATGACATCGAAGAGTTTCACAATTTTGCATCAAAGAAACGAAACACAAAATCATGCCTAATATATGATTTCTTTTATAAAAGGTTAAAAGAAAAGGCAAAACTAATCTATGATGTTAGAAGTCAGAATAATAGTATTTGGAAGAAGGAGAGAATAGTGATTAGAAGGACTCTTTTTTTCCTTTCAACTGGAAAAGTTTCATTTTTTATGGCTGAGTAACATTCATTGTATATATGTACTACCTCTTCTTTATCCATTCATCTATGAATACCTAGCTTGCTTTCATACCTTGGCTATTATAAATAATGCTTCGATAAACATAGGGGTACATATGTCTTTTCAAGTTAGTGCTTCTGTTTTCTTCAGATAAATACCCAGAAGTGGGATTGCTAGATCATATGATAATACTATTTTTAATTTCTTAAGGAGCCATCATACTGTTTTCCACAATGGCTACACCAATCTGCATTCCCACCAACAGTGCATGAGAGTTCCCTTTTCTCCACATCCTTGCCAACACTTGCTGTTTGTCAATTTATTGGTGATAATCATTCCAACAGGGTTGGGATGATAATCTTATTGTTGTTTTATTTTGCATTTCTTTGATGATTAGTGATGGTTAGCATCTGTTCATATATCTATTGGCCATGTGCATGCTGTTTTTAAAAATCCTCACCCAAGTATATATTTTTATTGATTTGAGAGAGAGAGAGAGAAACATCATTTATAGGTTGGTTGCCTCCTATACATGCCCTGACCAGAGATCCAACCTGCTCCCTAGGTATGTGCCTTGACCAGGGATCAAACCCGCAACATTTTGGTGTATACAATGATACTCCAACCAGCTGAGCAGCCAGACCAGAGATGTAGGTCTTTTTTTTTGAGAAATGTCTATTCAAGCCCTCTTTCTAATTTTTTAAAAGATTTCATTTATTTATTTATTTTTAGAGAGAGGGGAGGGCAGGAAGAAAGACAGGGAGAGAAGCATTTGTGTGTGGTTGCCTCTCACTCACCCCCAACTGGGGACCTGGCCTGCAACCCAGGCATGTGTTCTGACTGGGAGTCGAACCAGTGACTCTTTGGTTTGCAGGCCAGTGCTCAATCCACTGAGCCATATCAGCGAGGGAAGGCCTCTTTCTATTTTTTAATTGGATTTTGTTATATTTAGTATGAGTTCCTTATATATTTTGTAGATTAACCCTGTATTGGATATATTATTAGCAACTATCTTCTCCCATTCAGTAGGTGTCTTTTTGTTTTGCTGATGATTTTCTTTGCAGTGCAAAGCCTTTTTAGTTTGATGTAGTTTTACTTGTTTATGTTTGCTTTTGTTTCCCCTGCCCAAGGAAACATATCTGAAAAGATGTTGCCACTACTAATGTCAAAGAGTTTACTGCATATGTTTTCTTCTAGGAGTTTTACAGTTTCAAGTCTTAAATTGTCTTTCATCCATTGGGGGAGGTGGTATATGATATACAAGAGTGGTCCACTGTAATTTTTTTTGCATATATCTGTTCAGTTTTCCAACACAACTTATTAAAGAAACTGTTCTTACCCCATTGTGCATTTTTGCCTCCTTTCTCATAGATTAATTGACCATATAAATGAGGATTTATTTCTGAGCTCTCATTATATTCCATTGATCTTTGTGTCTATTTTTGTGCCTGTATTATATTGTTTTGATTATTGTAGCTTTGTAGTATAATTTGAAATCAGAGGTCATAATACCTCCTCTTTTATTATTTTTCAAGATTGCTGTGGCTGTTTTGGATCTTTTGTGGTTTCATATGAATTTTAGGATTCTAGCAGGACTCTTATGGGAAAAGCAGGAGTGGAGCTTTTGGAACACTGGTAATATTCATTTTCTTGACCTATATAGAGATTGTATAGATGTATTTATTTTGTGATAATTCATTGCATTTACGGTTTTTATTTGTCTCCTTTTCTGTTTGTATGTTTTACTTCAAAACAAATTAAAAATTAGAAGTAGAATTGCGGTATCTCATTTTGGTATAATTACTTTTATTTTTCATATTTTTATTTAGGCATTAATACATCATTGAGAGATTTCTATAAAGATGTTCACTAAGTATTCATGAATGGTCTGGGTGGTGGGGTTTGGGGTGACTTTAAATGTTCTTTATACTGTTGCTTTAATTTCTATAATGCATGTCTCATTTCTACAGGAATATAATCAAAGCATTTGGCTACAAGCAGAGATCTTGTTCAATAGGAAGTATGGGCAAAAACCAAAATGAAGTAGATGAGAAATAAATGCAATAAGGATGAGGACTGCCCAGCAACAGAACAGTCTTCTCTACAAAAGTGTGATGCTCTCACTTTGGAAGTGTCCAAGAAAAAGATGAAGGGTTCTCTTTGAGAAATTCTTCACCCTGTGTACTTTCCATCTCTCAGAGTTAAAATTTGTACCTGAGTCTATGTGTGTGCTTCAGGTCAGTTGCTGCCCAGTGACATTTCTGAGGCATCTCAATGGAACAAAAACATTTTTCCCAAAGTCAACTGGAGCAGGAGTTATTTTTGAAAATAATTCCTAGACAAGTCTGGTCTCTTTGCTGACTGTGGATTCTTGTTAGCTTCAACACAGAGGCTATTCCCTTTCATTTGATGTGCTATCAACTTTCCCACTTTTTGTCTCAAGTTTTTGGCCTAAATTGTAGGAATCCATGAACATGGTACATGGGAATGATTGAAGGCATTTGATTAGAGGAGTGACATATTAATATGTATATTTTAGAAATGGAACCCTGTGATAGTATAGATGCTCCATTTAAGAACAACTAGATTGGAGGCAGGTAAACCATTAGGAACTTTTGAAATAGTACAAGGGAAAAACAGAAGTCACCTGAACTAGGGCAGTAATCATGGAGATGAAAAAGAGGAAAACTTTGAAACCTCTTTAGTTCATGTCCTCTGAAAAGCAGATGCCAACATGTTTTAGACTTCTTTGTGTGAGATTTGTTGGGGGGAATGCTTGTGAAAGATAAAGGTGAGAAGAACCTGGAGACCAAAAAGCATGTCTGACCTTGTGAAGAAAAAAGGAAGGAACAGTGGGAGGAGAGTCTCAGACTCAGCACAAGTCTAAGAAATTTTCTGCCAGTCTAATAAGGAGTACTCAAGCCAAAGTCTCCCTCTGCAGGAATCCCACATCTTGCAGGAATGAGTTGTGCATGCTCAGTCACAGGTTGGAAGTAGCCCATGGGGAGTGTGGTTTCAGTGCAAGCACAGACATGGACGCAGGAGGGGTCTTCAGCAGTCATGCTCCCCACAGAAAGAGACATGAATGGTGCATTTTTATGCCCATCATCCAAACTTATTGAAAGAGCCCTGACCAGTGTGGCTCAGTTGTTGGGTGCCATCCCACAAAGTGAAAGGTCACTGGCTCAATTCCCAGTCAGGGCACATACTTGCATTGTGGTTCAGTTCTCGCTGTGGGGTGCATTGAGGAGAAAACTGATCAATATTTTTCTCCCTCTCTTTCTTTCTCCCTTCCCCTCTCTAAAAAAAAAAAAAAACACCTTACTGGAAGTGGGAGAAATAAAGTTACTCAGAGGTTTATCAGACAAGGGTTTGATCTCCAAAATATATAAAGAACTCACATGACTCCACTCTAAGAAGACAAGCAACCCAATTAAAAAATGGGCAAAGGACTTGAACAGATACTTCTCCAAGGAGGACATACAGAGGGTCCAGAGACATATGAAAAGATGCTCAGTATTGCTAGCTATCAGAGAGATGCAAATTAAAACCACCATGAGATACCACCTCACACCATTGAGAATGGCCATCATACACAAAGCAACAAACAACAAGTGTTGGAGAGGTTGCGGAGAAAAGGGAACCCTAGTGCACTGTTGGTGGGATTGCAGACTAGTGCAACCACTATGGAAAACAATATGAAATTTCCTCAAAAAACTAAAAATGGAACTACCTTTTGACCAGGCAATTCAACTGCTAGAATTACTGTATTTTTCGGACTATAAGACACACTCTTTCCCCACCAAAATTTGGGAGGAAAATTGGTTGATAATGCTGTTGTTGAGTTCTGTTTACATTTACATTGGTGAAATATTATGTTATTTATGTTATTAAATATTTTACCACAGTTTTTGCTTCAAAATTTTTTCCTTATTTTCCTCCTCTAAAACCTAGATGTGTCTTATGGTCTGAAAAATACAGCATATCCTAAGAACCCAGAAACACCAATCTAAAAGAACCTATGCACCCCAATGTTCATAGCAGCACAATTTACAATAGCTAAGTGCTGGAAGCAACCTAAGTTCCCATCAGTAAATAAGTGGATCAAAAAACTATGGTACATTTACACAATGGAATTCTATGCAACCAAAAGAAAGAAGGAGCTCCTACCCTTTGTGACAGCATGGATGGATCTGGAGAGCATCATGCTAAGTGAAATAAGCCAAGTGGTGAAAGACAAATACCACATGATCTCACCTTTAGCAGGAACCTAATCAACAAAACGAACAAGCAAGCAAATTATAACCAAAGACACTGAAATTGAGAACAGGCTGACAGTGACCAGAGGGAAGAGGGGAGAGAGTTATAGGGGAAAAGGGTAAAGGGTTTGCAGGAACTATTATAAAGGACACATGGACAATAACAAGGTGGGGGTGGAAACAGGGGAAGGAGGTGGGGAGGGTAGAGGTGGTGGGAAGGAGTGGGAGGAAAAGGCGAAAAACTGTACTTGAACAACAATAAAAAATGTTTAAAAATTGATAATATAGTATAAATACTGTTGACCTACAAAATATTGTATGTTCTAAGCTCCCCTCTTATTCTCAACACTAGAAAACAGAATTAAACGGTTTTGAAATTAAAAAGAAAGGTTACTCAGAGGTTTATAGGTGAGCATCTGAATGAATAATACCATTAACAGTAGAAGGAATATAGAAGGACCAAGTTTTATTGGGACACTGGGGAGTGTGATGTTGTATAGGTTTAGTTTGAGGTTCCTGTGGGGCAGGGATATATCCTGAAGATAGTTGGAAACCAAGGATGAACATGGCAGAGACTTATAGCTGCTCCCTAAATCTTGTGTCCCCCACTTTCTGAGCTCACCACGTGTCTGTATTTCCCAACCTTCCTTGTAGTTAGGTGTAGTCATGTGACTGAGTTTTAGGCAGTGTAATATAAGCAAAAGCATTTGTTACTTTCATTCCTAGCTGTTAAAACACTCTTCATGTGTTCCCTCATGTCCTTTTCCCTCCACTAGCAGCTCTGACAGAACAACAATGAAGCTATATGTTGAATGTGGCAGAGCCTCCATCAAACTAGGTCCCTGAATGATTTCATGCAACATTGATTCTGCCCTTCCACCATGGCCTTGGGCTGTTTACTTGAGCAAGAACTGCATTTCTGTTGTGTTTAGGCCATTACTTACTTATCATATATCTATTAAAGGAAATTAGCCAGCCAAGGCTGAAAATGTAGCTGTAGGAGTAAATGAGGAAATCCAGGGAGTAAAGAATAAGATAAGAAAGCTAAAGGCTGACACTAGACTAACATCTTCTGTACACCCAAGGACCAGATAAATGACAAGGAACCAGGAGACAAAAATGAGATCTTATACCAGACTGTTAGAAGGAAGTGGTATTATTACCACTCCTTTTCAGGAGAGGAAAACAAAGTTGAAGGATGAGTCTAAACTTATTTGGGCACAGAATTAGAACAAGCACTCTGCTTTTCCAGGTCTCTACAGCCTCCATCAGCCTCCCCAGCTGACAACTCATCTTGTAGTGCTCCCTACCCTCAATGCCTCCTGGCCATTTTGATTTCCCAGGAGGAATCCTGACCAGAGACAAGAGCTGAGGTCCTGTTACTCATTCTGTGTCTCTACCTTGTGTGTGCCCCCAAATATCATAAATAGGCTTTTATCTGGCCCCTGGTCCCCATGAGCCCTGTCCAACTAATCTATCTAGAATATCAGTTCCCACCTAGACTAGACCTTTGCTTTGTTGTTGTTCTTCAAGGTAATGAGGACTGGGACCCTGCAGACATGATCCTTCTGGTTTCCTGGTCCTTCTGCTTCCCCTTGCATTAGAGCCCTTCTACCTATTTGAAGCCCCTGCTGATTCCTTTTCTAAACTGGGGCCCTGCACTTTCACATTTTGTCTGCCAGACAAAGCTTTCTTTGCATTCTGCACCTGCTACAGAGGCTGTGCCCCACCCCTCCAGTCAACCTGAGTCTGTCTCACCCATGGCCCCACTGTCTCATTGTCTCTCTAGCTGCAAGCCCTGAGTAAATCACAGAACAGTTCCCATTAGAAGACAGTGTTCTAATTGATACTCACCAACATTTACTTTACCATGGAGCTTAGATCACTGGGGTGCTGTTATTTGAACTTATTTGATTTTATTTGTTTCCTCCTTGGGATGTCACTGATGTCATTTGTCAACCTCCTAATAGCATTATAAAGGTGCTTTCACTAGGACTCAAGTTTGTTCTAAAAGGATCTTATCACTAGAAATCATGCTGCTCTGTTTAAATAAAGAGAGAATGTTATAATTCTGATTTCTGTTTGCTAGGAAGGAAGGAAGTTTATTTAGGAAAAAATTATAATTAGCTTATATGCCATAACTCTGTTTTGAGATAATTTCAAAGTTATGAACTTGGAGTAGGATCTCCACATCAAGCAATTAATGACAAATTCAGTTGATTAATGCCCTTGAAACTTTCACTCAACTCAGATGTCCTTCTAAGAATGGATTTCCCCCCTTTACTACAGATACCATTCTTAATAGTTAAATACAACTGAACATGAACCTGTAACTAACAAATATTTATTTCAAGATGGACTTTACTCTGCACACTTGTATACTTTTCTTTCCTTAGGAACATAGAGAACATGGTAGGGAATGTCCTAGTTCTACATAACAAACAGCTGGCATGTTGAAATGCTGGGATGTCTGTGTGACCCAACAGAGTATGATCATCAACCATTTAGCAGTTAAGTAATGTCTAGGTTTTGGCCATGCATAAAATGAGGGGACCAAGAGGTTGTTATTAATTTACCTGAAATGACATCATCTTTCAAACCATACCATAGATTTCATTGGCCCCATTCCTGAAATAATTGATCACATCATCTTCATTCTATAGTTAATTTTTACCAATTGTCTGTTTTTCTCCATTGAGGAGCTTGAGTATTCCTATGAATCTTCCTACTTTTCTAAATTCTTTCCATCATCTTAACAGAATCATAGTAGATCATGCTTTATTTCTTACCATTCCCTTGAGGCCTAGTCTGCATTCACTAAAGTTTTAGCTGAAAAAGACTCAGAATATTCACATGGCATTAATACCAAAAGAAAAAATAACTTAACAATTGCTGATTATTATATGAGGTATATTTTAGAAATGATTATATATGATAAGTGCCCAAACAAATGAAGCCAGGATATATTTGAAACTTTATTTTTAAGAAAAGGAGTTGAAAAGTAAAAGAAAGATAAGACCAGTCAGAAAAAGACAAGTGCCATAGATTTCACTCATATGTGGAATCTAATGAACAAAATAAACTAAGAAAATGGAAACAGACTCATAGATAGAGAACAGACTGACAGCTGTCAGAGGGGAGGAGGTTGCAGGGCTAGGTGAAAAAGGTGAAGGGATTAAGCAAAAAAAAAAAAATCATAGTCACTGACAACAACATGGTGACTACCATAGGGGAATGAGGTGGGGGAAGGTAGAAAAAGGTATAGGGGGATAAATTGTGATGGAAAGAGACTTGACTTGGGGTAGTGAAGAGATGATACAGTTGATGTATTATAGAATTGTACACCTGAAACCTATAGAATTTTATTAACCAATGTCACCCCAATAAATTCTATACAAATAAAAGAAAATTAAAAGAAAGAACGAACATGATTCTAACCAACAGTAAATGCTTCACTCATTCAAGAAACATCTATTCTGTACCTCCTCTCTGAGAGGCTCACTGCCATTCCCTGAAAGGGATAAAAGGTGATTGACCATGGGCCCTAACTACAGGATGCTCACGGCACAGGTAGCAGAGATGAGGTAGGTAGATAAATCATAGTATACAGGCAGAATCAGATCAATCTACAGAGGCAGAAAAGGGAGGTGATCCCCTGAAGGACTTAGGACTTGTGGAATTGTCACTAGAGCTAGACTTTGAAAAATGGGTTTGTGAATGGAAGTTAGTTGCTCCAGAAGAACATTCCAAATGGCATTAATATCTTCCTTTTACAGTTGATGAAATTGAGGTTTGGGGAGGGTAAGCCACCCAGGGCCATTCTAATACATTGTAGGTCCAGAATTTTAACCCTGAGTTATCTGATTCTGAAAACAAGTTGTTTTTTTTTCCAGCACAGCTGGACTTTTGCACAGATCACCTCATTTAATACTCAAAACAATGTATTAAAGATTTTCCTTCCCCCTACTGCCCAGGCCAGGATCTTTTGGTTTTAAGGAAGACAGACTGTGTAAACAGTTCAAGTTAAAGGGAGGGGTGGTCTTGATTGTTTTTTTTCTGTTTTAAAATAAAGATATAGAGGCCTCTCAGTGAACCCAAGCAAAGAACGAGGGCAGAACCCTATGCACACCAGGGGTAGGTGCTGACACCCAATGAGGGCCCTCACTTTTCTCACAGTCTCTGCCTCTCCCAGTTTTCTCTTCTCTCCATTTTTGTCTTCCTATGACTGAGTCATTTCTGCTTCTTCATAGGCTTATCCATGCCCCCCAAACTTTTTCAAAACTGAGGATCTTTCAGGCTATTTTAATTCTCAAATGAGAGACTTGGAACTGTTCTTCTATCTGGGCAGAACATTTCATTGCCAGTCATTTTGAGCTGCTGGTATGATATCCTCCAAGTTCCAAAAATCTGTAGCTGGAAGTAGTGGGAGTAGAGATATATAGTTTATGGCCACTTGGCAAAATGTAGTAGGACAGAAAAATAATATCACCTCCACTGTACAAATGAGAACACCTCTGGAGAGATTACACAACATTCCAAAGATCATACAACTTGTAAGTCATCAAGTTTATAAGCTTTATAGTCCATTACTATAACCAGAAATTTGTTTGGTTGCAGATGCATTTCCTGCCCTCATTCATTTCGGGCTGATCCCAGAAATGGTCCCAGGAATTCTGAGACTCAAGAATTCTGAGATTGTTTACCTACTTAAGCTTAAAGCAGTTATAAGATCTGCCAATTTTATGAAATCACAATGACTTAAATTATCATCTGTGCTGACTTGAGGTGAAAAACCTCTTGAAAGCACGTTTTTGGAACATCAAGTATAATAGCTACTGCACTTGATACAGTAGTAATAATGGTAATGCTAGTGATTATGGTGGTAATGGTAGTTATAGTAATAATGAAGAAGGACTGACTTCTTCATGTTGCCCCAGAGAGATTACAAAGGAAAAAAAAGTGTTAACCTCAGGGCTTTCAACTCTTAAGTCAAAGCATGGTCAAAGAAATTGAGATGTTTCTGAATTGCCTTTACAGAATGTTTCATTTTTATATGACAGGATAAGGACTAGACCCAAAATATAGTTTTTCATCTTCCAAATTACAAGTTCAGCCTTCAGTCTTGTCATATCTCTTATGGTAAAGTTAGGAAATTACCAGTATGGCTTGTAGGACCTTGAGATTGAGATGAGAACATTTCAATGGGTTTGTAAGAATCTGAGACCCTTGCACCCCAAACCCACTGAGACTTCCTTACTAGCAGAAACATCCACTGCCACACCATCTGAGACCACTAAATTGAGATCATTGCCTTTCAAGGATAAGCCTAGTTTCTGGAAGACTTACATCACTTCTGCTCGTCATTTTATCAACCGATGGTTCTTGGCACCAATTCAGTTTAACAGGAATCCCCAATTTGAGATGTGGTGCAAACAGTTCAATGGCAATATAGCATAGCTATGAACAGCATGGATGTGGAATAGCTCAATTGTGATATAGCACATCTGTGAGGTGTCCCTGGGGTCAGACACCTCTTTAACTAGGCAGCTCAGCTCTGCATCTGCTCTACTCTGCTCTTGTAAGATGTCTTCAGTTGTCCATGGAAAGAGAAAGTACACTCTCAGAGCCAGAGGGGAGCTGGCTTATATGAATAGAATTCCCTGCCCCTTGTCCCTGATTGGTCTGTCCTCATAAAAATGAGGACTCTAAATCCTTGCAGTTTGGTCCAAAAGGCACTGTTCTGACTGGTCTGAATAGAGCTGCTTTGGTTGGTGGAAGCTGTGATTGAGAAAACCTCCATCCTATTGGTTGAAATAAGATTCCGGGAACTCCTTTATAAGGGCTGGCTCTGATGGCAGAAGCACAGTGCAGGCAAGCAGGTTCAGTGCAGGCTTCTTCCTGAAGTGCAGTTTGTGTGAGAAAACCCAGTATAGAAATGGCTACTAGGCTGTTTTTTAAAAAATTTAGCCCAGTTAGCCACCAGGAACCCTTCCTAGTAGGTGTGTTCTTTCTCAGGGTTCACTACTTCCAAACCCATTTTTAGAGTCAGACCCACACATCCGCAGACTATTCCTGGAGGAGATAGTTTATACACCAAAATGATGGCAAGATTTTGCTAAATTTATATCCACAAGAACCTTAAAGTAAAATTGGACTATGTTTATTCATATGGGGCTATTATCCAAGATTCTGGGATTCATGTGCTAGCTTGAAGAACTAGGCATTACTCTTACAATTTGGATGGTTGGTTGATTTAAAACCTGGGCCCAACTGTGATCTACATTTAACAAAGTAGAGAGGCCAGAACTTCCCTGGGATGATGTCAGGGAAGGAATGCAAAGATGTAATAATATGAAAAAGTTGAAAGAAAATGATTTTGTGCAATCCACCCACCCACAACCTGACATTTTCCCTGGAGGACCCAGAGACTCCCCTTTATTAAGGCTTTGAGAAATGCTTTGGTGAGAAAACAACCACCAGGTTTGAAAAGTGCTGTGAGAATGATAGTGGGAGACTCTCCATTGAGATGGGCTTTCTGACTCAGTGGGAATGATGAGATCCTGGGACAATCAGTCCAGCAGATAGTGCTTAATCAGCAGACAAGGTGAGTACAATCACTGGAGTGTGCAAAAAAGGTAAAGATTGTCTTAAATTTGAACGACAGGAATCACAGTCACCCTTAAAATGAAACCAATGGGCATCCTACCAAAGCATTAATTTCTGTAATCAAAAAATTCTCAATCAGCAGAAACATGACTTGAGTAAACAAAAGGAAGTTGTTTCTCTTTCAATTCCCAGACCTTTGCCAGCTCACAGGAACCCCAACCCCTTGATGAAGAGAAAGTCAGTTCTCTTTAGGAAGGATATTTTAGCACTGTTAGATATATAATAATCTGTAAGTCTTCCTCCAAGCACTCTCCAAAGGGACCCAAGGCCATTTCCAGAGTTACTGTGCACTTAAGAAAGAGAACCAATGAGACTTTTGAACACTTAGTAAGCACTAAATACATATTGACATTAATCTCTGGAAAGGTAAAATGTCCCTGTGTTCCATAATTCAGAGCAAATATTATTCTGTCCTCTATCTTATTCTATAGATAACTGTAATGCATGCTTTTGAGAAATGGCTCTGTTCTCGTACTGGTGGCACCATCCCATTCTCAGAAATGGTGTCCTGATGGGGATCCCTGCTCCTGGGGTCCACAGCATTATGGATGAGAGGAGACAAATTCACACAGACTACTGAGTCCTGTGGAGGAAAAGGGATGGTGCGGCCTCTCTCTCAAGAGGAGAAAATCCTCAGAGCACCTTGCCTGATCTTTCAAGAGGACAGTGCCTCGACCCTTGCCATGACAAGCTTTTATTGGGTTCAATTTGCACAGGAATACAGGGTGTATACATGAAGCTCACCAGTCATTGTCAGGCAGAAATGATTAAACAATAGATAACATTCAAAGAACTCTGAGGGCTTACTCTGAGTCAGGGTCAGATAGTTAAAGGGCCATAAAACTTTGGGAAACAAACTCACTTTATGTTTGGACCCTTATCATTTAAATTGAGGGTATTAGCAAAGTAGGTTTCATAGGATTTTATGTATTCTTTCTTAAGCGTGACCACCCTAGGAAACCTGCCCTTTCCAGCACAAGGCTGCACTCACCTCCAGCATTGTTTCAGGCTTAAGGCATTATTTCAGGCTTCAGTCAGGCAGGGGAAGTAAGATAGCCAAAAGATTAGGAGACTTCTTGCAGACAGAATGAGGACTCAGGCTATGTCAAAGCCAAGGGGCAAGGGTCCATCATCCCCTTTTTGTATAGCCCCCCGGTCCTTCCCTGAGGGCCCCTTTGTGACTTTGACTGTATTAGGTCATCCCTCTTTTGAGGAATCTTACCCCATCTTTGGCTAACCAGTAATCTGCCCAGGACCAAGCAGGATGAAGAGAAAGGGAGCAGAGGTGGTGCTCCTACAAGGAAGATAAGCTTTGTCTCCTAAGTGGCTTATGGTCCCAAGGTCCTTTACTCCACCTTAGCCACCAGGGATTACAGCTTCTGAAACCAGGCAGGGCAATTCCCAACAGTGTTCTATTCAGGAAGAAGTATTTGGCTTCTGACATCAGCAGGTTGGGCACTCAGCAGGGGCAGTAGTCATAGCAACCTTGGTGATGGGTGGCCCATGTTGTTGAACCCATGAGTAAGCATCATCCTTGATGCTGTGGCCACTTTGTGAGAAAAGTGGGCCACTAAGCAAACTGAGGGGGAAAAGATAATATTCACATGTTAATATCATCTTGTACACTCAATTTTGAAAGTCTCCTCTTCAGTGGATGCCAGTGGGAAGCAATTATATGGGACCCAGACGTCCTCACGCTCTGTCTTTTCTGAGAGGTCAGACCTCTTCCTTAGACTTTACTGTCATACACCATCCAATTTTGTTCTATTTTTCTAGACCAACCGGCCAACCCACTAGCTACTGTCAGTGAATCAGTGCAGATTCTTACCTCTGGATGTGTCCATTGCTCAAACTTTTGCACATTGGGAAAATTTCTCTTCACCACTGCCCTTGGGACCACCCTGGAAAGGGACTAAATACAACAGCAATCCAGTTCTTGCTAGTGCCAGCATGCTGTGTGGTTGTATCTGTAAACCAGACCCAGTTTATATGTCCTTCTTATAAGGTCTTTAGGAGCTTCCATAAGGCCTTGAGTTTGGGGTGAGGGAGGAAGAGCAGTCCAGTTGTCGCATGTGTCATGGCACTCTATGAACCCAATCTTAGATATATTCAGTAATGGAACCAGCAAGGTAACAAGGTTGAAGTGCTGTCTTACAGAATACTTTGAGCCAGAGAGCAATATATGGTGCCTCTTCCATAGCAGAAATTCACAGGTTCTGGGATCAAGGGGTGAAATGGTAGTGAACCCTCTCACCATTACCTGATAACCCATTTCCATCCTTGAAAACTTATTCTGGAGCTCTAGCTTTTTGGTTGGCAGTTGGGAGAATGTTTCAGTAGGAGATGCAAGAATGTATCTATTGACTTGCATGCTGGGACAGAATTATTTGGAGCCCCCCATAGCGCGGAACTAATAGGCAGATGGAGAAAGGGGATTTACTAAGGTGACTGGTTTCCAAATACATCCTGATTTCCAAAGGGACACTACGTGGTGGGGGTGAAAGGACCAGGTTAGGCACTCAGTGGGACTTAGTGGGTTATTCTTAGTACTCCCATGTCCAAAATAAAATCTAATGAAAAACTACAGCTACCCAGTAAAACCTGGACCACTGAGGAGTCAAACCACTCAGAAATAAAGGTTTGTCATCCTACCACATGATAGAGAACTTGGAATGGGTGGTAAGAAAAAAGTTATATTAACCTCATGATAGTTACAGAAATGAGAACTGTAGTAGATTTAAATAATAAAATATAATTAAAATATAATACATAAATATAAAATACATTAAAATTACACACACACACACACACACACAACCTTGTATTTCCACTTTACCTGTTGCCCATTATTTGTGATGAGGAGAGTTGGTAATAATTAACCAGGGTAGTTCATAGGCCACCTGAAGCCACATCTGGGTCTGACAGATCCTGGGTTTTGAGATAGATCCAGAGATTGGAGGGAGAGGGTATATTAAGAAGAGCTATTCCTGGTGGTTGGAGCTGTGATGTTATTTAATGGAAGTTAAATGTGAGTAGGTCTATTCTATAGATAGCCACAAAAGGAGTGGTCGTTCAAGTTATTTGCCATTTGCTCTAAGATACCTTCCCAGCCCTCTCCCACTGTGCTCCATCACACTACATTTTCCAGACTCCCTTGCTAGCTTCCAGTTAGGATTGGCCAATGGGAGGTACTGGCAAGAGATTGGCAGAAAAGAAAAGGAAAGAAACAGGATACCTCCTCCCCATTCTCCATGCTTTTGCTGTGTCATTGCTGTGTTTCCTCTATGCTTCAGCTCTGGCCTGGCAGCTCCATCCCCATAGTCCTAGCTCCAACCAAGCAGCTTCTGTGGCTCCAGCTCACACAAGTGGTTCTGGCTTTCGGACACTTGGTTTCACCTCCCTTCTTTGTCTTTTCTGCCCTAGGAAGATAGTGCCTTTCTGCATTTACTAATATCTGGGCACCATGCATTCTACTGTGCTCTGCCAACTTCCTAACATACTGTTCCTAATTTTCCAGATTAAATTTCTGCTCTTGATCTGTGTGGTTTTCAGGCTGTGTCCTGAGCTTGGCTACTACTGTGTGTTAGGTAGCCAAGGTGGCTAAGAAAGGACCTGGATCCAGAAAACTCCGATTAAGGGCTTTTATTGGAGGCAGGACACTCCAATCAGGTGGCCTGGGTCCAAATTTATGGCTGCCCCAAGAGAAAGGGTAGAAAGACTTTTAAGGTATGTAGCAGACCCCTGAGGGAGGGTGAGCCACCCTGCCCATCTGCTCCAGTATGCTGGGTATCTGATCAGGGAGGGTTGAATCTGTAGAAAGCTCAAGGGAGAGAGGAGGCGCAGTGAGGATTCAGCTGGTTTATGGAAGGGTTACAGCAACTAAGTCTCAGTTACTTCTGATATGGAGAATTTCATGGCCAGGTATTTAGCCAGGTGATATATACCTTCTTTGTTCCAGCATAGGCAGTGGCTTAGGTGCATGTCCCAGTACATGCTAACACTACATGTGCTGTCACATCACTAAAATATATTGTAATAAGCCTTATGAATTTCCATAATCTCCCTGACTTTTTTCTCACAAAATTAAATGAGCACAAATGTGTGTCAATCAGTTGAAAAACCAAAGTAACACAGTGTGCCCTGCAACAAACATTCAAAACCAAGATTCTTATGGCAATCTTTAGTATCACTGCAGCCTTGCCCAAGAAAAGGTCCCAACTGTTTTGCAACAAATGGTTGCACTCCAAATTTGTCATTTCATCACAGCTACTATGACATGTTGAGGAAAAAGGGTTCATAGCCTCCAGTGGACTGTCCTTGTGATCACAGTCCCAAGTTTTCTGCCTAAGTAATTATTCTTTTCAACACACAAAGGAGGAAAGTTTCTTAAAGAAAAATCATGTTCTGGAAATCAGCTGTTAAGAAAATGGAATATAAAAATTTGGGATTTTAAAATAGATAAATGAGGAATTAATCAGATGCTTTATCAAAAATATTTATTATTTTAAGAGAGCATAATATTCAAAATACCTTAAATATTAAATTCCTATAATACATTTAAAGTACCATTTTCAGGAACACATCTCACATTAGAAAGTTTCAGCTTCAGCTTCTTTCATTGGCATGGAGGACATTAGGAATGAAGACATTTAAATTACCCTGGCTTTCTAAGCACTTTCTACCTTTTGCTGCTCCCAGCTTATAAGAAGCTTGCTCTTTTTTTTTTCTCTTTCTTTCATTCTTTTTTTAATGCTTATGTAGTCAGCACTAAGGTGAAGCAGTGAAAGTTGTTAGCTCTAAGTAGAATAGAGATGGATTATAGACCCAAGGTTTCCTGGCCAGGTAACTACACTTGGTTTGTGAACCAGCATTGCCTGGGTACTGGTTAGGGACAGTCTTCAGCTCCCCTCCAGACCTACTGGGTCTGAATACAAACTTCAACAAGATTCCCAGGTAATTTACATCCATGTTCAAGTTTGAGAAGCACTGCTCTCTGGTGTAGAGGTTTTTACTAAAGCAATAGAAAAGTTAAAATAGTTGTAAGCATGCAGACTGTCAAGATTTGAATCTGGGTTCTAGCACTGACTCTCTGGGGCAAGTCAAGGTTTTGAAAGAAGAGCAGAGGGTAGCTGTGGTCCCTGAGAGCCTCACACACACTTGGGGTAGTGACTAGGACAGTGAAAACATGTGGCCTATTTTTTAAAATTATATTTTATTGATTATGTTATTACAGTTGTCCAAAATTTTCTCCCTTTCCTGCCCCCATCTCAGTAACACCCACTCCCTCAGGCAATCCCCACACCTTTGTTCATGTCCATGGGTTATGCATATAAGTTCTTTGTCTTCTCTATTTCCTACACTGTACTTTGTATCCCCATGACTATTTTTTTAATATATTTTATTGATTATGCTATTATAGTTGTCCTATTAAACCCCCTTTATTCCCCTCCACCATGAATACCCTCTCCCACCACATTCCCCCGCTTTAGTTCATGTCCATGTGTCATAAATTCTTTAGCTTCTACATTTCCCCTACTATTTTTGCCCTCCCCCTATTTTCTACCTACCATCCATGCTACTTATTCTTCCTACCTTTCCCCCCTCTCCTACTCCCACTCCCCTGTTGCTAACCCTCCATGTGATCTCCATTTCTGTGGTTCGATTCCTGTTCTAGTTGTTTGCTTAGTTTCTTCTTGTTTTTGTTTCAGGTGTGGTTAATAATTGTGAGTTTGCTGTCATTTTACTGTACATGTTTTTTATCTTCTTTTTCTTAGATAAGTCCCTTTAACATTTCATACAATAAGGACTTGGTGATGATGAACTCCTTTAACTTGACCTTATCTGAGAAGCACTTGATCTGCCCTTCCATTCT
>CM052542.1:91102984-91140717 GCA_028533065.1 Trachops cirrhosus | reverse complement strand
AAGAAGGAGCTCCTACCCTTTGTGACAGCATGGATGGATCTGGAGAGCATCATGCTAAGCGAAGTAAGTCATGCAGTGAAAGACAAATACCATATGATCTAGCCATTAACAGGAACCTAATCAATAAAACAAAGAAACAAGCAAAATATAACCAAAGACACTGAAATAGAGAGCAGGCTGACAGTGTCCAGAGGGGAGAGGGGAGGGAATTTCAGGGGACTTTAAGGGGAAAAGGGGAAGGGTTTATAGGAACAAGTATAAAGGGTACATGGACAAAAACTAGGGGTGGGTGGAAGTGGGTTGGAGGTGGGGAGGGCTCAGTGGGTGGGCTGGGATGGGAATGAAAGATAGCAAATTGTATTTGAACAATAATTAAAATAAAATTTTTTAAAAAGAGGAGGAAGGCAGAGACAATTGTACTGTGGTCCCCATTAAAAAAAGAAAGAGAAATTAAGTAAACAATCTCATTTATAATTGCATTAAAAAGAATAAGATACCTATGAATAAATTTAATCAAGGAGCTAAAATACCAGTATGCTGAAAACTGTAAGACATTACTGAAAGGAATTGAAGAAGACATAAATAAATAAACAGATATTTAGTACTCATGGATTAGAAGAATAAATGTTGTTAAGATGTTGTAAATTGCTATGTTAAAATGTACCCATAGCAATTTACAGAATCAAAGCAATCTGTATCAAAATTCCAATAGCATTTTTCACAAAAATAGAATAAATAATTCTAAAATTTGTATGGAACCACAAAAGCAATCTTAAAGAGCACAAAGCTGTAGCCAACACACTTCCTGCTTTTAAACTATATTACAAAGCTATAGTAATAAAAAACAGACACATTGATCAATGAAACAGAATAGAAAGTTTGAAAATAAACTCACACATATAAGGTCAATTAATTTACAACAAAAGAGTGAAGAATATACAATGGTGAAAGGACAGCCTCTTTAATAAACGACATTGGAAAAACTGAACAGCAACATGCACAAGAATGAAACTAGATTATTCTTTTACACCATACACAAAAATTAACTCAAAATAGATTAAAACTTGAATATAAGACCTGAAACCAAAATCTCCTAGAAGAAATCATAGAAAGTAAGCTCCCTGACATCAGTTGTGCCTATGATTTTTAGAATCTGACTCCAAAAGCAAAGGCAACAAAGGCAAAAAAGTAAATTAATGGGGCTATATCAAATTTAGAAACTTCTGCACAGTAAAGATCATCAACAAAATGAAAAGGCAATGTATTGAATAAAGAAAAATGTGCACATTATATATCTGATAAGGAATTAATATGTAAAATATATAAAGAACTCATGCAATTCAATAGCAGAAAAGCAAACAAGATGATTTTAAAATGAACAGAGAATCTGAGTAGACATTGTTCCAAAGAAATAGAGATGGCCAACAGGTGCATGAAAAAGTATTCAGCATCACTAATCATCAGGATACTGTATATCAAAACTACAGTGATATATCACCTCACACCTGTTAGAATGGTTATAATAAAAAAGACAAGAAATATAAAGTGTTGGTGAGGATGTGGAGAAAAGGGAACACTTATGCACTGTTGGTTGTGATGTAAATCGGTGCAGCCACTATGGAAAACAGTATGGAGTTTCCTCAAAAAATTAAAAATAGAACTATAAGATTAACCAGCAATTCTATTTCTGGGTATTTGTCAAAGAAATCCAAAACACTAATTCAAGAAAAAGGGAATGCATCCCTATGTTCATTGCAGCATTTACAATAGCCAAGATATGTAAGCAAATGCGGTGTCCATTAATAGATAAATGGGTAAAGAAGAGGTAATACAAACACACACATACACATGCACAATAGAATTTATTCAGCAATAAAAAGAATGAAATCTTACCATTTGTGACAGCATAGATGGACATAGAGGGTATTGTGGTAAGTAAAATAAGTCAGACTCAGAGAGACAAATACCACATGATTTCACTTATATATGGAATTTAAAAAATCAAAACAAATGAACAAAACAAACAAAAACAGCCCAGGCAGGTATGGTTCAGTGGATTGAGTGCTGCCCTACAAACTGAAGAGTCACCAGTTTGATTCCCAGTCAGGGCATATGCCTGGGTTGCGGGTCAGGTCAGGTCCCAGGAGGGGTCTTGCCAGACGCAACCACACATTGATGTTTCTTTCCTTCCCTTCCTCTCTGTCTAAAATAAAAAAATAAAAGACTCATAGAAAAAAAATTAATGGTTCCAAGAGAGGATGGGGTGTGGGGATGGGTGAAAAAGATGAATGGGAATATAGTCAATAATAGTGTGAAAATTGGCACAGTAACAGATGGTTACTAGATTTAGTGTAGTGATCACATTGATATATTACACCAAAACTTGTGCCAACTACATTTTAATAAAAACATGAAAAAAGTTATATGCAAAATGAAATACTATTCAGCCATTGAAAAGAATGAAATCTTGCCATTTGCAACAACATTGATGGGCTTTAAGGACATTATGCTAAGTAAAATAAGTTGGACCAAGAAAGACCATATGATCCCACTAATATGTGTAATCTAAATAACAAAAACAATAAAAGATCCAAGATGGCGGTAGAGTAGATGGCAGCTGTACTCAGCTTTGCCAGGACAAAAATGGAATTACAACTAAAACAGAGAACAATCAACCTGAATAACCAACACAAGACAAACTGAACAGAAATCTCATAACCAAGGATTTATAGAAGAAGCTACATCAAGACTGGTAGGAAGAGCAGAGATACAAAGTGTGTTGGCCCTGCACCTACAGGTGGCTGAGATTTCAGAGGGGTAACTCAGCTGCAAAGGTTTTCCCTGAGGAGTGTGGAATCTCAACCTCATGCCCAGCTCCCCAGCCCAGAGCTCCAGTGGTAGGAAGATGCACTCTTACAACATCTGGCTGTGAAAATCAGCAAGGATTCTGTCCCCCAGGGATAGAGAAAGGTCTGTCAGAGGCATAGGCACCCTATTCATAGCCCAATGCACAGGATCTCTTTCACAGCAATTCACCTTGGGGTCTGGCAGATGGAGGGCAGAGCAAACTAGGGTCATGTGAGGAGTCGGGTTTGTGGTTCTAGGAAGAAAGCTAAAGGGTCAGCCACCAGGATCCCTGTGTTGATTTCTACTCCCACATCACAGACACCATCTCTCTAGGGTGGAGCACTCTCCTCCTTACAGCATCAGCTTCAGGGGAAGCAACAGCCCCACCCTCTGGTCTCCTTGTTATCCTGCCCTATGAAGCTCTCACCCTGCAGAAGAGTCTATTGTTGGGACCAGAGAGTAGAAGTCTGGGCAGACTCAGAGGGTGTCAATGACTGAGTTGTGTGGCTGTGGGGTGGGGGCCACTTCCCTCATTTTCCTGTGAACCTGAGACCTGTTACCCCACCCTCCAGGCTCCCAGTGGCTCCACCATCTGGACTCTTTGTGGGCCCTCCTTACAAGGAGGTGTGGGCACATTCCAGGACAGACTGAGTTGTGTGGCCCTGGAACAAGGGGCACTTCTCCCACCTTCACCCATGAGATTGGTACCTCCCCATCACATGAGATCCACTAGCCCCATCATCCTGACTCCCAGCGACCCATCCTGCTGAAGTTAGGATCCTGACAGAATATGGGAAAGACTGAGTTGTTAACACAACTCTAGGACAGGGCCCTTTTATCTTTTGCATGTCAGATCGATGCAAAGTCCTTCATTCACACCACCAAATCTTGGTCTGTTTGGGCCTGATAAACTCTGCTGTCCCCACCATGACAACTCCCCCAGACCCCATCCCACCACAAAAGTAAGTCTGCAGGCATCTGGTGGGTGGCAACTAGACTTGATATACCCTAGTACTTTCATTAGTTGCCTCAGACTCAGTACTGACAGCAAGTGTGAACCTGTGTCATACTGGTAAACACCACTCACTTGTACCTGGTGACTCACTGAGAACTTTCCTCCTGCAACTCAAGTACCATTAAAGTCTCTTTTAGTGACTGAGACTAACAGGGAGCTGGCAGATGGAGGCAGGCAAAAGATCTCAGGTTGCCTTGGGACTTTTGCTGACCTTCCCCCAGGCTTAGTGCTGGCAAAAGCCAGCGTTGGTGTGCAGCTAGGTCCTTCCCATGCACAGTCAAGAGCCATCAGAGGCAGATATAAACTGTGTATTGCTGCATAGCTCCCAACAGATTGCCCAGGGCCAGTCGCAGGCAATGTCTGACATTGACTGCACCAGAATCCCTCCCAAGAATCCCTAGAACCAACACATTCAGTGGCCAGCTTTAGACAACATCAGAAAAGGACTTAATTAACTTCACAAGTGGCATATCCAAAGGGAGATCTAGGCAGGCACAAGGCTCTGCTGAGGCAAATTCCTTTTAGTGTGGTCAGCACCTGTACAGAAGCACCATACACTGTGGTTAGGGTCAGACCTCACTGTCAGCCAACCTTAGGTTCAATCCCATGCATGAATTGGCCAATGTCAATCAAGACTCAATTACAACAGGAGGGCTCACATAACCCACAGGAGGGACATATGTGGTGTACTCAGCTCAAGTTATCAAGGAGACTGTGCCACTAGGTCCCACAGAACACTTACTACATAAGACCACCCTACCAGAACTATGAAAGCATAGCAGATCTACTTAATACATAGAAACAAAAACAAAGAGGAAATAAAAATGTGGAGACAAGCAAGACCCAAATAAAAGACCAGGAAAAATTTCCAGAAAAATATCTAAATAATATAGAGGCAAACAATTTACCAGATATGGTTTTTAAAAATGGTTATAAGGATGCTCAAGTAATAGTGAGAATCCAACAAAGACATAGCAAGAATAAAAAAAATAGAAACCATGAAAAATAGCCGGTCAGAAATGAATAATACAATATATGAAATAATAATGCACTAGAAGAATAAACAGTAGATTGGATGAAGCAGAGGATCAAATCAGTGGTTTGGAAGACAAAATATCAGAAAACACCAAATCAGAGCAGAAAAAAAAAGAATTAAAAAGGAGGGGGATAGCTTAAAGTACTATTGGAACAACATGAAGCAGAACAACATCCACCTCATAGGGGTACCATAAGGAAGAAGAGGCAAAATAAGTGATCAAGCAAATGTTTAAAGAAATAATCACTGAAATAAAACTTCCCTAACCTTGTGAAGAAAAAAGACATACAAGTTCAGAAAGTGCAGAGAGTGCCAAAAGATGAACGCAAAGAAGCTCATACAAAGACATATCATAATTGACATGGAAAAGAGTAAAGACAAAAAGAGGATCCTAAAAGTAGCAAGAGAAAGACAGTTACCTACAAAAGAGCTTCCATAAGACTGTCAGCTGATTTCTCAACAGAATCATTTCAGGCCAGGAAGGATTGGCGTAAAATATTCAAAGGGATGAAAAGCTAGGACCTACAAACAAAACTACTTTACCCAGCAAGGCTATCATTTAAAATTAAAGGAGAAATAAAGAGCTTCCCAAACAAGGAAAAACTAAAGGAGTTCATAAGTACCAAACCAGTATTACAAGAGGCATTAAAGGGTGTTCTTTAAGAAGTAGGAAAAAAATCAACAGAGGAATATAGTTATAAAGAATAAAATGATGATAATTTGCACCTATCCATAATCACTTTACTGTTATTTTTTAATAATAACTGAGGTTGTTTATTGATTTTTTTAAAGAGGGAGGGAGAGACAGAAAGGGAGGGAGAGAGAGAAAAAGAGAGAGAGGAAGAGAGAGAGAGAAACATCAATGTGAGAGAGAAACATCAATCAGTTGCCTCCTGTACATGCTCCAACCAGAGATTGAACCCACAACCTTTTGGTGTATGGATGATGCTCCAACCAACTAAGCCCCATGGACAGGCCTATCAACAATCACTTTAAATGTAAATGGCTTAAATGTGCCAATCAAAATACATAGAGTAGCTGAACAGATATGAAAACAAGACTCATATATGTGCTGTCTACAAAAGACCTACCTCAGGACAAAAAATACACATAGACTAAAAGTAACAAGATGAAAAAAGACTTCTCACAAATTGAAATGAAAAATACCTGAGGTAGTAATACTTATATCTTATAAAACAGAATTTATTTTTAATCCTAATTTCTAATTTTTATTATTGAGTTAAAAAATCACATAACATAAAAGTAAACACTTTAAAGTATACAACTCAGTGGCTTTTAGTGTATTATATCATCTTTAGCACCCATCACCTCTATCTAGTCCCCAATATTATCATCATTCTAAAAAGAATGGTATACTCATTAAACAGTCACTGCCCTATCTTCCTTTCTCCCATTCCTGGCAAATATTAACCTGCTTTCTGTCTCTGTGGATTGGCCCATGCTAGGTATTTCATTTAATTTTTTTTTACATTTTAATCTATATTGTATTTTTCCATTATCATTTAGTCCCCTTATACATCCCCTCCCTCCAGCAATAACCACTTTGTTGTCCAGGTCCCTGAGTCATTTTACTTTTTAGCTCAATCCTTCCACTCCTTCCCCTCCCCCATTCCACTAGCTGTCATCCTGCTCTCCATCTATGAGACTGTCCCCATTTTCCTTGTTACAGATGCCACATATGGATGAGATCATACGGTATCTTTCTTTCTCTGACTGATTTATTTCACTTAGCATAATGTTCTCCAGGTCCATCCACTATTACAAAGGGTAAAATCGTCTTCTTTTTATGGCCGAGTATTCCATATGTAAATGTCCCATGGCTGTTTTATCCACTCATCTACTGATGGACACTTGGGCTGTTTCCATATCTTGGCAACTGTAAATAATGCTGCAATGAACATAGGGGTGCTTATGTTCTTTTGAATTAATGTTTTGGGTTCCTTTGGATATATTCCCAGAAGTGAGATTGCTGGGTCAAAAGGCAGGTCTATTTTTAATTTTTTGAGGTATCTCCATATTGTTTTCCACAGTGGTTGTACCAATCTGCATTTCCACCAACAGTGCAAAACTGTTCCCCTCTCTCCACATCCTCACCAGAACTTATTGTTGTTTCATTGATGATAGCCACTCCAACAAGTGTGGGATGGTATATCATTGTGGTTTCATTTTGCATTTTTCTGATGATTAGTGATTTTGAGCATCATTTCATATATCTTGGCCACTTGTATGTCCTCTTTGGAGAAGTGTCTATTCAGGTTCTTTGCCCATTTTTAATTGGGTTGTTTATTTTTTTGGTGTCGAGTTTATAAGTTCTTTATAAACTTTGGATATTAACCCCTTACCAGATGTATCAGCAAATATGTTGTCCCATTCTGTGGGTTGTCTTTTTATTTTATTGGTGATTTCCTTTGTTGTGCAAAAACTTTGTAGTTTGTTGAAGTCCAAGTTTATATTTTTTCTTTATTTCCCTTGCCTGGGGAGATATCTCTGATAAAATATTGCTATGGGCAATAGCAGGATTTTGCTGCCTATATTTTCTTCTAGGATTATAGTTATGGGTCTAACATTTAAATCTTTGATCCATTTTGAATTTATTCTTCTGTGTGGTGTAAGAAGGTGGTCTAGTTTCACTTTTCTGCACATATCTATCCAGTTTTTCTAACACCATTTATTGAATAGACTATCTTCAGCCCATTGTATATGCTTGCTTCCTATGTCAAATATTGACTATAAAGATGTGGGTTTATTTTTGGGCTCTCTATTCTGTTACATTGATCTATGTGTCTGTTTTTATGCCAGAATCATGCTGTTTTAATTACTATGGCCTTATAGTATGGTTTAATATTAGGTAGAGTGAATTCTCCAACTTTGTTCTTCTTTCTCAGGATCACTGGTGCTATGCATGGCCTTTTGTAGTTCCATATAAATTTTTGAAATATTTGTTCTAGTTCTGTGAAGTACATCATTGAAATTTTGATAAGAATAGCATTGAATCTATAGATGGCTTTGGGCAGTATGGACATTTTAATGATGATAATTCTTCCTACCCATGAACATGGTATGTGCTTCCACTTATTTGTATCTTCTGTTTCTTTCTTCAGTGTCTTATAATTTTCTGAATACAGGACTTTTACCTCCTTGGTTAGGTTTATTCCTAGGTATTGAATTATTTCTGTAACAATTATGAATAGGATTTTTATTTCTTTTTCTGTGAATTCATTATTGGCATATAAAAGTTCAACTGATTTGTGGATATTAATATTGTATCCTGCTACTTTGCTTAATTCATGTATCAGTTCTGGTAGTTTCTTGGTGGAATTTTTGGAGTTTTCTATGTACAATACCATGTCATCTGCAAATAAAGACAGTTTTACTTCTTCCTTTCCAATTTGGATGTCTTTTATTTCTTCTTCTTGTCTGATTGCTGTGGCTAGGACTTCCAATATGTTGAATAAAAGATATCCCTGGCTTTTTCCCAATCTTAAGGGGAATGCTTATAGTTTCTACCTGTTGAGTATGATTCTGACTATAGGTTTGTCATATATGGCCTCTATTATGGTTAGGTATGTTTCCTCTAATCCCACTCTGTGAGTTTTTTATCATAAATGAGTGCTAGATTTTACCAATGCTTTCTCTGTATCTACTGATATGATCATGTGGTTTTTATCCTTCATTTTGGTTATGTGGTGAATCACCTTTATTGATTTGTGAATGTTGTACCAACCTTGCATCCCTGGAATAAATCTCACTTGATCATGGTGTATGAGATTTGATGCATTGCTGTATTCAATTTACTAGTATTTTGTTGAGAATTTTAGTGTCTATGTTCATCAAGGATATTGGCCTATAATTTCTTTCTTTGTAGTGTATTTATCTGGTTTTGGAATTAGGATAATGCTCTCCTCATAAAATGAGTTTGGGAGTGGTCCTTCCTCTTGAATTTTATGAAATAGTTTGAGGAGGAGAGGTGTTAGTTATTCTCAGAATATTTGGTAAAAATTCACCTTAGAAGCCACCTGGGCCAGGGCTTTTGTTGTTGGGTGTTTTTTTTTTTTTTTATTACTGCTTCAACTTCAAACTAGATGTAATCTCTCTTTTCAGATTCTCTGTTTCTTCCTGCTTTAGTTTTGGAAGATTGTATGTCTCTAGGAATTATCCATTTCATCCAGGTTGTCCAGTTTGTTGGCAAATTGTTGTTCATAATATTTTCTTACAATTCTTTGTATTTCTTTGGTGTCAGTTGTTATTTCTCCTCTTTCATTTCTGATTTTATTTGGATCCTCTCTCTCTTTTTTTTTAATAAGTCTGCTTAAAGATTTGTCTAGCTTGTTTATCTTTTCAAAGAACCAGTTCTTGGATTCCTTGACCTGTTGTATCATTTTTTAGACTTAATTTTATTTATTTCTGATATGATCTTTATTATTTCCCTTCTTCTACTTACTTTGGCCTTTGGGTATTTTAAGTTCATTTAAGTGTGAAGTTACTTTATTTGAGCATTTTCTTGTGTGTTTTTTTTTTTTTTTTTTGAGGTAAGCCTATAATCTATGAATATCCCTCTGAATTTCCCACTGCTTTCCCAGTGTCACACAGATTTTGGATTGCTGTGTCCTCAGTTTCATTTGTTTCAAGCTATCTTTCTTTTTCAACCTTGATCTCATTTTTGACTCATTCATTGTTGAATAACATGTTATTTAGCTTCCATGTCATTGTGTGTTTTTCAGTGTTCTGGTGATTGAAATCTAATTTCATAGCATTGTGGTCAGAGAAGATGTTGATATGATTTCAATTTTCTTAAATTTTTTGAGACTTGTTTGTGTCCTAATATGTGGTCTCTCCTAGAAAATGTTCCATGTACACTTGAAAAGTATGTATATTCTGTTGCTTTGGGGTGAAATGCTTTGAAAATATCAATTAAATCCATTTGATCTAGTGTGTTGTTTAAGGCCACTGTCTTCTTGATTTTCTGCATAGAAGCTCTGTCCATTGAAGACAGTGGGGTGTTAAAATCCCCAAATAAGACTGTATTTATGTCAATCTCTCCCTTTATGTCCATCAGGATTGGCACATATTTAGGTGCTCCTATGTTAGGTACGTAAATATTTACCAGGGTTATATCCTCTTGTTGGTTTGTCTCTTTTATTATTATGTAAGGGCCATCTTTCTCTTACTATGGCCTAGGTTTTAAAGTTTATTTTGTTGGATATAAGTACTGCTACCCCAGCTTTTTTTCCTCTTCATTTGCATGAAATATCATTTTCCATCCCTTTACTTTTAGTCTGTGTGTATATTTCAATATGAGATGGGTCTCTTCGAGGCACCATATATATGGGTCTTGTTTTTTATCCAAGTCTTTTGGTTGGAGTGTTTAAGCTATTTACATTTAAAGTGATTATTGATAGATACATATTTAGTGCCATTTTATTGTTAGACTATTTTCCTCTTTTTTTTAAAGGGCTGGTGAGAATGCACAGGTCTTGACCCATCCTCACAAGCAAGAGCAATTATTGAGCAAAGCTTGAAGTACCTGCTGAGCTGAAGCCAGCCCAAATTTTCCTCTTTTTCTCCTCCTCTGCCTCTTCTGTCTCCTCTTCCTTCTTCTTCTCCTCCTCCACCTCCTTCTCCTCCTCCTGGCAAGCCCTTCAACATTTGTTGTAGTAGTGGTTTGGTGTTAACAAACTCCTTTAGCTTTTTCTTGTTGGGGAAGCTCCTATTTCTCTGTTGATTTTAAATGATAGCCTTGCTAGGTAATTGAGCCTTGGTTGTAGGTCCTTGCTTTTCATCACCTTGAATATATCATGCCACTCCCTTCTGGTCTGAAATGTTTCTGTTGAGAAATCAGACAATAGTCTAATTGGTGCTCCCTTGTATGTAACTACCTGCCTTTCTCTTTCAGCTGTTAGGATTCTTTCCTTATCTTTAAGACTCATCATTTTAATTATGTGTCCCAGTGTAGGGCTCTTTAGGTCCAGCTTATTTTGGACTCTCTGAGCTTTCTGGACTTGTGTGTCTTTTCCTTTCACCAGATTAAGGATGTTTTTGGTCATTATTTCCTCGCACAGGTTTTCAATCCCTTGCTTGCTCTCTTCTCCTTAGATATTTTCATGATCAGGATGTCGTTACACTTCATGTTGTCCAAGATGTTTCTTAAGATATCCTTTTTTTTAAATTCTTTTTTCTTTTTGCTGCTCTGCTTAGTTGTTTTTTTTTTTCTACCTTGTCTTCCTAGTCAGCGGTTCAGTCCTCTACTTCATCTAATCTACTGTTTAATCTTCCCAGCGTATTATTTATTGTATGCACTGCATTCTTTATTTTGGATTAGTCCTATTTCTGGACTAGTTCTTTTTTCATGCTGTTGACTTTGTCTTCCCATTTTAACAGATCCTTTGTATTTTCAGCCTTGATTGTTAAACTAATCAGTGAGGTAGCCTCTACTATAAACAGTATCCTGGATTAAGCACCACAGTGTGGGGCAGAGTAATTCCTGTGGTCAGTGCTATTGGTTCCCCTCAGACTGAGGCCACTTGGAGATGAGTGCTCTCCCTGAGAAAAATAGCTTCTGCCATGTGGGCAATGACCCAGCACAGGGATCCTGGTGGCTGTTTCTTCAGTTCTCTCCCCACAGCCACCAACCCCAGACTCACCCTCAAGCATCTCTAGTCCACTCTGCTGGAGTTCAGGGTAAGTGGCTACAAATGAAATTTTATGCCTTGGCCCTTTAAGAGACTCTCTGAGTCTTTAGCCATTTCTCCCCAGCAAGCAGAAACCCTGCTGCTTTTCACAGTTGGATGTTATCTGGGTTCATTCTGGCTCCAGTGTGGTAAGCTGGGGAGCCCAGCTTTGGGTTTAGACACCACAGTTCTCAGGGAGAACCTCCTGGCCACTAAAATATCCCTCTGGAATTTTAGCTGCCACCATGGGAGCCCAGCCAGCCTTTTTGTACCTCCTGTGCACGCCCTACCAGTCTCATTGTGGTGAGATGGTTTCTCCTGTCAGTTCTTGGTTATAAGGCTTCTCTCCAGCTAGTGTTCAGTTGCTTATTCAGGATGATTTCTCTACAATTTAATTGTGATTCCAGATTGGTCCTCTGAAGGGATTAGTGTAGCTTCTACTTACTCTTCCACCATCTTGGATCCTCACAAAATAGACTAAAACAAAAGCTATAATACAAGGTAAATAAGGACCCTAAATAATGGGAAAAAAGGGATCAATCTAACAAAAGGCTCTAAGCTTAGTAAACATTTATGCACCCTACATAGAACCACCTAAATACATGTATACAGTGATCCCTCATCTATCGAGGGAGTTATGTTCCAGAGATCCCCGTAATAGGTGAAAATCCGCAAAGTTGCAGCATTGTATTTATTTTATTATTCATATATATTTTAAAGCTTTATAAACCCTTCCCACACTCCCATAAGCCTTTCCCACACTCTTATAAACACTTCATATACTCTTAAACACTTCCTACACTCTTAAACCTATGTAATTTTAACAACATATAAAATTCTATATGGGTACTTACCAGTGAAGTGTACAGTCATTCTTTGCTATATCATGGTTCACTTATTGCAGCTTCACTGTATCACGGGTTTTTTAAAACCATACTGTTTTCTGTGTCTGCTTCTTTTCTTAATCCCCTCACCTGTTACAGCAAGCCTCCCAAACCCCTTTCCCTCTGATGGTTATGAGTCTCTTCTCTGTATCTATGAGTCTGTTTCTATTTTGTTTCTTAGCTCATTGTGTTCATTAGATTCCACATACATGTGACATCATATGACATTTGTCTTTCTCTGACTGGTTTTTATTTCACATAGCATAATACCCTGTAGGTCCACCCATACTGTCATAAAAGGTAAGATGCCCTTTTTTTTAAATTACAGCTGAGTAGTATTCCATTGTGCAAATGTAACATGGCATTTTTATCCACTCATCATCTACTAATGGGCACTTGGGCTGCTTCCAAATTTTGGTTATTGTAAATAACACCACAGTGAATACAGGAGTGCATATAATCTTTGAAATTAGGGTTTCTTGACTCTATAGATATGTTCTCAGAGTGGAATAATTGGGTCATAGGGCAGTTTCATTTTTAATTTTTTGAGGAAACTCCAAAATGTTTTCCACAGTGATTATACCAATCTGTATTCCCACCTACACTGCATGAGGGTTCCCTTGTATTCTTGCAAACACTTGTTGTTCATTCATTTATTGATGATAGTCATTCTGACAGGTGTGAGTTGGTATACATTGTGTTTTTAATTTGCATTTTTCTGATGATTAATGATATTAAGCATCATTTCATATGTCTATTAGCCACCTGTATGTCACCTTTGGAGAAGTGTCTGTTGAAGGACTTTGCCCATGTTTGTTTGTTTGGTGTTGAGTTGTCTGAGTTCTTCATAAAATTTGGATATTGACTTCATATCAGATGTATCATGGAAAATATGTCCTTCCATTCAGTGGGTTGTCTTTCCATTTAGTTGATAATTACCTCCGTTGTGTGAGAGCTCTTTTGTTTGATATAATCAAATTTGTTTATTTTTTCTTTTATGTTCCTTTAGTTCATTTGTTTCCCTTGCCCTGGGGGATATATCAGAAAAATGTATTGCTATGAGAGATGTTTGAGATTTTACTGCCTATGTTTTCTTCTAGGATTTTTATGGTTTTGTAACTTACATTTTATTTCTTCTTTTCTAACTGCTATGGCTAGGACTTCTAGTACTATATTAAATAAAAGTGGTGAAAATGGACATCCCTGTCTTATTCCTGATTTTAAGAGAAACACTTTGTTTTTCCTGTTGAGTATTATGTTTGTTGTGTTTTTTTCATATAAAGCCTTTATTTCATTGAGGTATATTCTCTCTATTCCCACTTTGCTGAGAGTTTTTTTTTCATAAATAGGTGCTGGGTTTATCAAATGTTTGTTCTGCAACTATTGATATGATCATGTGGTTTTTATCTTTCATTTTGTTTATGTGGTGTATCATGTTTATTGATTTGCAATCATCGTGTCAACCTTACATCCCCAGAATAAATCCCACTTGATCATGGTGTATGATCTTCCAAAACTGAAGAAGGTGGAATCAGAAAATCTGAATAGACTGACTACAACTAATAAAATTAAAGCAGTAATCAATAAACTCCCAACATACAGATTTCCAGCCAAGATGGAGGCATAGGTAGACATGCTCTGCCTCCTTGCACAACCAAAAGAAGGACAACAACAAATTTAAAAATGGAAAACAACCAGAAGTGACAGAAAATCAAACTGTATGGAAGTCCAACAACCAAGGAATTAAAGAAGAAATATGCATCCAGAATGGTAGGAGGGGTGGAGATGGGCAGCTGGGCAGAGAGGATTTGTGGCAAGACAGCAGCTGAAGGACCAGGGCGGGCAAGGCAGTGGCTGGTGGACTCAGCGAGGCAGCAGCTGGCAGACTGGGTTGTCCCACATGCATGTGCAGATAAACTGGGAGGAACAACTGGGGAGTGAGATAGACTGCACAACCCAGGGTTACAGCTCTGAGAAATAAAGCTTCAAAGCCTCTGACCGAAAATACCTGTGGGGGTTGAGGCAGCAGTGAGAGAAACTCCCAGCCTCACAGGAGAGTTTATTAGAGAGACCCACAGGGTGCTAGAATGTACACAAACCCACCCACCCGGGATACAGCACCAGAAGGGCCCAATTTGCTTGTGGGTAGTGGGGGAAGTAGCTGAAAAGCAGCAGATAGCAGAGTAAGCAGCATTGTTCCCTCTCAGACTCCTACCCCACAAAGAGCAGCCACAAGGCAGCCACGTGGGTTGCCCTGCCCTGGTGAACACCTAAGGCTACTCCCCTTATTATGTAACAGACACATGGAGATAAAAAAAAATGGCACAAATGACAGAACAGATCAAAGCTCCAGAAAAATATAGCTGAGCAATGAAGAGATAGCCACCCTATCGGATGCAAAGTTCAAACCACTGGTAATCAGGATGCTCACAGAATTGGCTGAATACAATCGCAAAATAGAGGGAAAAATGAAGGCTATGCTAAGTGAAGTAAAAGAAAATGTACAGGGAAGCAACAGTAACAGGAAGAAAACCGGAACTCAAACCAATGGTTTGGACCAGAAGGAAGAAATAAACATTAAACTAGAACAGAATGAAGAAACAAGAATTCAAAGTCATGAGAAGAGGCTTAGGAACCTCTGGGACAACTTGAAATGTTCCAACATCCAAATCATAGGGGTGCCAGAAGGAGAAGAAGAGTAAGAAATTGAACACTTATTTGAAAAAATAATGAAGGAGAACTTCCCCAATCTGGTAAAGGAAATAGACTTCCAGGAAGTCCAGGAACCTCAGAGAATCCCAAAGAAGTTGGACCCAAATAGGAACACATCAAGGCACATCATAATTATATTAGCCATGATCAAAGATAAGAAGAGAATCTTAAAAGCGGCCAGAGAAAAGGAGACAGTTACCTACAAAGAAGTGTCCATTAGACTGTCAGCTGATTTCTCAAAAGAAACCACAGTCAAGAAGGGGCTGGAAAGAAGTATTCAAAGTCATGAAAAGGAAAGGCCTGCATCCAGGATTACTCTATCCAGCAAAGCTATCATTTAGAATGGAAGGGCAGATAAAGTGCTTCCCAGATAAGGTCAAGTTCAAGTAGTTCATCATCACCAAGTCCTTATTATATGAAATGTTAAAGGGACTTATCTAAGAAAAAGAAGATGAAAAATATGAACAGTAAAATGACAGCAAACTCACAGTCATTAACAATGGAACCTAAAACAAACACAAAAACAAACTAAGCAAACAACTACAACAGGAACAGAATCACAGAAATAGAGATCAGAAGGAGGGGTATCAGTAGGGGAGTGGGAGGGGGAGTGAGGGGTAAAAGGTACAGAGAATTACTGGCATAAATGGTAGGTAGAAAACAGATGGGGGGTTAAGAATAGTATAGGAAATGCAGAAGACAAAGAACTTATATGTATGACTCATGGACATGAACTGAAGTGGGGGGAATGTGGGTGGGAGGGGGTGTGCAGCGTGGAGGGGAATAAAGTGGGAAAAATAGGACAACTGTAATAGCATAATCAATAAAATATATTTAATTCTTTTAAAAAGAAATAAAATCTTAAAAAAAAACTCCCAACATACAAAAGTCCTGAACTGCATGGTCACAGGTGGATTTTATCAAACATTCAAAGAAAAGGTAACACATATCCTTCTCAAATTATTCTAAAAATTTCAAGAGAAGGGAAGACTTCTAATCTTATTTTACATGGTCTACATTATCTTAATTCTAAAACCAGATAAAAAACATAACAAATAAAGAAAATTATAGGCCAATATCCCTGATCAACATAAATGCTAAAATTCTCAGCAAAATATTACCAAACTAGATCCAGCAATACATTAAAAAGGTCATAGACCATGATCAAACCCACACTTTATAGTCATATAATATTTGACAAAGGAAGCAAGAACATATAATAAGGTAAAAGTAGTCTATTCAATGAAAGGTGTTGAGAAAATTGGATAGAAACATGCAAAAAAAATGAAACTGGTCTACTACTGGAGTACAACATACAAAAGAATAAATTAAAAATGAATTAAAAACTTAAAGGTAAAAGTTAAAGATAATAAAATGTCCTAGAAGAAAATATAGGCAGTATAATTGCAAACATTTCTCATAGCAATATTTTTTTCTGATACATCTCCTCAGGCAAGGGAAGCAATGCAATCAATAACAAAAATAAACAAATGGGAGTACATCAAAATAAAAAAATTTTCCACAGTAAAAGAAAATTTTCAACGAAATGAAAAGACAACCCAATGAATGGAAGACCATATTTGCCAATGATACATCTGATATGAGATTAATATCCAAAATTTATAAATAACTCAAGCAACTCAACACCAAACAAACAATCCAAATAAAAAAATGGGTAAAGGACTTAAATAGACACTTCTTCAAAGACGACAAATGGATTGCCAGTGGACATAAGAAAAAATGCTGAACATCACTAATCATCAGAGATGCAAATTAAAAGTGCAATGAGATATCACCTCACACCTTTCAGAATGTCTATCATCAATAAATTAATAAACAACAAGTATTTACGAGGATATGAAAAAAAGGGAAGTCCTGTGCATTGTTGGTGGGAGTGCAGATTGGTGCAGTCTCTGTGGAAAACAGTACTGTTTCTTCAAAAAATTAAAAAGGAGCTCTGACTAGTGTGGCTCAGTGGGTTGTGAATTGTCCTCACAAAGCTAAAGGTCATCAGCTTGATTCCCAGTCAGGGCACATACCTGGGTTTTAGGTTTGGTCCCCAATCAGGACACGTAGGAGAGTTTCTCACATCAGTGTTTCTTTTCTTTTCTTCCCTTCCCCTCCCCTCTCTCTAAAAATAAAGAAATAAATATTTTTTAAGGATTAAAAATAAAATTGCCTTATGACCCATTGATTCCACTTCTGGGAACATAACTGAAGAAACCCAAAACCCTAATTTGAAAGAATGTATGCACCTCTATGTTCATTGCAGCAATATTTACAATAGCCAAGATTTGGAAGCAGCCCCAGTGTCCATCAGTAGATAATGAGTGGATAAAAAGCTGTGGTACATTTGCACAGTGGAATACTACTCAGGCATAAGAAAGAAGGAAATCTTACCTTGTGCCACAGCATGGATAGACCTGGAGAGCCTTATGCTAAATGAAATAAGCCAGTTAGAGAAAGACAAGTACCATATGATTTTATTTATATGTGGAATCTAATAAACAAAATAAACTAAGAAACAAATAGAAACAGACTGACAGCAGTCAGAGGGGATGGGTTTTGGGGCTTGGTAAAAACAGTAAAGGAATTAAGTGGGGGAGAAAAAAAACCTATTGTCACAGACAACAGCATAGTGATTACAAGAGGGAAAGGGGGGTGTGGAGAGGAGGAAGAGAGTAAAAGTGTGTAAATGGTTACAGAAAGATAGTTGACTTTGTGTGGTGAACACACAAAACAATATACAAATGATGTGTAATAGAACTGTATACTTGAAACCTATATAATTTTATTAACCAATGTCACCCCCATAAATTCAGTTAAAAATAAATATTTTTAAAAAAACAAAGAAAAATCAAGCTCATATATACAGAACATAGAATGGTGGTTGCCAGATTTGAGGGGTGGGATTTGGGTAAAATAGGTAAAGGGGTCAAAAGATACAATACCTAACGCCTCATAGGCTTGTTATAGGAATCCAACACAATAGGTTGGAATGCTATTCGTAAGCTCTAGTTTGATTTTTTGTTTTTATCATCACCCAAAGACATTTTTTTGCTTTACTTTTCAGAGACAGAGGAAGCAGGGGAGAGAGAGAAAGAAACATTGATGTGAGAGAAAAACATCTGTCTCTAACCTTCTCGTTCGTACTTACCCTCGAACTGGAGATCAAACCCATGACCTGGGTATGCACCCTGAAAGGAAACGGAATCCCATGGCTTCTCCATCTACCAGATGACGCTCCAACCAACTGTGCCACACCAGCCAGGGACTAGTTGGACCTTTTTAGAAAATTATTTAAAATAAACTTTTTACTGGGCAGTGGTGAGCAAGCAAGCATAGAGCTGTTAGGAAGCAGGAGTGGAAAAATGCTTCAATCAAAGAAACTTGTTTCTTCAGGCACTTCTGGCACCGATTCTGACAATGAAGTTGACAAAAATGTTAAAGAGGAAAAAGAAAGTTACTCCAGAAAAACCTGTAGAGAAGCAAAAGACTTGAGAAACACCAAGAGCCCTATCATCTTCTAAGCAGAGCAGCAGCAGCACAGATGGTAACTTGTTTCAGACTGGGAAAATGAGGTACATCAGCATTCAGCGCTTTAAAGGAAAAGTCCTCATTGATATTAGGGAATATTGGATGGATCTGGAGGGCGACATGAAACCAGGAAGAAAAGGTATTTCTTTAAATATCAAGCAATGGAGCCAGCTGAAGGAACAGATTTCTGACTTTGATGATGCAGTAAGAAAACTGTAAAATCAGAGCCATATAAAACTTGTACTACTCTAGTTGTTTTAATGTCTTTTTACATTGGCTTTTGTTTTCTAAATGTTGTTTTCCAAGCTATTGTATATTTGGATTGCAGAACAATTTGTAAGAATACATTTTTAATACGCATTATTAAAAATTTCTGAGTGAAGCTGATTGTCAACTTCTTAAGAAGGATTCCTTTGTGCCCACCACCTACGGTAAAATAAAATCAGGTAATACTATCTTAACTGTTGTAACCTTCTTAAACAGAAAAGTTGGTACTGTTTAAGGCCAAAAGTTAACAGTTTATAGGCTTTTTCATTTCAAATCAGCTTTTCCATTCAAAAGGATTTGTTTTGTATTGAATCTATAAACTTTTGATTTGTGAAGTTCATAGTTGATCTATTTCTTCTAAACAATATCTACACTGTAATTTTCCACCCCAGCGATATTTCACTTTACCCTTTTTATCTTTACTTAGTTTTCCTATAAAAAGTTGTTATGTTTTTTTATTTCATTTTTGGGTTTTTTTCTTGAATATATTATAATCTGGAAAGTCAGTGAAACTGTCACAATGTTAGCTCAATAAGGTACTTGTAATTAAAATATTACATGAAAAATATAATAACTAATTCTACCATATCAAATATTAGAAGATATAGTTTGATAAACATGGCTTATTTGAAAACTCTGAACAAGTAAGTTCATTACCTGCAGTGTTCTATATAGTAGTTATTGTTTAGTCTGCAGAGAATAATGACTTAGATGTCTGATTTGCTTGCACTTTTTAAAAACATGTTCACTGTAGCACTGACTGATGTGGCACAGTGGGTTGGGTGCCATCTCTCAAGGCGAAGGTCCTTGGTTCAATTCCCACCAGGGCACACGCCTGAATTGTGGGCAAGGCCCCCATTTGGGGGCATGTGAGAGGCAACAAATCCATACTTCTGATACACATCAATGTTCCTCTCTCTCTTGTCCTCCCTCCCTTTCCCTCTACCTAAAAATAAATAAACAAAATCTTAAAAAAAAACACTAAAAGTGTTCACCATATGGATGATGTATACAAAGATATCGTTAAATTAAACTAGGATTTAATAAAATTTATTAAAGCTTAATAATGTTTTATTAAGGTATAATTGACACATAACATTTACTTTCAGGCACACAACTTAATAATTCAATATTTGTATACATTGTGAAATTTTCACCACAATTAGTCTAATTAGCATTAGCATCCATCACCACAGATAGTAACAAAAATATTTTTCCTGTGATAAGGACTTTTTAAATTTACTCTTAGTAATTTTCAAATATATAATACAATATTGATTTATTTAGTCACCATGCTGTACATTACATCCCTATGATTTACTTATTTTATAACTGGAAGCTTTGCCTATACAAAAGGAGATGGAACTCAGTTTTTTATTACATGGTGTAAGCAGTGGTGGTAGAGGGCACCTATTACTCTTAAAAGCGATTTAAGAGACATATTAACCAATTGAAATGCATGAACCTAATTTGAATTCTAATTTTGAAAAACAAACTATTAAGAAATGAGAAAATTGAGGAAATTTGAATGCTCTGAATAGTTGATTATAATAAGTATTTATTGCCAATATTTTAGATGTGATCAAGATATTGTGATTGTGTGTTCACATGTGTGTGCACATGTGTTTAGAGACACAAAAATTTTTTAATCTTGAGTTTCATTAAGTATTTAAAAATTTATATGTTTTACAGAGAACTAGTAACCCTACCTTGTAATGACCTCTTCCTGAATTTACAACTTAAATACGACCATATACCTTATCACATACATACCTTGATGACATGGAACTTGGCAGCATACAGTGAGTGCTCTTTATTTTTACTACTTGTAGAAAGCTGGCATTTAAATTTCAAAATTTGCATTATAAAATCCTTAGCATCTGTTTTAAGCATCTCAACAATGCTTGTGAACTCCTTTTTGTGATGTCTGGGATTTGCTTCAAAATAACATGACATGGAGAAAAGTGGGTAAGAAAATAGATTAAGGATTTGACCAAATGTTGATAACTGTGAAACCTGCTTTGTAAGCATATTGGTGTTCATATACATTTTTCCATATTTTTGACATTTTCCAAAATGAAAAGTTAACAACATCAAAAACAACTAAAAACAAACCATTTCCTACAAGATAATTTATTTTGTCCTTTGAAAAAATTCCTATTTCCTACTTACCTTCTACTTCCTTCTAAGCAGAAAACACTATTTGTTCTAGCCCAAGTAGATTATTCTTTGTCTCCCAATATGAGATGCAAATTCAGACTTTGAGTACATGCATTACATTGTTCTGTTTCTGGAACCAATCCTTCTGTTATCACTGTCAAGGTGTGATTCCTAAATTTGACTCCTTTAATGCTTGCCTTTCTATGATCTCACTCTCTCTCTTCTCTAAACATCAATCACACATTAGTATGTGTATCCTGCCTTCAACACTGATATTGTTAGTTACCTTTCAGCGTGCATGTGACTTTCCTTCCTATCTAGGTTATAAGTCCCTAACCAAAAACCTTGTCTTGTATTTTTTGGTACACACAGAAGATTTACCACTCTGGTCCATAGGCAGTGGTTAATAAGTGTAGTTTAGTTAAGTGGCAGTAATTACTTAGATATTAGAAGTAGAGCTTTGAAAGGAAAAAGGCAATGATCTGAAAGCAAAGTTAAGAAAAAAGAAAGCTACGCTGAGGCAATTTGCTGAGAAGAGAGAAAAGTTACTGAGTGACAGTCTTCTGAATAGTTTGTACTTAGTGTGGAAAGATTTTTGTTTCATGACCTTAGTAGCCATTAATAGATTTCACCATGGATTCTAAGTAAAGGGTCATTTTGTGTACATGCAAAGGACTTTTGCTTTATGCTTACAGCATTATCTTATCTGCCTGCCTCAAATGTTCAGCATGCAGAACACACCATCTGGCTGAAATACCCAGAACCACTCACTAAAGTGGCCGTTACTTGGTTCCTTTATAAACTCTAACTCCTTTTTAAAATACATGTTAAATAGTCAAAGAAAAATAAAGATTATTTGAGAAATGGAAAGCCTATCTTTGCCTTACATGATTGGCTAGGCTATTTATTGTCCTTCTTTTCCCCCAATCAATATGCTTTTTAAAAAACGTGGTCAATACACATAACATAAAACTTACAGTTTTAATCATTTTTAGGTGAAAAATTCAGTGTCATTAACTATATTCCATTGTTAGGCAATCATTACCACCATCATATCCAGAATGTTTTCATCTTGCAAAACTGAAACTCTATATTCAATAAAAACTAACTTCCTACTCCCTACCCAACAATCCCCTGATAACTATCATCTACTTTCTGTCTCTGAATTTGACTTTTCTAAATATCTCATATTAGTAGAGTCATATAGTATTTGTCCTTTTGTGTTTGGCTTATTTCACTTAGCCTAATGTCTTGAAGATTAAGCCATGTTGTGGTATAAATCAGAATTTCATTCCTTTTTAGGATGAATAATATTCCATTGTATAAATATACCACATCTTTATCCATTCATTTATCATTGTCATTTGGGATCTTACAATCTCTTAATGATTGTGAATAATACTGCTATAAACATTGGTATACAAATATCTGTTCAAGTTCCTACTTTCAGTTCTTTTGGGTATATACCCAGGGAACCCATTATTGGAAGCCATTATTTGCAGTTATATTTCTTAGATATCCTGAATACTTCCCTTCTCCCTTGACTTATCTTTTAAAATAATTCTGGAAGATTTCCCTCAATTTCTAGACTTTGGTAATCACCACATAAAAGTAACAGCCTCTAAGTGACACAATATTGTCAGAGTTGATTTGGAAGTAAGAGCCCAGTGGGTATGGATGGGCAGTAAGCCATTTGACCCAGTCCTTCCTGCTACAGCTGGGCCTGGTGTAGATTAACAGAAGCTTCATTCTACGGGTCTGAGTATTTGGAATAAGTGTTCAGTAAACAGAAACTGGGCAGGATGAAAGCAGAACTCAGGAATCTGAGCTTCCTATCAAAAAGAGCTGAATGTGACTATGATTCATAGGAGCACCAGGAAGCCAGCTGCCTGGAGTTGAAGGCTGTGGCAACATACTCTGGAGGTGATGAATTGCTGTGGTCATTAGTGAGTAATCACCTCTGCACTGGCTTATGCTTTTTTCTTAAAAGAAAAGAGAACCTGTAATACATGCTTACTGTTCAGAGCTAGCATAAGGCATGATTAAACATTAAAGGAAATTCAGGCCTTGAAAACAAAAAGAATCATATAATTCATAAGCATTTGTGTGAATCCTCCATTATACTTAAAGCACTCACTTGGAAAAAAAAATAGAAGGCAGAAAAAGAATGAAAATTCCCTGTCTGAAATAAAGAACCTAACCCTACATCTACAAGAACTGGATGAACAACAACAAACAAAGCCCAGAACAAGTAGAAGGAAGGAAATAACCCAGATAAGAACATAATTAAATTACATAGAGACTAAAACAACAATTCAAAGGATCAATAAATCCAGCAGCTGTTTCTTTGAAAAGATAAACAAAATTGACAAGCCTTTAAGCAGACTCATTAAGAAAAAGAGAGGAACCAAATAAATAAAATCAGAAACAAAAGAGGAGAGATTACAACTGATACCACAGATATACAAAGGATTGTAAGAAATTACTAGGAACAACTATATGCCAAGAAATGTGAAAACCAGGATTGAATGGAAAAATTTCTAGAAAAATATAATCTTCCAAAACTCAATGAAGAAGAAGCAGAAAGCCTGAACAGACCAATAACTGGTGAGCTGGTGACATTGAAGCAGTAATCAAAACACTCTGAAAACACAAAAGCCCTGGACCAGACAATTTCACAGGAGAATTTCACAAAACATTTCAGGAAGGGCTAACCCCTATTCTTCTCAGACTATCCCAAAAGTCCAAGAAGAGGGAAGACTCCCAAACTCTTAAGATGAGTTTGATGGATGAAGCCAGCATCATCCTAATCCCAAAACCAGGAAAAGATGCAACAAAGAAAGAAAACTACAGGCCAATATCGTTAATGAACATAGATGCTAAAATCCTCAACAACATATTGGCAAACTATATCCAGCAATACATTAAAAGTATCATACACTACAATCAAGTAGGATTCATCACAGGGATGCAAGGATGGTACAATATTCACAAATCAATAAATGTAATACATCACATAAACAAAAGGAAAGACAAAAATCACATGATCATATCCATAGATGCGGAAAAAGCATTAGTTAAGGTACAGCACCCATTTATAATTAAAACACTAAGCAAAGTGGCAGTAGAGGACACATACCTCAACATAAATAAAGGTCATATATGAGAAATCTACAGCCAACATCATACTCAATGGGCAAAAACTAAAAGCTTTCCCATTAAGATCAGGAACAAGACAAGGATGTTCAATTTCACCACTTCTATTCAACATAGTATTGGAAGTCCTAGCCACAGCAATCAAACAAGAAAAAGAAATAAAAGGCATCCATACTGGAAAGGAGGGAATAAAACTGTAATTGTTTGCAGATGACATAATAGTATACATAGAAAATCCTATAGACTACACCAAAAAAACTCCTCAACCTAATAAGTGAATTTGGCAAAGCAACAGGATTCAAAGTTAATATTCAGAAATTGAAGGCATTTTGTACACCAACAATGAAATATCAGAAACAGAAATCAGGAAAAAAATCCTATTTGATATAGCAACAAGAAAAATAAAGTACCTAGGAATAAACCTAACCAAGGAATTTTACCTTGTACTGAGTACAGTGACCTGTACTCAGAATACTACACAACAGTGAAGAAAGAAATTAAGGAAGACACAAACAGATGGAAGCATATACCATGTTCATGGATTGGAAGAATTAACTTCATCAAACTGTCTATACTACCCAAAGTATTTTACAGATTCAATGCAATCCCTGTTAAAATATCAATAATGTATTGCACAGATATAGAACAAACATTTCAAAAGTTTATATGGAACCATAAATGACCCCAAATAGCTACAGCAATTTTGAGAAAGAAGAACATAGTAGGAGGGATCACAATACCTGATATTAAACTATATTACAAGGCCTAGAAAAGTTAACCATGTGATACAGAAAATAGGCAGGGGGAAAATTAAAGTACAATAACATAGGGGAGATGCAATGGAGAACACACAACAGGAAATGTAGCCAACTCAGCAAAGGCTTCCTGGAGAAAATGATAGCTATTTATTGCAAGTGAAATCACCAGTTAATCATATTTCTCTTATACAATAGCATTTATATGATACCAGCTTTTGCACAAAATAGATTTTAAAAGAAATATGCTACATGATAAAACTAATGTCCATTGACTTTTTGAAAATCAACCAGTCTGTGACAATCTTTGAATCTAGCAATCCTTATTTTGAGTCATTCATTAATTATCTGTGCTAGATATTGTGGAAGAAAAGGGGCCACATGCAAAAGCTGAGAAGCTCAAGGGAGACCTATGTGGCAGCCTTACAAACTCAGAGATCTAAAGTAACCACAAAGGATGGTCTGAAATGATAACTTTCTAACTAAAAGCAGTTCATGGTGGGTAGTCATGTCCTAAGCTGGTATTTTTCTTTAGCAAAGGTCAGTCTTTACCTTCACTAAACCTGTTGTCTTTTTGCATCTCTGATAGAACACCATTGGAATGTCTAATTTCCTTTTCCTTGCATCCCTCAAAGCACAGGCACTGGACCAAGGCGAGACCACAAATCCCCTCACTGTTATTGTCATCACATTAATTGTTGACTGTTGTCTATCCCGTACCCACCTATGTAAAAGTGTCTATCATTTTACTTTTTATCCAATCCCAGGAGACCCCCCCACCCAGTTTTTCCTTCTTCCGCCTCCCTAATCTATCACCAATGGATTTCATGTAACCCACTTATGTCTCCTCTTTTGATTGTAATATATTAAATAAGGTGCAAAACTGCCATTTTCTGTAGCCTTATCTCAATTTATTGAGGTTTTGCTTCCCAGAAACTGTCATCAGTTTGGTTCAAATAAACTCATACAAATTCTTACATGTTTGGAAGTTTCTTATGTTGGTATTATCATACATTTGTCGCAAGATTCATTCTTTACCTGGGAGACAAATCATCTGTGTTTCCTTTTTAATCTTGCTTTCATTTCCACCTGACTGTTGAGAGGTAATGGAGGAGAGAGAGGGTGGTGTTTCTCTTCACATTTGGCTGTGGTTCCACAGTGAATGCATCCTTCTGGGATGTCAGATTTTATCACACAGCTTTCTATTGATAGGTCCTGGCAACACCTCAGACTTCAGGGCAGTAACAAGTTTCCTGGAGGCTTCAGTCTTCCCTGATGGTTTCCTTAGTCCTATCTAGTCTTTCTATAATTGTTTCTTTATCCAAAATTCTTTTTTAAAAAATGACAGCCAAATGTGCCTTCTATTTCCAGTCAAGCCCCTCCCTAATCCAGTTCTGCAAAACCATTTTCCATAGAGCATGTACAAAATAAAAAGTGAGTAACAACATTTATGGTAATGTATAAGATTTTGGAGCCAAAAGGAATTTGAAGAGAAAGAAATCTAAAATAATAATTGTGTATTTTATCCTGGATATCAAGTATTGAGCAGATAATATATTCTGTTTCCACCCAAATTGGTCTGACTCCAACTGAGTGCACTGCGATTCAATTCACTGGCCACCTGGAGTTAGCATAGGCCCAAAGGTTGAGGGCAGAGTGCTCCACAGACTATCCTCAGAATGGAATGGCTATACTTATGCATATGGTTTTATTGTTAAGGATACACATAAGTAATATCTGAGAGGATCCTGTTAACCTAAAAATAAATAGCCAAAAAGTGAGAGTCAACACTGTTTATTTGAAATGCAGAAAGAAAGAAAGAAAGAAAGAAAGAAAGAAAGAAAGAAAGAAAGAAAGAAAGAAAGAAAGAAAGAAAAAGAAAAAGAAGGGAAAATGCTATTCTAGAAGCACTGATTCAGGCAGAAATCCAAATAGTGTTATGATTAGGAGGGAGAAGATAAAGAGTAACTATGAGAAAGGGAAGGAAAGGGAAAGGAATGACAAGAACAGAAGAGATTTCTATAGGTTCTTCTCTAGCAAGGGAAAGAAAAGAAAAAATAAACAAATGGGGCTAAATCAAACTAAAAAGTTTTTGTACAGCACAAGAAACCATCAACAAAATGAAAAGATAACCCACTGAATGAGAGAACATATTCACCAGATACATTTGATAAGGGGTTAATATCCAAGATTTATAAGAACTGAGACAACTCAACATCAGAAAAACAAACAACCCAATTAAAAAGTAGACAGAAGGCCCTAGACAGATGGTTCAGTTTGTTGGAGTATTGTCCTATACACCAAAAGTTTTCAGGTTCAATTCCTGGTCAGGGCATATACCTAGGTTGCAGGTTTGATCCCTGGCTGGGGCGCTATAGGAGGCAACCGATTGACATTCATCTTTCTCTCTCCCTCTCTCTATCTCTCTCCCTTCCTCTCTTTAAAATCAATAAACATATCTTCAGATGAGGATTAAGCAAAAAAAAAAAAAAAAATGGTGGGCAGAAGACCTAAATAGACACTTGTCCAAGGAAGACATACAAGTGGCCAATAGCACAGACATATGAAAAGAAGCTCTACATCACTAATTATCAGAGAAATCCAAATTAAAACCATAATGAGATATCACCTCAAACCTGTCAGAATTGCTATCATCAATAAATCAACAAACAAGTATTGGCGAGGATATGGAGAAAAGGGAACCCTCATGCACTGTTTGTGGGAATGTAAATTGGTGTAGCCACTGTGGAAAATGGTGTGAATATTCTTAAAAAATTAAAAATGGAATTGTCTTAGGTCCAGTAATTCCACTTCTGGGAATATATCTGAAGAAATCCAAAACCCTAATTTGAAAGAATATATGCACTCCTATGCATATGGTAGCATTATTTGCAATAGTCAAGATTTGGAAGCAACTCAAATGCCTATAAGTAGATGAGTGGGTTAAAAAATCTGTGGTACATTTACACAATGGAATACTACTCAGTCATGAAAACAGTAGGAAATCTTACCTTTTGTGACAGCATAGATGGAACTAGAGGGTATTAGACATGCGCAAGAAATAGAGGCAGAAGAACTGAGTGATCTGATCCAAGTGCCTTTATTTGATGTTGTGCTGAGAGGCAGGCTGAGTCAAGCTACTTCAGCACTGGGGGAAGGCAGGAGTGGGGTTTTTAAAAGAAAAAGTGCAGCGTTTGTGAGGGGATAGGGGAGAAGCTAGTCTCTTGTTGTTCCTGGCAGTGCCTCAGGGTTCCAAGATGTGAGTGGGGACAATGGGTTAGGTAAAGGGCCAGGCTGTTCCCAGGTACAGGAGGGTCAGTCTGGCCACCAGCTATTGTGGCTGGCATCAGGTGTCCATTGTGCATGGTGGGAGAGAGTTGCAGTTAAGCCGACTGCTGTCAATTGAGTTGGGACAACTGAATCATAGGCAGTCCAGAGGGTTGGAACCTGGTCTGACTGGGTCATTAATTGTCTGGTGGGGTGGGGGATCTGGCCTGACCCTTTCAGAGGGTATTATGCTAAGTGTAATAAGCCAGTCAGAGAAAAAGACCAATACCATGTGACTTTACTTACATGTGGAATCTAATGAATAAAATAAACTAACAAAATAGAAACTGACTCTTAGATACAGAGAAGAGATTGACAATTGTCAGGGGAGAAGGGTTTTAGGGCACTGGGTGAAAAAGATGAAGGAATTAAGCAGTATGTATTGGTTGGTAGTTTCAGAATAGACACAGAGGTGCAGGATGCAGTCAGTAATGCCAAGATTACAGGGATGGGACCAGGTGGTTACTGGGGCAGCGACTATTCTGTCGAGTGCATGGTTTTCTGGTCACTTTGCTTCTGATACTGGGGCAGAATGTCATTGAATGTAAACTGTACTTGAAAAAAAAAAGCTCCAAAGTGATGCAGATGTTGGTACAAAGGCCACCTTCTGAGTAGGGTGTGTATCATGAAGTTAAGTTGGGTAAAAAGATATTTTCAACTTCATTACACTTTTTAAATTATTCCAACTTACACTTTTTTGCATATGAGAGTTCCCTTTGTTTCCATTTTCACCAACACTTGGTATTATTAAAGTTTTTTAGATGATTATAGTTTTTTTTCCATAGCCGAATGTATGATATTAAGTTAAACAGAGTTTCTGATTTTGAATCACATTCCTTCCATTGATGGGGAGAGAACCTTACTTGAATTTGCTGATTTTGATATGCATTATTAGGGTTAGTAAGTAAGATCAGTCTATAATGTTCCTTTCTTGCACTTTACCAGTCTGATTTTGGTGTCAAGATTACATTCAACTTATAAAGTGAAGGTTCCTTTTTATATTCTCCAAAGTAGTATATAACAGGAAATATCTGTTTGTGGTATGTTTTATTTGAAAGAGTATACACTTGAGAATAGATGACTTTTAATTAAGAATGGAATTTCTTTAATGGTTATTTGGCTTTTAAAGATTTTTCTATTTCAAGTCTTTTTTCCTAAACCATTATCTATTTAATATAAGTTTAAAATTATTAGTATGAGTTGTTGTATTGCTTTTGTATTCTTTACCTCAATTTTTAAGTTTACTGTACTCTTAATTTTTGGTTTGTTTTGAGTGATGAACTTACTTATTTTCAACCTTTTTAAAAATGAATTTAAGGTGATTAATTTGGCTCAAATATCAATTTAGATGCATCATACAACTTGATACAGTGTAGATACTACTTTCAACATAATTCACTTCTAGATCCAGTATGTTGTCTCTTCAGCAGCTTAGGTGTCCATCAGTAGATGAGTAGATAAAACAACTTTGGGACGTTTACACAGTGGAATACTACTCACGGTAAAAAAGAAGAAAGTTTACCCTTTGTGACAGCATGGATGGACCTGGAGAACATCATGCTAAAGGTAATAAGCCAGTCAGAGAAAGACAAATACCATATGATTTCACTCATATGTGGAATCTAATGAACAAACTGAACTAACAAGCAAAATAGAGACAGACTCATAGATAGAGAGCAGGATGACAGTAAAGGGGTTGGTTAGGGGGAATGATTGAGCAAAAAGGAAGGAGGATTCATGGATATGCACAACAGTGAGGTGATTGAGGGGAGGAGGATGTATAAGGGGACTAAATGGTAATGGGGAAAAATAAAATTAAAAAATTAAGAAAACATGTGATTAAAAACTCATTAGCATTTTAGAAACAATTTTAGAGTTCCATAAAAACTGTGTTTTAGAAAATACAATTATCATTGATATAATTTAATTACCTGTGGTAAGTAAAATCATTTGTATAATCTTGATTTTTAAAAATTGGTTGACACTTCCACTGTGACATGTAAATTGTTAATGTTTATAAAATTTTCTGTGTATACTGGAAAAGACACACATTCACAGTTAGATACAAGGTTCATTTACAAACATATTTATTAAATAGCTTACTTAGTTATCCAGATAGTCTGTATCCTTTCCAGTATTTGGAATGCATGATCTACCAGTTTCTAAAAGGTGTTATAATGTTCTGTTCTTGTTTACTAATTTTTTATTAAAATCTGGAAGTATTTAATTTTACTCCATGGGAGCTCTGGGTAGATAGATACTAATGATTTTGGAAGAGAAACAGCCCGATATGCTGAGAGAAAAAGAAAACAAAATTTTGACACTGGACTGATGGGGACTCCAATCAGCGGTGTCCATGGTGTTGTGGATGCAACGAATAAATTCACATGGACTGCAGAAGTCCTGTGGAGAAAATGGATGGCATGGCCACTCTCTGAGTGAGAGAGTGCCCCAACCCTTGCCTGGACTGGCTTTTATTGCTTTCTGGAAGCATTACAACAAAGAAAGTTCTCATTCATTATGTTCAGGTTTGCTTTAGGTGATTACTTTTTACAGATAACAAAGAAAAGGATGTTGCTGATTACTTCTTACAGATAACAAAGAAAAGGATGTTGCAAAATGCAAGGGAAAAAGTGATTGAACTGGTTACACTCCATCCTTGGGAGGTTTAGCACAGACTTTAGGAAGTTACTTTAAAGATATGCAGTAAACATTTGCTACCTCAATTCAGGGTGAGGGAGTTCTAGCAAAAGCAAGCCTCAAAGCAGCCTAGGTACAATGTGGGCCTGGCTCCTGTTTGCCACTTTGTGCCTGTTGGTTTTCTGAACCAGGGCTGAGCTACATTCGCAATTGTCATGCAGACCAGTCCCCTATACTGGACTTCTATTTCTTTTTTTTGAAACCAATTTTTTAAAGATTTATTTATTTATTTTTGGAGAAAGGGGTAGGGAGGGAGAAATAAAGGGAAAGAAACATCCATGTGAGAGAGAAACATTTATATGAGAGAGAAAAATCAATCAGTTGCCTCTCAAATGCATCCCCAACTGGGGTCTGAACCTGCAACCCAGGCAATGTACCCTGACAGGGAATCAAACTGGCGACCTGTTGCTTCATGGGACTACACCCAACCAACTGAGCCACACTGGTCAGGTCAACACTGGACTTCTTTAATTAAACATGTTATGTGTTTACAGTATTTTAAACCATCCACGTGACATATCTTTTGAATGTCAAAACAACAATGTGTGATAGGCTGTGCAGGATATACCTAGTACCTTTAATTTATACATGAATTATTGAAACTCAAAAACACAGTGTGCCTAAGTTCAAATGGCATGTAAATGTCAGATATGAATTTTCCAGTGATCAACAAACAGTGGCCACTTTCAAGGAGAAAAGAAGTCAGTTATATCTAAGTAAATCTTTTTAATACTATAATCAGTACTGACGGGGGTCAGATCAACATGAATTGATGAAACTTCTGAGTTATAAAATGGTACAAGTGTAATTAATTTCTATTTAGTAAATACAAACTAGGTTGACAAATTTTTGCTTCATTATAGGTTCCAGAATTCATGAATGCTGAGTGATCTGCAGCTAGGTTTCTGGAACACGAGAATAAGCATCTATATCACAGAATAGTCTACTTAAAATGACCTCCAAGTTTATCCTATCCAACTTTACACTCAGTTCAGGAATTCTTTCTTCACTATTCCACAATAATGGTAGTATTAGCCAGGAATGAAAGGCAGGTTGTGGTGGTTTAAAGTCCTCACCCTTAAATACTCCATTATTCTGTTCATTTGCTTACCCAAATCTCTCTTCATAATTAGTTAAGAGCTTAATATTAATGTAAACCAAATCTGAATAAGTAGATTTTCTTTGTGTAACCAAGAGGCAGTGAGAGATGTGGAGGAAACAGGGAGAATCTGCAGTAATCATCATAATATTCATACTCATCTAGATAATACTTTTTATCTCCCCACAAGGAAGGAAAAGAAGAGCAGACCTCCAGAAACTCCCCAGACAGCTCACAGATTACTTCAAATGGAAAACTGAAGAAGCAGTCTAAAAGGCTGAAATAATGTTTATAAAATGAGCAAGTTTTGTTGAAAGTGTATATCATGTTCCACAAAGTTGCTCAGGATAATAAAAGCAATTGATTGTGAGAGATCAATTTTTCTTAAAATATAATATGAATCATGTTGCCATCCTGCTCCAAAACCCACCAGAGTATGGATAAACTTCATAGCCTAGCATTCAAAACATTCTAAGAGATGGCCCCTACATGCTGTCATAGGCTTGTCTACCACTAACCCTTTCTGGAGCATTCCCAGAGTGGAGGTTACCTCAAAACAGTTTTGTATGATGGGTTGAACTGTGGCATTTATTTTTGTCTTATTCTCAGGCCACCATCCATGCTTGCATGGCCTCCTTTGAACATGTTTTGACTATGCAACTGTCACTGGTGGGCACAGGTAATCAGGTTCTTGGTGATCAGGACAAAGAATTGAACCGAACACACAGAGTTTATAGCAGAGAACATGGGAGCAGGCCAACTCCAAGCAGAGACTGACCTCATAGGCTAGAGGGATTCTATTCTTATAGGGCAGACCCCACCTGGCTAGTTTTGGCGGGCTTTTATTGCGCATGTACAAGTAGTTGTATTACTTTAAAGCTACTGTGCATGTGGTCTCCCATGATTTTCCTTGATTGGCCACGGGAGAAGTGGTCGCACAATGTTACCAAATGGACCCTCCCCTTCTCCTGGGGTTCCCCTGTACTAGGTTCACCTTGTCCATCACCAGAGAATTATAGCTTTCAGTGTCAGAGATTGGTGAATAGGAAAGGAATTATTTATTCAAAGGTTATACAGACTTAAGAGTAATAACTTAATGTCTTCATTAAAATCCCAGAGTCCCTTAAAACAGCCATAAACACACACAGTTCTTCCTTCCCCTCTTTGCCTGGTCTGGGGTACCATAACTCCAGAAAAGAAATAGAGGTCCAAGGCTCAGGTAGCCCCTGGTTCTTCCCAGTAATCCGTGCTCAGCTGGCAGGCCTCCCTCGGTTACCAGCACCAGTAGCTGTGTCTTCGGGACTTCCAGTTCTTAATCCAAAACCACATGGCACCTTGTCATGGCCCACCAGCAAGAGTCCTTCCACCCCTTTCCTTCCTGCAGCGTCTCTCCTGCATTCTTCCAAACTGCTAAGAGAGAGTTTGCTCTCTGCTACATTTTGCTTCCCGGCTTCCTATGCTGGGTGGCAAAGGGAGACCCAAAGCCACATGGTTCTTCTTATCATGGCTGCCGTGCCTGGGTGTAAATCCCCGCACCAATCTTCCTCTGCAGCCCCATATCTGACTCCTCCTACAATCAGTTACACCTGCCAGCATTCTCGTTTTCTTCCAGCTTTCTGGGCTGCACCCAGAAGTACAGCCCAGAGAGTCCGGGCCGGTGTGACCCTGTGGCGTGGAGCCAATCATCTCCAAGCTCTTATACAGGCTCTGTAACCAGGGGGAGTTGCCTCCAAGTTACATCCTTGGTGAAAGTCACTCCCATCTCCCTGGCTCAAAGCATGGTCATAGCTATTTAACATATCCATGAAGCCGGCCAAAAGTTAGATATGTTAAATAACCGTTCTAGAGGTTATCTGCAAAACTGTTGCTATGCAGAACAACTCTCCATGTGTCCTGCTCCATGTGTCCCATTCCCCAGTTCAGACTTGTGGGTGTGAGGACATCCCACATTTTTAATATTTCCTGGACACCCTGAGTTCTGGACGTCATTACAAATCCTTCTTTGGGGGGTCCCCCTGGTTGCACCCTCTTGCACATCTGTCTCAACCATTAGTGCTTGTTTGCCATTTTTGTTTTGGTCTCTTATACAGAGACTATGGATTTTCTACATCACTTCTACAAAACTAGGTGGTACCCTTGTAAGCTTACTGTCAGTTGACCCTACCTAATGGTCCCAGAGAAGTGGTATAGACTAGTGTTTACCACAAACCTTAGAGCCAAGCTGCCACAGTTCAAGGTCAGGCCCTGTCAACGAGCTTTGTGAATTTGGTCAAATAACCAGTTTCTACATTTCATTTCCCCACCAATAAAGTGGAGATACCAGAATTAAACAGGAAGGGGAGTTGGGAGAATTAAACAGCTTACCTTTTACAAAGTACTTTATACCTTGACTGGTATATATAGTAAGCTTCTTGGAAGTAATAACTGTTTTCAAACAGCAAAAGAAAACCATCAGCAAGGTTTAGAACCTCCTTAGAGCAGATTCATCATGCAGCCTTAGCACTGACCTGCTGACAACCAAATAATTGTCTCTTGATGCAAACTCGTTATGGACTGAATGTGTCACCCCCTAATTCATATGTTGAAACCTAATCCCCAATGTAATTGTGTTAGGAGGCAGGGCCTTTGGAGGTTTTTAGGTTATGAGGGTGGAGAGAGTCCTCATGAATGGGATTAGTATCTTTATAAAAGAGACCCCAGAGAGCTCCCTTGCTCCTTCTGCCAGGTGAGGACACAGCATATGGACAAATACCTATGAACTAGGAAGCAAGCTTTCATCAGACATCGATTCTGCCAGGTTTTTGATCTTGGACTTCCCAGCCTCTATTAACTGTATGATTATAAGTCACCCAGTTTATGGCATTCTGTTATAGCAGCCCAAATGGACTGTCATTTTTAAAAGGATTTTATTTATTTTTAGAGAGAGAAGGGGAGAGGGAGAGAATCAATGATGTGAGAAACGTCGATTGGTTGCTTCTCACACACACCCCGACCAGGGCCTAAACTCAGAGCCCAGGCACGTGCCCTGACCAGGAACCAAACCAGTGGACTTTGGCTTTGTGGGACAATGCCCAACCAACTGAGTCATACTGGTCAGGGCCCAAACGGGCTAAACAAAACTTGAAGATAACATTTATCATATCAGAAAATTCTGGACAAATTTCAAGGGTGCTCAATTATGTATCTGTAGACTATTAAAGTTTCACAGATACCCAAAAGAGTATCCAAGAGGGCATTTCTGGGTTTTCCAATCAGGACAGCATAAAGTTGTTTAAAAAAAACTATACAAAAAACAAAACTTAAACGATCCTACTTCTCTGGTTAACTTCATTTTAAGTTAGGGCAGTTCTGGCTAAACCTTTGGTAAGGATGGATCCAGTTCTGCCTTCTGGAAAACATTGGTCTGCCCGTCCTCATACCTCTCAGCACTTTTGACACCATTTTGTCCCTGCTTCTGGTTTGAATCCTGGCTTCTAGATGAGGCATGGCCATCCTGCCTGCTGGGGTCAAGGACTGAGTGCCCTCCAGGCCTGTACTCATAACTGACAGCAGCAGGGTGGGTTATTCAGGGCTCCATCTTTGCCAGGCACTATCTGTGTGTGTTATCTCTTCCCACCCTCCCCAGGTCTCCAACTCACAATAGCTCAAGTGTGTGTGGCTAGAATGGAGGCAAGATTCAGTGCTTGTGAGGTGAAACAGTGAAAGAATTTTTACTTATGATCTTTCCTTAGGGGCCAGGTAGAGTCAGGTTTATCTTCTGGAGTGATGTGGCTAGTGGAGAAGGAATGAGTCATTTCTCTTACAGGGTTCCCTTTTGGAAAGACCACTCCATAATTTTATTTTTAACTGAGGCCTGGTGTTTGGAGAAAATGTGGGCATATATTTCTTGTACTTCCTCCCTCCTCCAGCCTGCCCCACCCGCTCCAGGATAATCACCATCCCTAATCCTAGTTACCATCTTTTTCTTTATTTTTTATTTAGTTTTATCTTCTCTTATAGACAATTTGAAAATTAACATATTTTTCATATCAACTGTCTTGAACTTCATTAAAAAGGGTATTTTACAGCATATGATTTCTGGAGATTTCTTTTGATTGCTTTGTAACAGTTCAGAAAGTGAGTGTACCACTTTTTCTTACGCATTTTCCTCTTGGTGAGTGACTACAAGATTTCTTTGCCACGTGAAGGAATTTCTCCTGGGTGAAATTGCTAGGATGTAGACAATACAAATGTTCATGTTACATTCGTCAAACTGTTTTCCAAAGTACTTGTATCTATTTATATGTCCACCTGTCATTAATAAGAGATTTGTGTGGATCTCTACCCTTTGCAAAACTTGATATTATCATCACTGGCTATACTGTGGCATCTCAGTTTAACCTGCATGTCAATATCCATTTTTATCTTAACAGAAAAACCACTGGGGGTTTTGATTAGACTTTCTCCCTTAAATGTGGCTTCCTAGAGTACTTCTTCCCTGGATTTTGCTTGAGATGCTCATTTGATCACTCAAGCTTATTCTAAGAGAGAAAATACATAATGCTGAATGGCTAGGCTTAGTAACATTTATATTATCAGGAATAAAAAATGCTTTTTGTAAATATTGTCAAACATAGAAAGAATTTCTGGGAAGTATGGGTAATTGTTAGCAGGTTTTTACTTCTTCACAACAGTATGGTAGGAACATAAAAAAATACAAGAGATGAGGTTCTTATACCATTGCTTGGCATTTTTATTCACATGTCTATTCGGATACCAACAAGAATATAATCTTGTGCTTGGTTTTTTTCTTCTTGTTCTTCTTTTCGTTGTTAGTTCTCATTAAAAAAATTCATCCCCAGTTCTTATATCATAGGAAACACGTAATTAAATTAAATTATGGGGGGAAATCATAAATGGTATGGAATTTTCAAAGGGATTGGCTTTAGCAAGTCCTTATAGGGGTATCCAAACTTTTGGTGTCTCTGGGCCACACTGGAAGAAGAAGAGTTGTCCTGGGCCACACATTAAATACATTGCGACGTGTAATCAGGAAAAAAAGAAAACTCATAATGTTTTAAGTAAATTTATAATTTTGTGTTGGGCCACATTCACAGCCATTCTGGGCTGCAAGTGGCCCACCCCTGCTTTAGGAGATAGTGTGCAAAGTATTAGCTCTATCCATATTAATGTCAAAATTGATTCAGTTAAACAAAATTCTGTATTGTATACCAGTTGCCTGTTTGATGACATTACAAATGACATTTATTCACCAGGGAAAGATTTCGAACACAAACATTTGTTTTAATTAATTTATTGTTCAGATGAATCTATGAATAGGAATGGCTAAGCCAGTTATCAAGGAAGGCCTCAAAGAATTAAGTTTGCATCTATAAGAAGGCTGCAGTAAAGTGAAAATAATTATTTATTTATTTATTTATTTATTTATTTATTTATTTTATTTTAGCTTATTCAGTACAGTTTCAATCTTTTATTCCCTTTCCAGCCCACCCACCCATCCCTCCCCACCTCCCTTCCATTTCCAAGCCCTGTAGTTTTGTCCATGTGTC
>CM052542.1:91083654-91102484 GCA_028533065.1 Trachops cirrhosus | reverse complement strand
GAAGTTCTCCTTCTTTATTTGTTCAAATAACTTTTCCACTTGTTGCTTCTCCTCTTCTCTGTCTGGCACCCCTGTGACTTGGATGTTGGAACGTTTAAAGATGTCCGGAGATTCCTAGTCTCTCCTCATTTTTTTGAACTCTTATTTCTTCATTCTTTTCTGGTTGTATGTTTTTTTCTTCCTTCTGCTCCACTCCATTGATGTGAGACCCATCTTTCATTCCATCCCCATTAGTTCCCTGTGCATCTTTCTTCATTAAACTTACTGTAACCTGCATTTTTTCATCTAATTTGTGACCAAAATCAGCCAGTTCTGTGAGTATCTTGATAACCAGTACTTTGAACTGTGCATCTGATAGGTTGGCTATCTCTTGGTCGCTTAAAAGGATGGGTTCTGGGGCTTTCAATTCTTCTGTTTGAGCCATCTTTTTGCTGTTTTTTGTTTTGTTTTGTTTTGTTTTGTTGGGACATCCCCCTTGGCTAAGGCTGAGTGAGAGCGCTCCGGACCAGGAGACACTAAGGAGACAAGCTTATTTCCCTGGCAGGAGTGTTGCCTGCTCCTTGCCTGGCCCCCAATGCTTGCTCAGTTAGCCAATGACGGGTAATATTCCTGAGAGGAGGATGGACCTAAAATAGGCATGATCACGTGGGAAGGCCCTCAGGGAAGGACTAGGGGGTCTGTGGAAAATGGGGGTGATCAACCCTTGCCCTTTGGCTTTGACAAAGCCTGAGTCCTCATTCTGTCTGCGAGAAGTCTCAAACCTCTTGGCTGCCTTGTCTCCTCTGCCTGACTCAAGCCTGTAACAATGACAAGGGGTGGTGCAGCCCTATGCTGGAAAACGGTGGGATTCCCAGGGTAATCAGGCCTGAAACAAAAAGGATATGTAAAATCCTGTGAAACCTGCATTGCTGAGGATGCTCTTGATTAGATTATGAAGGCCCAGGCAGGAAATGAGTTTAGTCCCTTAAATTTTGTAACTTTTTAGGTGACAGACCCTGACTCAGTGTGAGCCCTTTTAGCTCTTTGAACATTATTCGTTTGATCCTTACTGCCTGACAATGATTAATGAACTTTATCTGTATTCCTGTGCAGTTTCAAAGCCAATAAAAACCCTGTGAAGGAGAGGATTGGGGCGCTCTCCTTTGAGACAGTGGTCAGGCCACTCTGAGGCATCCTCCTGAGAGGGTAGCCATGCTGTCCCTTTTCCTCCACAGAGGACTCTGTAGTCTGTGTGAATGTCTCATGTCTCATCCAGGACACTGTGGACACTGCGGGCCGGTGCCTGCGTCAATCTTCCAGTTCTCTAATACTAAGTATTTCATAAAAATTTGACTCATCACTGAAGGAACAATGGTTTGCAAAGTATTCACTTTAAGATTACCTAATAAGAAGCTCTAAATAATGCCATTTATTTAGGAAAATAAAAAATAATTTTTTACTAGGAAAAATTACAAAGATATCTTTAAATGGACTGCTCAATGAATCCTTTCAAGATATGCACTTCTAAGGAAAAAGTCATTTTAGAAACAGAAACTAGATTTATCTAGTATTTCTTATAGTGAAAAATGTTTTATAAATTGCCATATATCAATAACAACAAAATAACCTAGCAGTGATAATAGGATTTTCCCAAGAGAAAACAATGGAGGAACATTACATCAAGTGCCACCTCTCTCTGCCATTTGATAGAGGTACAATTTTGTTAAAATACAGATTAAAGGCAGTCTTGATGAGGATTTAATGAGTTCATTAATGTCCAATACTTGATAGCTACTAAAGAAAATAGAAAAAGGCATTCCCCAAACCTTTCTGAAGATTCAGTCTGGGTAGGGAGGATTCATGATAGGTAGATGGTGTATGCAGGAGCCATATATATATATATATTTTTAAGGTAGTGGTGCGGGCACTACCTTCTTGATAAGTTGATTCATCCATCACTAGTGCCAAACTACAGTTCTGTCAAAATTTGGCCATTGGAAGTATAGAAAAGATAATGTGAAAATACACTCAATTTTAGAATCTTACTAACTGCCATTTACTTCATGACCCTGAACAACCATCAACCTTCATTTCCTTATCTGTAAATTAGGAATATACAGCAAGTTACTTTAAGGGATAGGAGATCAAATAAACTGAAACTTCAAAAAGTATTGTGTGAACCATAAAACATGATAAAGGACTAGAGAGATTTAGACAACTCAGAGAACAAAAATCTCGTGTGAACAATTTATTTTGACAAAACAAACTACAAACCTTACATTCTAAACTCCCAAACTTTTACTTATTTAAAAAATAAGAGACAAGGCATCCTGGACTCCAGGATTTCAGGAATGAATAAACTAGTACCAGATTTTCAAGTTATATAAGATAGCTGCACTTTATATACCATAAATGTGAATAAAATTGTGACATACATTCATCAGTTTCAAATGTACCTATAGAAACACATGGACATTCTTTGAGTTTCTAACCACAGTTTTATATCAGCAAACATCTAAGTAACTGACATGATTTCCATTAATGGTAAATACAACTCTACAAATATCAAATTACACAAATCATTTGTTCTTTATAATCAATTTGGAAATCGAAAAATAAGAGGAATGTAGCGTTAAGAAAATGCTACATAAGCGCACCATCACAAGGAATGCTACAAGTAATGGTTTTTGAAAATTTAAATTTTATCAGAGAAATTAAAATTTTTAGTGTGAACAGCAAGTTAAATGAAGTACTGACTGAATCTCTAAAGATCTAGCAAATCAGAGATTTTGTACAATAACATACACATTTAAGAGATTAATACAGAGTATTTAATAGAATGTTTAGATGGTTCAGAACTGTCTACTCTTAATAGTTCACTTTAGCTCTACATGTCAATGAAAGGTAAGATTCCTCAGTGCGAAGTTATACCTTATTCTGCACTAGATACAGATAGTATGCATACAATTCAGAACAAAAGTTTGCTTTCACCTTCAAGGAACCTATTTTTAATATACACAAAATTAGATTGTTCTTCACCCACATGCATTGAAAAAGTGCTTCTCAAACATACATGGCCCATTTCCACAATCCTAAAACAAAAATAAAGGCACATAAATGTGTGCCTTTTTACATAATAGTTAGTAATTGTTATGTAAACTATTTTACATAAAATAGTTTATATATTTTATGTAAAATTTTTTCATTAATTTTTAAACAAATTCAGTCCAGAGAGGTGTGACATACTTGTTACAAATCTGTATGATTTAGGAAATTAAAAATCTAAGACCTCTATAAAGATTGCAATTGTGTGCAAGTCATACATTAGTTCATTCACTCCCAAAACTAACTTACCCCTTACTCTCTAAAGGCTGCAGGTACTTGTTTCATTAATTATAAAACCAAAAAGACTAAGGGAGAAGGACTTGTTGAAATTAGTCTCCCACAAAAGTTGTTTTGAATCTTGTTGTTAGAAATAGATTTAATATGCTGGTGACTTAAATTTTACAATAATTAGAAAACATTCACACTAATATATCTGAATGGAATGTAATTAAGAATCACATGTAAGTCTTTAATTTCAATGAACAATATTTGTCATTTAATTCAACAGCCTATGGTATTTAAATACAGAAATAGTACCATCTCTTTCTCTTTTATAAAGTGCTATTTTTAACTGGGTAGATCTACTATCCAGCTTTTCAATAACTTCACTGTACATCTATAACAGGGATGTCAAACTCATTTTCACCAGGGGCCACATCAGCTTCACGGTTGTCTTCAAAGGGCAGAAATAATTTTAGGACTGTATAAATGTAACTATTCCTTAACTGTTAAGGAGCTGAAATTACATTTGGCCCTTTGAAGGCAATCACGAGGCTGATGTGGCCCCCAGTGAAAATGAGTTTGACACCTCTGATCTATAAGATTCCAGGAAACAATGAAAAATGGAAAAGAATTTAGTATTTTAAATATTTGCAAAATACTGCTACAAAGCATAGAGACTATGAGAGTGTTTTATTAGTAAAACAAAGTGTACCTCGAGTGAGTCATTACGTTGATTTAATGATTATTTCACAGAAGAACAGGTTCACTAACATTTATGCCAATTTTTGCTAATCATCTAAACCAGAACAGTTTCTATATGCAGTTCAACTCTAAGCAGCAACAAGTAGGGTCATGTTAAATAGAACCAATGATTACATAATTCCAGAATAAAAACTTCAGCAAATTTAGACTTTTAGAATAGCAAAACAAGATAATAGGAATCAGAACCAAAGGCAGTATTTTACTTAAAAATACCATAGATTATTAAAGATGTTTTCTTTAAATGAAAATTTGTGTAGTTATTAATAATGTACCTTAATACTGAGTGCAGTATGAGATATTTAAGAGGAAAGAGTACTATAGATTAACTCAAAAGTGAATGTTGTCTATTTTTTCAGTTCGGAGATCAAACCTGAAATTGCTTTTTAAAAAATAGTTGGACACAACTTATAGTACAAATAGGATACCAACAGAGTTCCCATTTTTATTCACATTCTTCTCTAATTAGTATTTTTGCATTTCAACTCTTACCTGACCCTCTGTAGCATCTTAAAAATCAAATGCAATTAGTAAAAACTACAGGGAGTATGTAGTTTTGTTCACACTTAACAAATACTAAGTTTCACTACAATTTGCATTTTTTGTTGTTTTTGGGAGAGTAACTACTTTCAAAAACATACATAAAAGTGCAATATTCCTTACTTTGCATGGTATCCATATGGTTAAATCAAAGAAAGCCTCAGTCATTAATTTTGTACCCCCAATTTGAGATCCATTTCTAGTCCTCACAAACAGGGACTCCAAGGTAGAGGCCTGGCATAAGGAAAAGAGGACTCGGTCAAGGTTTGATGAATCACTTGGAAAAACCACTTCACCCAGAATACTAGGGAGAAATGTCCCTGATCCATTCCAACCCACCAAGTAAGAATGCATAATTTAGCCTAGGTCTTTTCTAGTGTCACTTACTTGCTTACACCCAGTATTCTATTTCGCAAGACAAATAAAACATAGAATTTTCTAAAAAAAATATTTTTACCCGAATACATTGGACTTTGGTCTCAATTTGAATGAGGATAAGTGGACTTTAAGAGACCGATCCTCTTCTTCCTGCTCCCCTTCCTCCAGGGACTGCTCCAGGTCTCTGAAAGAGGGTGTGGTGTGTACGATCTGGGTTCGGAAATGGATTTTGTTGAGTCTGGGTTTTATTCGCCCACTAGAGCTGCCTGAAGCTTTGCGACCTAGGTCCTTTACTTTGCTTCCAGTCCATCCCTCAGCCAGGTGATGATGGTGGTGATGATCCCCTCCATCCTCCAAGACATGCGAGAATTTGCAGGTGATGAGGTGCGAAGGGAGTACCTTTGAAAACCTCCAGCGCCCTCCCCCACTGCCCACTGCGCTCTCCCCGTCGTCCTCGTCCTGGGCTCCTACCAGGTTCTTTATTTCTTCGGCGATGCTCTGACTCAGGTACTGCGAGGCCTTTTTCCCACTGTAGTCCCTGACGTCCACATCTGCGTCATAGGCCCCCACCAGCAACTTCACCACCTCCACGTGCCCATGCATGGCTGCCAAGTGAAGGGCTGTGTAGCCTCCACTTGTCCTGGCGTTGATATTTACTGGCAGCTGGTGTTTGTTGGCGAAGTTGACCAGCATAGCCAGGAGCTCCTGCCGGCCGTGCTTGGCAGCCCAGTGCAAGCAGGTGAAGCCGGTGATGAAGTCCCGCTTAGCCAGGAGGCCGGGCTCGCAAGTGAGCAACGTTTCTAGGCTGTCCCACTTGCCGTCCGAGGCTGAGAGCATCCAGGCGTGTTCCAAAGGGTCCAGCGTCACCGAGCCTCCGCTGCTGGTCTCCTCCTCTGCCGAGGACGAAGCAACAGATGCGCTGTCCGAGTCAGCCCCGCCTTTGCCGCGCCCTACCCCACAGAAGCCCCCGGGGCTGCTGCCTCCAGTACAGATGCTCCTCTTCAGCTGCGGGGAGCTGCCCATCACAAGATCCCGGAGGTTTTGGCGAGTAGACCTCGGGGTGGTGGTCCCCTCGGGAGAGCTTTCCCCTTCCGCCTCCTCGCGGCCGTGGGACTTGGGTTCCAGGTCCTCGCTGGTCGCGGGGGCCGGTGCCCCGGCCGGAGGCTGCGCGTCGCGCCGCGAGTTTCTCCCGCGGGCCCCGCCATTCAGGGGCGGCCAACTCCAGCTGTCTTCCGCCACGCTGGTCGGCCCAAGAATGGCGGCGGAAGACCCCCCTTCGCCGGGCTCGCAGACCGGATTCCGGAGCGCCACGGGCGCCGCCACCTCGAGACACAGGCCACTGTCCTGGTCCTTTGCCCGGCCGTCGGGCCTCTCGGGGGCGCCGCCTCTGGGCTCGGCCTCTGCGGTCACCGAGATGTGGGGCAGGTCCCGGTGGGACACGGCCTTGGGCGACGGTGGGCCTCCGTAGAACCTCTTCTTCTTTAGGTGCACGTACTTAGAGCCGTCGGCGGGGTCGGTGCGCACGGTGGCCACCGCGTTGACCAGCTCCTTGAAGCGGGCGCGCTGCTCCGGCTCGTTGCCCAGGGTGCCCGAGAAGTGCTGCACCAGCTCGGAGCGCCGGACTCGGCCCCCGCGCTCTTCGAGGAAGTGCAGCACCGCCTCACGGCTGAGCTCTGCCGGGCCCTCCATCCGTGGTCTCGCGGCTCGCTTAGTGGCTGGCAGGCGGGCGGTTCAACCTGGCCCCATCGCTGCCGGTTCCCAGCTGCGGGTTCCTCAGGCTCCAAATTCCTAGTTTGCTTCGGGAGTCGCCGGCCACAGCTCAACCCACCGCGCTCAGCACAAACACGCCTCCGCCGCCCCGCCCCACTCCTTTCCGGTCCCGCGCAGACCGCAATCTCAGCTCCAGCCAGCCTCCCGCCAAGACAAGCCCCTAGGCACCGCCCACTTCCGGCTCTATCGCTGGCAGTACTACCTGCTCTCTCGGTCTCTGTAAGCTGTGTGAAGGGTTCCCGGCTGCATTTCCACGCGTCGTCTCCCTCTCGTTCCCAGTGTCCTCTAGTCACCTTCCCCTTGCAAGTCCCAAGAAACATAAAGGATGCTCCAGTAAGAGCTGTGCTCGCGACCGCCTCCATCTTGGCCCCGCCCCTTCACCCGACGGTGGAGGCCAGCCCTTCTCCTTGCACGGCCTACTGCCCGCGTCCCGAGCGCCTGGCGTGTTCAGTCCTCCCTGGCCCCCTGGCTCCCTCCCTTAGGACGTGCTGGTCTGGGCTTGGCTGAGACCGCTGTTCTGCTGGCCCTCAGCTTGCTTCCCTCAGCTACCGCCCGGAACCTTGACGTCTGAGGAGGCGCGGGACCTGGTGAGTTCGGGCGACCCTTTCCCAGGGCCTGACTCCCAGGATCTCCGCCTAGCCGTTCCTGGGGTCCCAACGTAACTTCCTCCCGCTGGAGCTTCGGCAGGCAGCTGGTCCCGGCTGCGTCCGGCCCCGGTGAGGGCGTTGGTGGGGACTTGCCTTCCGCGGTCTTCTCGGGCTTTGCGGCCGGCCGGTCGGACGAAGGGGTGCGGGGACTCTCCTTCTTTCCGCGGGGCTTTGGCCGGCTGCCAGCACCTGGCGCTCAGGGTGCCGGACAGTTCGTAGCGCCGGGCGGGAGCGGCTTGCGTGGCTTCCCCTCTTGGCCAAAAGTTAAATCTGAAGCTGATCGTGGGTCAATCGTTTTTATAACGGTTTTGGACGCACAGAGCCAATTAATAAAACTGGAGTGATCTTTTACAGTTGTATACGTTTACCTGACTCTACTCGCTGCGGTCCCGCCGGTTCGTTCACTGTTTGGTTTAACCCAACTGTGCGCTAGTCCGAGACGTCCTCCTCCTCCTCCTCCTAGCCCTCCCCACCACTTATTTTTGCCTTTGCACCCTCGTGCATTAAAATAACACGTGTGACTGATTTGTTCGGTGGTTTATACCTTCCAAGTCAGTTTTATTTATCGTTTGATAGTTAGCCAGCGTTTCTGAAAATGTGGTCACAATTCTGTTATATGCCTTTTTCACATTTTTCTTTTGAGTATACGTTGAATTTTTCGGAGGCTACAGGATGTGGAGTGACCCCACCGCAGGGCCGATGGAATGTGTCTCTGAGAATACTTGTCTTTTAATTTTTTGTTTTAATTTCTTATACTATAAATATCAGTGATTGTAATCCATGCAAAAAAAAACCTCTTTGGGGACCTGAGACCAAAAAGTTTGAGAACTGATCTAAGCAATCTCCTGAATTTCTGCTGTAGGAAGAGATTTCAGATTGTAGCTTGAGAGGGCTGGGAGGAAAGCATTTCATGGACCCACGTATTGGAGATTGTGGTGTGGCAATATTTGGATGGAAATAGACTGCCCCTGACTCTGACCCATGAGGCTCAGTTGGTTGGAGCATCTCCCCCTAAGCGAAAGATTGAAGGTCCCTTTCCAATTGGGGCACATGTCGCAGTTGTGAGTGCAATCCGTTGTCTGGGCACATACAACCCAGTCCGAGTGGGTTTTGGGAGGCAACCGATTGATGTTTTTGTCTTGCATGGATATTTCCCTTTCTCCCTTCCTCTTTCTGTAAAAAGCAATGAAACCTCTAGTGAGAATTTAAAAAATAAAATAAAATACATCCCCTGTGTGCCATCTCCATCAGTCCTGCCATGGAAAAAACCTAACTGTGTCTTCAGCAAGACCGAAACAAAGGCCAGTGCCCAGAGTTTTTGTTTCATATTACAGCTTAGTCCTTTGGAGCCCATAGGCAGCTGCTAAGCCATCTCAGTCCCTGTCTAGGTAGTTTAGTGCTATTCAGGGCTGCACTGTTATACCTATGTAAGAGGGTGCAGCCAGGGGGTCCCCAAAAGAAGGATTTGTAATGGGGTCCGGAACTCAAGAGTGTCCAGGAAATATTAAAAATATGGGATGTCCTCACCTCCACAGGTCTGAGCTGGCGGGGGACAGGGGGGATGGGATACATGGAGCAGGGCCATTGAGTTGTTTTGCATAGCAACAGTTTTGCAGATAACTTCTAGGATGGTCAGTTAACATATCTATAACCTTTAACTGGTTTCATAGATATTTAAATAGCTGTGGCCATGTTTTGAGCCAGGGAGAAGGGAGTGACTTCTACCCAAGAGGTAACTGGGAGGCAAATCCCCCAAATCTCATACAGAGCCTTTGTGAGAGCTTGGAGATGATTGGCCCCACCATGGAGCCATGCCTGCCCAGACTTACTATGGCAGGGGCAGCCCAGAAAAGATGGAAAATACAGGAGTGCTGGCAGGTGTAGCCGATTGTGGGAGGAGTCAGAAATGGGGCTGCAGAGGAAGATTAGCACTGGGATTTAAATCCAGGAGCGGCAGCCATGACAAGAGTCACCACACAGCTTTAGCAGAGAATCACCACGAGGCTTTGGCAAAGAATCACCACATAGCTTTGGCAGGGGAAAATCACATGGCTTTGGGTCTCCCTTTGCCATGCAGCTTAGGAAGCCGCAAAGCAAGATGTAGCAGCAATGCAGAGCTCTCTCTTAGCAGTTCAGAAGAATGCACGAGAGACGCTATAGGAAGGAAAGGGGTGAAAGGGCTCTTGCTGGTGGGCCATGAGAAGGTGCCATGTGGTTTTGGATTAAGAACTGGAGATCCCAACGACACAGCTGCTGGTGCTGGGAACCGAGGGAGGCCTACCAGCTGAGCACGGATTACTGGGAAGAACCGGGGACTGCCTGAGCCACGGACTAATATTTCTTTTCCTGAGTTATGGTACCCCAGACTGGGCAAAGGTGGGGAAGAAAGGACGGTGTGTTTATGGCTGTTTTAAGGGACTTTGGGATTTTGATGAAGACATTAAGTTATTACTCTTAAGTCTGTATAACTTGAATAAATAATTCCTTTCCTATTCACCAAACTCTAACATGGAGAGGTATAATTCTCTGGCGATGGGAATGGCGAACCTAGCATAGGGGGTCCATTTGGTAACATTGTGAGATCCACTTCCCTGGTGGCTAATCAGGGAAAATCATGGGAAATCACATGCGCAGTAGTTTTGAAGTAATGCAACTACTTGCACGCGCGCAGTAAAAGCCTGCCAAAACTAGCGAGGCAGGATATGCCCTATAAGAATAGGGTCTCTCTATCCCATGAGGTCAACCTCTGCTTGGAGTTGGCCTGCTCCCATGTTCTCCGCTATAAACTCTGTGTGTTTGGTTCAATTCTTTGTCCTGATCACCAGGAACCTGTTTACCTGTGCCCACCTGTGACACCTAGGCTCTTTCATGGAGTTTGCATTTGGAGGCCTCAAGGCTGCCTGCCCAAGCAGCTGCTGGACTCACATGTGCAAACTTGTGGGGCTGGTGTTTGTTCCCAGGTGAGAGAGATGGAATGTGTCCTTATTAAGCTGGGTTATATTATCTCAGGCTTGGGACTGACCAGGCACTTTTTAAAACTAACCAATCAACTTCCTAAGCTTTCCTGGGCTGCTGATGGCCCCATCCCCTAATCAATTGATCCCTTTCCCAGGTTAGATTGGCAGGCCTCTGTGGTCAGGTACCTTCCCTATTGCCAGTGTGCTTATCTCACCCTGATGCATTCCCATCCCCAATCAGTTATAGCAGTGCTCCTCCTGGGGAGATTTCCTGTCAGCTCCATCGTGGTGACAATTTCCTGGAGTGTGTGAATGAGTCTGTAAATGCTATAGCTTCCCAGTGAAGCAAACAGGCTTATACTCCCTGGTTGATTATCGTTATTAATGTCTGATTGCCTTTGCTTCCTTCCTTTCTTAATAACTAGCTAACTACCTACCATAACAATAGTAATCTTCAGAATTAAACTTGGGCTGAAGAGAGCACTTCATTTAATTGGTGTTGAATTTCTTGTCAATTGCTGCACTTATTTTGCAATACAGAAATAAGGCCACCTTTATTTATTTTCTAATTAAACTTTTCATGTTGAGATCATGGTAGATTCACATGCAGTAAAGATCCCTGCATCCTTTATTCAGTTTTCTTCAATAATATTTGCAAAGCCATAGTACAATATAGTACCACAGCTAGGACATTGACATTGATATTGTGAAGACAGAGAACTTTCCACCACCATAAGGATCCTTTTTATTCCCATTCCCATCCCACCTCCTCCTTAACCTCCAACAACCACTAACTTGTTCTTCATTTGTGTACTATTGTCATTTTGTGACTGTGATATAACAATCACACAGTACTTAACATTTGGGGATTGGATTTTTTTCTCTCAGCAATATTCTCTGGAGCTTCATCCAGGTTGTTGCATGAAATCATTAGTTTGTTCCTTTTAATTGCTGAGTAGTAGTCCATGATATGGATATACCACACTTTGATTGAAGGGCATCTAGGTTGTTGGGCTATTATGAATGAAACTGGTATAGACACATGCACATTGTCTATAATGTAATATAACGAAAATATAAGTTCTCTAGGATAAATTCCCAGCAGTACAGTTACTCAGTCAGTCACGTAGTGGCTGGATAAAGATTTTTAAGAAACTGCACAACTGTTTCCCAGCATTTTGGACATTTTCCATTCCCACCAGCAATGTATGAGAGATCAGGTTCTCCACATCCTCACCAGCATTTGGAGTTCCTATTTTTTATTTAGACATTTTGATAGGTATGTAGTGATTTATTGTGGTTTAGGTTACGTTTCTGTAATAGTTAATGATGATAAACATCTTTTCCTGAGTTTATTTGACATCTGCATATGCTCTTCAGTGAAATGTCTTTGCCCATTTTCCAAATGGATTCTTAAAAATTGTTGGTTTTATTTTTTAAAATATATTCTAAATACTAGTCTTTCCTCAATAGGTGATTTGCAAATGTGTTCTTTGTGTTTTTTTCATCTTAACAGAATCTTTTGCAGAACAAAAGTTTTTAATTTTATAAAATCTTTTTTTTTCTTCAATTTTTCCTCCCATGGATTGTGCTTTTGTTGTTAGGTGTAAGAAATCTTTGCCTAACTGAAGATCCCAAAAGTATTCTCTTATGTTTTTCTTCTAAAAGTTTTCCAGTCTGTGGGTTTTTTTTTAAAGATTTTATTTATTTATTTACTTTTAGAGATGGGGAAAGGAGGGGGAAAGAGTGAGAGAAACATCAGTGTGCGAGAGATACATCTACCAGTTGCCTCTTGCACACCCCCCAACTAAAGACCTAGCCTGCAATCCAGGCATGTGCCCTACCGGGAATCAAACCGGTGACCTTTTGGTTCACAGGCCAGCACTCAATCCACTGAGCCACACCAGCCAGGGTTCCAGTCTATGTTTTGATCCATTCTGAGTTAATTTTTATATAAGCTATGAAATTTAGGTCAAGGGTCTTTTTTTTTTCCCCTGGCATAGTGATGCTCCAGCACCATTTGTCAGAAAGGTTGTCTGTCCTCTTTTGAATTGCTTTTGCGCTTTTGTCAAAAATCAGTTGAACATATTTTTGTGGATCTGTTTCTGGGTTTTCTATTCACACAGCCTTGATTCCTGTCACTAAATAACAAGTCTTGAAATACAGTAGACTGATTCCTCTGACTTTATTTTCAAAATTTGTTTTTGCTATTCTAGTTCCTTTGCCTTTAGTTATAAATTTTAGATTAGTCTTATCAAATAATTTTGCTGGGATTTTTATAGGAATTATTTTAAATCTGTATGTCAATTTACAGAGAAGTGATATCTGCTACATTGAGTCTTCCAAATTATGGACACATTATTTCTCTCAATATTTTCATGTTTTTGATTTCTTTTATCAGCATTATTTACCATACAAGTCCTACATACGTTTTGTTACACTCACAATAGTTCCCCCATTTTGCCAGTACATACATTCCAAGATCCCAATTAGATTTCTGAAACTATGGGTAGTTATTGAACCCTATGTGTTATGTTTTTTTCTCATTTCCACACCGTTTCCACTTAAAAAAGAAGCATTTTACAGCTTCTCTTTGGCATATCCAAATTTCCAGCATCACTACTCAAGCTTTGGGACTGTTACAGTGTAAAATAAGGGTTACTGAACACAAGCACTGCAGTACTATTGATCTTAAAATTGAGACATTACTAAGTGAGTAACAGATGGGTAGCTTATACATAGTGTGGATACACTGGACAAGAGGATGATTCGCATCCTGAACAGGAAGGTGTGAGATTTCATAATGTTACTCAAAACAGTCTGCAATAAAAACTTAAGAATTTTTCTGAAACTTTCCATTTCATATTTTCACACTGGTTGATCATGGGAACTGAAACTATGGAGCAAAACCATGAATGAGGGGGGACTACTGTACACCTACTTTATTTCTTTTTAGCCATCGTAAACTCTGTCTATACACTCAATCTTAACATAACATGAAATGCCTTTCAATTCACCAATCGTGAAAAAAGAACTTTAAAATTTTCTATAACATATATGTTTTAAAACTAAAGGGAACTTCAGGCATTTTTATCTTTTTTGGACATATGTTTTTTAGTGGTCTAGGAACCTCTAAAGATCTTTGCAAATATTTAAGTATTCAAGATATGTTATATGTGGATTCATAATTGAATACTACCAAATGTAAAAGTGCATTTACTATGGTAAGGATTGTAGTGGTTGCATTATTACATATATCCTCCCAACCCCATGAGCTGAGTACTATTTCCATTTTGGGGAGAATGAGGATTATCTTTTTCAAACTTTGTTGAACATACTGTCTTTTGTTTATGTTATTGTTGTACCTCCTTCTCCCAGGCCGTCATTCATGGCTTTGGCAGTTACTTAGTGCATCAACAGTTTGCATGTGTTGCCACCCATAAACAATTAATTCTAACAGGCTTCTTAAGCCATACATTTATATTGGTGAAAATAGAGGTTTGGCTACTTGCCACCTCAAAAGCCAAATTTGTGAAGCAGGTGCTGGTGCAAAAGGAAAGAGGTTTATTCAGGTGCTGCCCAACCTGGGAGAATGGTGGAACTCATTTCAAAGACGATCTCCTTAGCAAGACCAAGACAAAGCCAGTGTCCAGAGTTCCTGCTCCATTCCAGAGCACAGTTCTTTGAAGCCTACAGGCAGTTGCTAAGTGGTCACAGTCTCCATCCAGGTAGTGTAACATGTTCCCACTGCTGTCTGTTTCAGACTCCTTCCTGGGAGCTTGTGAGTAGAGCCCGAAAAGCCATGGGCCATGTGGCTGCTAGGGCTGCAAGGTCGCGTGCTCCCAAGTAAGAAAATGAGCGAGCTCACCAGCAAACATGTAGTAGGTGGGGTAGAAAAAGAGAGAAAGACAGAGAGGGGGCTCCCTGAGAGTGCAGGTCTTGAGGTGGCAAGCCCACAAGCAGGATAGAGTAAGAGCACATTTCTTTGTTTCCCTGGGATTATATTAGTTTGGGTGTGGGACTGACCCAGAGGTTTCTCAAAATGAAGAATCAACTTCTCAAACTTTCACATGCTTTGGGTGGGTCTTCCTCCCAACCAATTGCTTCTTTGTCCAGTGTAGACTGACAGGCCTCTTTAGTTTAGCACCTCCTGTGCCATTTTTATTTCTAAGGAGCCTGTACCTGTCTTCCCCTGGTCCCACCCCCAATCTGGTATAGGAATGGCAGGGAGGGCTTTTATCTCTCCCCAATTATCTTGCTTTTGCATGCTCAGTCTAAGAACCTCCCCTTGCCACCATCCAACCTGTAAGGGCGACTCCTTGGGGAGATGCTCTGGCACCCTGGACAGACTGTCTACAAGTAACAGTGTCATGTTCTAGGTTCTGTTGTGACATAGGTCATTGAGATAATTCTAGGGGCTCTCTCTTTTAGGAGATGATAGGCTGGTTGTCATATAGTAACAGAGGATCTGTTGTATAGAAAAGAATTATAATTTACAGTTTCCATGTAACACTGAGGGCCAAAAGAACCCAATACTGAATTATAATTTGAACAATTGGAGAAAATATTTTAATCTCATTTTTCATTTCCATATTTTACTGTACATTTCCTTTTTTATTGCTGTTTATAAAAAATTGTTTTAATCATTTTGTTTATCCTCAGATAGTCCAAGTTTTTTGTTAGCTACTACTTTATTATACGTTAATTACTTTTAGTTTGAAAATTTTGTTATATCTTTATGAATTAACTTTTTCATTGATGTATAATTTATGTACACTGAAATTTATTCTTTTTTAAAAAGATTTTATTTATTTTTAGAGAGAGGAGAAGGGAGGGTGAAAGGGAGAAAAATGTTGATATGCAAAAGGTACATCGATCAGTTCCCTCCCATGTGTCCCTAACTGGGAACCTGGACCGCAACCCAGGCATGTGCCCTGACTGGGAATCGAACCAGCAACCTTTTAGTTCACAGGCTGGCACTCAGTCCACTGAGCCATGTCAGCCAGGGTGAAATGTACTCTTTTTTAGTATAAAGTTTCATGAGTTCGGTAAGTGTATATGGTTGTATGGCCACAATTGCAAATATGTAGAACAGTTCCATCACCCCTCCTCCCCAAACTTCTTTGTAGTCCTCCTAATCTATGACAATTACTGATCAGTTTTGTGTTCCTATTGTTTTGCCTTTACCAGAATTTCATATGTGTGGAATTATTACAGCCTTTGAGCTGGTTTCCTTAGCTAAGTGTGATGCTTTTGAGATTCATCCATGTTGCTGCATGTTTCTTTTTATTGTGGACTAATATTCCATTGTGTGAATGGGACACAATTTATTTTGTACATCCTTTCTCCAGTTGAACAACGTTTGGGCTGCCTGCTGTTTTTAATAGTTTTGAACGAAGTCATTATATAGATTCACAAAAGGGTTTTTATGTGAATATAAGTTTTCATTTCACTTGGGTTGATATCTAGGAGTAGGGTTGCTGAATATGTTTAACTTAAGAAAATGCCTAACTCATTTGTACCAATTTACATTCCCAGCAGTAATGACTGAGAGTTCCTGTTGTCTGCATACTTGCCACTATTGTCAGTTTTTTAAATAAGTAATTCTGATATATATTCAGTGATATATAATTTAATTTTATCTCTCTAATGATTAATATTATTGAGCATCTTTTCATGTGCCTATTTGCCATCCCTATGTCCTTGTGACGTTTCTGTTCAAATTCTCTCCCATTCTTAAAATTGTGTTATTGTCTAATTACTATTGAGTTATACAAATATTTAAAAATATATATATCATAGTCATTTAAGTCCTTTATTAGATAAATGATTTACAGGTGTTTTATCCAAGAATGTGTCTTGTTTTTTTCTCTTAACAGTGTGCTCTGAAGAACAGAAGTTTTTTTAGTTTGTTAGTTCAGTTTATCATTTTTTCTTTATGAATCATGCTTTTGGTGTTATAGCTAAGAAATCTTTGCCTAATGCAAGGCCACAAAGATTTTTTATAACTTTTCTTCTAGAAGTTTTAGGCTATTATTCATTGTCAGCTAATTTTTGTATATGGTACAAGGTATGAAGGTATAAATTGAGGCTTTGGTTTTTTGTTTTTTTTTTTTTTTGCACATGGGAGTCCAGTTGTTCTGGCATCATTTTTTTAAAAAAAGAATGTCCTAACTTCCAGCAAAGATGGAGACGTAGGTCGATACACTTTGCCTCCTCACACAACCAAAAGAAGGACAACAATAAATTTAAAAACAAAAAATAACTAGAACTAGCAGAAGATCAAACTGTATGGAAGCCCAACAACCAAGAAGTTAAAAAACATTCTTTCAAACTGGTAGGAGGCACGGAGACCAGCAGCTGGGCAGAGAAGAATTTGGGGCATGGCAGAGGCTGTTTCTTCCCTTCATTGTTGGATCCCTGTGCATTTTTCTTTATTTCACTTTTCATAGCTTTCATTTTTTCCTCTATTTTGTAACCATATTCAACCAATTCTGTGAGCATCCTAACTACCAGTGTTTTGAACTGTGCATTTGATATGTTGGCTTACTTTTCATTGCTTAGTTGTATTTTTTTCTGGATCTGTGATCTGTTCTTTCATTTGGGCCATATTTTTTTTTGTCTCAGTGGGCCTGTGGTGTAGTAAGGGGTGCAGCCTTAGGTATTCGCCAGGGCAGAGCAGCCCACGTTGCTGCATTGTGGCACTGTCTGTAGGGGAGGGGTCAGAGAGGGTACAGAGCCTTTGGCTTACTCTCCTGCAGCCCCACTTTCCAACGAACTCTCCTGTGAGACTGGGAGTTTCTTCTGCTGTGGCAACCCCTGCAGTATTTTACAGCTAGGGGTTTGAGTCTTTAGTTTCCTGTTCAGCCAGCCCTGCCTGCCTGCGTGTTCATCCATATTGCCATAGGTCCTCTTTGTTCGGCTGCCCGTCTCCCATCTCTGCCCCTCTTACTGGTCTAGATGGATGTTTCTTTAACTCCTGGGTTGTTGGAGTTCCATGCAATTTGGTTTTCTGGCACTTCTGGTTGTTTATTGTTTTTACATTGGTTGTTAAACCTTCTTTTGGTTGTTTGAGAAAGCGAATTGTTTTACCTCTGCCTCTACCTTGGCCGAAACTTATGAAAAATTTCTCTGGCACTGCATTTCTCTTTGGCCACTCTGCCTCTCCCTCTCTCTGCTCCAGCTACTAGGTCTCCTTGTTCTTCCTCACATACAACAGCACACACCTGCCTCAGGATCTCTGCCATTCTTAGTTCTTTCTGCCTGGAATGCTTTTCCTCCAGACATCCTTTTCACCATCTCTGTACCTTTAACCCCTCAGGTCTTTTCAGTTATACTTCCCTAATCATCCTGTTCAAAATGGCACCCCTCATTCATGCCATCTCCATACATTTGTATCCTTTCCTTCCTTCGTTTTTTAAATTGCACTTATTATTCTTTATTATCATATCATAGCATATGCTTCTCTTTGATTTTTTTTGCCTCTCTTTCCCTAACTGGAGGGGAAGCTCCATAATGGCATGATGCTTTTCTATTTTGTTAAGTTATATGTTCCCAGTGCCCAGGAAAGTTTCCTGGAACATAATACGTATTCAATACATGTCTTTTGAATAAATGCGTTTGTATAGATATTTGAAGGAGATATATTCTTTTCCTAATTTAGTCTTTGTTAAATTCACATAAGTTATTATATTAACGTATATCAACAAGAAAAGGAAACATTTATTCTACTCCCCCCAGAATCAGACTTTGTCTATGCTCCCTCATATGCATAAATCATTTTTACTGTAACCATGGAGTCAAAAGTCTTATATGCTTCTTTTGCCACTTAATATCACAGCATATCAGTTCTCTGTATTTTCATAATTATTGCTTATAATTTTAGTAGTCATATTCTCCATAGTCAATATTTCATATAGACTCTTAGTATATGCAACCTTTTTCTTCCTTTGAAAACTTACCTCACATAAAATGAAAATTTATCTGACATGTTGTATATTCTCACTTTTGAAAGTAGAATGATACCTTTTATACCACAGCCTGTTGCCAGTATTATAATATTAACTAAGTTCAGTCTAAAAAAATTAGCCTGGCAGGGTTGGTGAGTTGGGCTCAATTTTTAGTGCTCTTATCAATGTGGAAGAATTCAAGTCTATGGAATTGGTAAAAACTTAAACAGTAATGGGAATTACCACTATATTTGTGTTTAATAATCATGTAAAAATTATCCAGATTAATTATACACTTGACTAAAGGTTCAGGTGATTAGGTAGAAAATCCTTGAGGGATGTAAGGTGCTCATAGAAACCTTAAACTCAGTATTTCCAAAATTGCATCAAACCTGTGCTGATTTATCTCATTTTTTTTGTGTGTACTTCACAGTAACATCTGTCAAGTTATTTTAAGACACTCAAAGGCACCTATGGCCTCACTCTAAGGCAGAGTGCATGCCCAGCCCCCTGTTGCCTACTCC
>CM052542.1:91032564-91083154 GCA_028533065.1 Trachops cirrhosus | reverse complement strand
CAACAAAACAAAGAAACAAGCAAAATATAACCAAAGACACTGAAATAGAGAACAGGCTGCCAGTTCAGAGGGGAGAGGGGAGGGAATTTCAGGGGAATTTCAGGGGAAAGGGGAAGAGTTTATGGGGACAAGGATAAAGGACACATGGACAAAAACTAGGGGCAGGTGGAAATGGGAGGGAGGTGGGGAGGGCTGGGTGGGTGGGCTGGGATGGGAGTAAAAGATAGAAAATTGTACTTGAACAATAATTAAAATAAAATTTTAAAAAAATCTGTTGCCTCTAGTGCACCCAGACTGGGGATCCATACCTGGACTGGGATCATAGGCGTCTGGACTAAGGGGGTTGTACATGCTCACATCCAAGCTGGGATGAACCTGTAACCTAGGTATGTGCCCTGACTGGGAATCGAACCCGCTACCTTTTGGTTCTGGGAGGACGCTCCAACAACTGAGCCACACTAGCCAGGGCATGATTGGCTTTCTTATCACCTCCTAGTTTGTATGGAACATGCTCTTTCTCCCAGGAATCTACTATCTACTTTTCATCTACTTTTAATCTACTTTTAATCTAGCCATCTACTTTTCATTTAAATAAGCCTTGAGATTTAGTTTCAAGAAGTCTTTCCACATCAGGCAGATGCAATTTTGTTGTCTTTCTCCTTAATCTGCCTTCTCTGTACATGTAGTTTTCATGACTCATTCTTTATTTTCCATCCTATCACATGCTTTTTCCTCACTGCTTGCTCATTGGTGTACAGTCATAAAATCTGTGTTGAAAGAGACCATAGAAACATTATTTTTTTCCCACACAGTGCAGGAATCAACTCTAGAGTGTGCCCAGTTGACAATCACTGTGTCAACTGTTTGAATCCCCTTACTCATGACCAGCAGCTAAATACTTCACAGGGCAACCCATTCCACTCTTGTTCTAGCCTTTAATTTCTCTTCATTGTGTCAAATCTGATCTATTTATGGGTCCTAGTTTTTCCCTTGAGAGATTCATTTCCATAAGACTGACTCTAGATGTTTGAGTACACTTTGCTGTCCCTTGATGGTGCAGTAGGCTAGCACTTTTGGGAAGGTAGAATTCCTTAACTCATACATTATTAGAATGTAATTTTTAGAAGGCTTAAAAATTTAACGTGTAAGATGTAAAGTCATTAAACAACTTGGAAAACATTTAGATCAGGGGTGTCAAACTCACTTTCATCAGGGGGCCACATCAGCCTCACAGTTGCCTTTAAAGGGCCGAAATAATTTTAGGACTGTAAATGTAACTACTCCTTATGTTAAGGAGTTGAAATTACATTCGACCCTTTGAAGGCAGCCATGAGACTGATGTGGTCCCCAGTGAAAATGAGTTTAACAGCCATTATTTAGATGCATTTTTAAACCTCTGTGTGTGGAAAGATTTTCTGTACATTAAGAAAGAAACCATAAAGGAAAAGATTGATGGATTGGACTCTGAAAATTGAAAAGATCAGTGACAAAACAGAAAAGATTTGCAATAACCATGACAAACTTCAAGTTATATCCAACAGTTCTTAGAGAAACTAAAAAGGAATACCCTGATAGGCAAGTGGGGGGAAAACATGAGCTGGTGATTTATGAAAATGTACTATATTCTTTTTAGGCTAGTAACCTGAATAACATATTCAGAATACCAGAAGGCAAATTAACTTATTTGTTTTTGCCTATCAAATTGACAAACACTTAAAAATTGTTAATACCCTGCCTGTATTAATGACTATATAATGAAATGGACACTTTTTTAATAACTAATTTTGGAAAAGTAAGCAGGTACATACAGCCTTTGTGAGGGGCAGTTTGGCAATATGTTTATATCTTTCACCAGTATTCTCAGAATGTACCATGAGGAAATTAACAGATGTACAAAATAACTGATGCTTATACAGGTGTGTTTCTTTGGATCCTCTGAGAAGTAGATGCTGTATAATTGGAAGTGTAAGCTAGAGATTGATTTAGGTTGGAAGATGGGAGGAGAGGTAATGCTTCTGAAAGAGAAAGGGGGAGGAAACAGGACTGAAGAGGAAAAGCTTCCAGGCTTGATGCAGATTTTGACCTGCTGTGAAAGGAAATGTTAGGAAGCAGAATTGGGCAGAGAAAGCCTCCAAGTTCTTGCTTACCTGGAAAAGCCTGGGCCAACACAGTGGAGAGAGCTTTGACTGCTTGTTAGTTTTGCCTCCTTAGGGCAGAAGGGGACAGGCCCTGACACCCTTACTGGGCTGGGTCCTTGGCTAGGAGCTGCCTGGGAAGAAGGTGGTCTTGGGTGAGTATGGTGCAGGCCCTGAAGGCTCTGCAGCGGAAGGTTGTCAGCTAACTGCATTCCTCCTGGCCAAAGGTCAAGTTCTTGCTGAAAGGTAGATCTGAGTGGAGGACCTCTTTGGCTGCAACAACAGGGACATTTACCGTGGTGTTATTAAAACAACACAATTAGAAACATTTTTTTCCTATAATAAACATGAAATATTCCTGTTCTAATTCAGGGAGGGAGGTAGTTTCAAAATAAGATTGCATTTGTATTTTAAGCAGCAGTGTAATACTGTAAGCTTTTGATAAGCTTGAAACTGGAAACTCTTTTACATGAACAACTATCAAGAATTTTCTTGTCTTGATATTTTGACCCTGAATATTGGACTTTTTATTTATCATTCATCTTTTGTATTTATTGGAGATGATGGTAAAATTGAGGTAAAATTGATGTATTAATGGGACTTGGACTACCCTACATTGCCCTAGGCTGAGACTGTCCTGGGGAAGATCTAGGCAGGGCATGCACACAGGAAGCCAGTGTGTCGAGGCCAGTGTGTCGCTTTGCCTTATATTTCCAAGTCTTCTGATTTTAATTGATTATTTTTTTCCTGGGTTGCAATTAGCGTCCACTTCTAGAATCATCCTCAACATAATTTAAAGAAGGTACTATTACTACTTATATTTAGGAAAATTTTAGATCAGCACTATTAATTTTAAAGTTTCCTTAACCTGAAGACTTAATCAAATGATTTTTAAAGAATGAGCCTGTGGAATCTTTCAAATTGTTTTAAGACAAAAAACCATTTAAGCCCTCTCAAAAACCACTAAATAGGCCCATATTTGCTTCTATTTCTTGGATTAACTTTATAAAGATAAAAATTGTGTGAAAGTGAAGTTAAAATGAAGCTATCTTTAAAGTCAAGTTAGAATTCTTAGAATTCGGTTCCTCCAAGGTTCATTGTTGTACCTTGAGCCTATAAGGCAGTTTCTGGGGGAAGGTTCCCAAGTAGAGTAAGCAAAGTTATCTAGAGTCCTGTTGTGAAAGGATCACGAAATGTTTTCCTGTTAATTGGCTGGTAGGAAAAAGGTCATCTAATACATGTCTCCCAAAGGACCCTAGGATAAATTTTGTGCCACCTCTGTTGTATTACCCATACTCCCCAAACTGAAATTTTGAAGAAGGCGGAAAACCTGATTTTCCTTCAGCTACCCTAGAATGTTATGACACTTTTTTCTATGATACATTATATACTACAACTTTAGGAAATAAATACATTTGTATTAGATTTTGCCAGGTGTTAAAGCACTATTTAATATTTTTTCCTTTTAGGTAGTAAGTGTATATAGATTTAAATATATGTGTGTTTCTATATGTATGGTGTACATATGTATTTAAGATAAAAATACAGAAAAGCCAAGCTGTGTGACTGTGTAGGTAGTGATTTTGTTAGTCTTCTTTGTGCCTTGGAATGAGATTATGATTGCTTGTTAGGAGTTTGTGTTTCTGTGAGATAAGTTTTTTAAGGTCAAGTGTCATCTCTTACTCCTCCTGAGACCCCAGTATCCAGCATAGTGATTTGCAATAGTAAGTATAGGTGGTCAGTGATAGAGCAGACTGGAATTCCACTTCCAGGTTTGTTTAAATTCAGGCTTCACCACTAGAGGGACTAGGTCAACTCTTGTCTCTTACTATTTCACGTTCGGTAATGTCCTGTTAATGTATTAAAAATTGTTTTCATTCTAAAACTTGTTTTGGAAATTTAGTCAAGTAATACCAGTGGAAAATATTAAAGACAACTATTTATAATACTTTTATACGACTGATTCTTACTTTCTGATCAAAACATTTATCCACAGAGATTTTAAGTAGGCTTTTTGGCATGTATTCAGAAACACAGGAGATGAATAAACAAAAGCAGATATTTGATAAGAACTTGCATAAAGGACAGAAATGTAACCCAGGTTTTATTAGTCAAAGGTTAATGACAAATGATTACAAAATACAAAACCTATCTTTATTTTCTTCTAAGTAAATTTTACTTAGTAAATCAAACTGTTTACTGAGCAGCATTTCACAAATACCTAGTCATATGTTATTCACTATATTAAAAACTGACAACTACTTTCTTACTGTAATTTTTAAAAGTTTAATTTTAGTTAAAGTTATACAGTGATAAGTGGAAATAATACAGCCTTCAGTGAATTAGATGTGTGGCCCCTACTTCCACCACTGATGTGAGCAAATAGCATGTTACATGAGAAAGTAAAACTGAGCATGGAACATTTATTTAATGGCAAGGCTCTGTCTGCACAGGGCCTCCACACAGATATTTTCCAGGGCACTTCTTTGCCTTTAACACAAGCGAGACCCTCTAGGTAGACATTTCAAAGTTCCTCAGTTAGCTCCTGGTCTATAGTGTCCCTGATCTGTTTCTCAACCTCCCTCCTAACTTGGCAGCAGGAGACCTTTGAACTCGTCTTTTTGTTACCAAATTCTTATAACCAGTATTTACTTTCTCTACAGATGAACTTCTGTCTCCCTTTTGGTGTTTTCTACCTTAGGAGCAACCTCATCTGATGCTTTATCACCTTTCTGACTCATTCAATATCATTCTCTTCTTAGAAACTGCTCTGGCTTTAATTATCTCCCTTTTCTCCAAATTTCCGTAACAACCACTGCTCTGTTGTAGTTACTCTCACCTTTCTGTTCTGGCTTAGGAGAGGGATATGATCTACTGCTTGTGTGCCACACAGTGCCTAGAGTGAACTGGCTTATTACAATGGCAGGGCACTGGCTAGAGGGAGTAAGGTGAAGCATGTGTATAGTTAAAAACAAAACCTTAAGCCAATTTGATGTACTTTGTATCATTATGTACTTCTTACTTTTTAAATTGTGTACTTTGATATAGGGACATCTTCCAAATGATAAAAAGCATTTCATGTTGGAACAGTGTGTTCAGTCAGCTACTCAGGATTTGGAAACACTGTATGTATAGTGGTTACTTAACAAGGCTAGATTACCCAGATGTACCAGAGGAAGGTTGTTGTTAGCATTCTGTAAAATCCAGTCATAAAGTACCTGTGTGTCTGCTTGGGATTACATTCATACTGTAGGGGCAGGGGGATGGAATCAGGGAGTGAGGTGCAGAAACACTGCTCCCTTACTGCAGTGGTAAGGTTCTTCCTTTTATCACTGTAGCATAGGTCATTGTAATCAAAGACCAGGGGACTGCTTAAATAAAGATGGGACATCCATATATACTTTATAGAACAGAATGCTATATTATAGACACAGTGAAATACATCTGGGTACTGGGGAAACAGTCTCCAGGACAGATTAAGAAAAAAAAAATACCCAAAAGCAAACAAACAAAAAAAACAATACAGAACAATATGCTATTCCCATAAACAGGAGGCCTGCGTATTTGTGTTTGTTTCTGCATGTATGGTCTATCCCTGTAATGGGACATGAGTCTGGTGCCCTCGTGGGAGCAGAACTGCTGAGGTACTAGGGAATCAAAGGTAGGAAAGGAACTTACTGTGCTCTATATTCTCATTGGCCCCGTTTGCATGTTTCCTGACCACATCCACATTAATACTACTTTTTAAAAACGTACACATTTCCTCAGTGTCTTGTGCTGTAGTCAGAAGTAATAGTGCCTTCTGAGGCAGCATTGGAGATTCACACAGTTTCTCTCACACCTCTCTTCCCCCAGTCCTGATTTTTGGAAACACAGTGAATATGCATTTCGTTTACAACTTGGGACAGCAGAAGGAAGAGCTTTGCTGTCAGATCAGACATATATCCACAACTTACTGGGATGAGTTATTTAACCTTTCTGAATCGTAGTTTTCTCAGGCATGCCATGGAAATGTATAGCTGGATCTGTTGTAAGGTTTAAATAAGAAAATGTAATGAGCTAGCATAGTGATGGGAATATAATAGGAATTTTATATATGAAAATTATTTCTGTTTTAATTGGATAACTAAGGAACATACTCACATTTTAAAATCCTTAACTTTTTCAACTATACTGAAAATTTCCCCTGGTGTGCTACAGTGCAATACACTGAATTTTGAGTGCCTCTTAGCTCCTAGAGTATTTTTTAAGTGGAATAGCTTATTTTCCTTTTTTAACCTCATAAAGTCTTTCAAATAAAAGTAATGTTCTTTGTCTTCCTGTATGTAAATAGGCATTTACTATTTTTTAAATATTTTTGTGTGTATAGTTAAATGTATTAATGTATATTATATGTTGAATGTTATATATGAGTATTACTTATGTAGATATTGTCTAGTAAGAAAAGTTTTAAACATGAATCAGTTGTGAAGATTACAAGTCAAAATTTGGTAATAATGACAATATTAGAATTCCTTTTCAATGTAAATATATTAATTAGATACAATTTTTTTGAGTAATATCTGTATTTTCTTTTAATTTTTTCAGCTCTTTCAGTCTCACATGGCAACAAAATCTTGTATGTCCTCCCAGGTATCTGATGATGAAAAGAGAGTGAGTATATAGATATATGTTGTACTCCAAATGCCCCTGTTTTCAAGATAACTACTATTCAGAGACAAGAAAGACTCTTGTTTGTACTTACCTTGCATGTGAATGAACTTTTATGTTGATTCAAATTAAAAATTAATGATAGGTTGAATAATTTTCATGTGTCCAATGTCTATCCCACTTGACATTAAGGAAATTAATTCAAACTGAAGAGTAGCACTGCTTTTGAGGGGCATACTTGCAGAACTTGGTTGATGTAGATAACTCTTTTAATTCTCTGGAGTGTAGGAAGTTGCTCAAAGGCCTTGTTAGATGCCTTTCTGAGTACAAGATGAGACCTTAATGTTTCCATGGTCCTAAATGCACCTGGATGGGAGGGATGTGTTTTAGTAATTCATATTAAAATTTACATTTAAATAGAATAAATTTAACTTGGTGAAAGAGAGCTGGCCATTTCTTTAAAAAAAGGAAATTTACAAATGTAAGCATGGGTAATTCAATAAGATTAAATAATTTCCTTATGGTCTGTCTTTTAGTTAAGTTTCTCTATTTTTCTCTATTTCCCCACAGATGCTAGGGTCCCCATGCTTTTGATAAATCATAATTAGACCACCAAACAACCTTCCTTTTCATTCTTTTCTCTCATTGGTAATAATAGTATGATTCATCTTTATTTTATCCCCTTGAAGACTTTTTGAATTCCTCTTTTTTTAAAAGATTTTATTTATTTGTTTTTAGAGAGGAGAAGAGGGGGATAGAGAGAGAATCATCAGTGTGTAGTTGCCTCTCATGCGCCCCCTACTGGAGAGCTGCCCCACAACTCAGGCATGTGGCCTGACTGGGAATTGAACCAGCAACCTTTTGGTTCTCAGGTTGGCACTCTGTCCATGGCGCCACACCAGCCAGGGCCTTTTTGAATTACTTTTAATCTGTCTTCTAACAAGTTACTTTCGTGAAACTACTGTCACAATTATTAGTAATCTTTTAGTGCTTACTCCTCATTTTTTCTGACCCCTCCTCAAATAAATTATGGTAACCATTCTCGTATTTTTGAAAAGTTTCTTTTGTTTTCATGACATTAAAATTATATAGCTTTAGAGTTCTGGCCATGATGGAGGCAAAGGAAGAAACGCTTCTCTTCCTCGCACAGCCAAAAGGATAGCAACCAATCTAAAAACAATAAAAAACCAGAAGTGCCAGAAAAATCAAACTGCATGGTACTGCAGCAACCAAGCAGTTAAAGAAACATTCGCCTAGACTAGTAGGAGGGGTGTGACCAGGCATAGAGGTCACACAGCAAGGCTTCAGACTGTGCACATAAGTCAGGGCTGGCTGAACAGGAAACTAAAGACCCAAAGCTAGCTGTAAATGACTGGGGGGGTTGCCATGGCAGGAGAAACTCCCAGTCTCACATGACACAATTCTTTGGAAAGTGGGGCTAGAGCAGAGCAAGTGAGCGTATTGTTCCCTCTCTGACCCCACCCCTACAGACAGCGCCACAACACAGCAAAGAGGGTTGCTGCACCCTGGCCAGTACCTAAGGTCCTGCCCCCTTACAACATTACCTAAAGTGAAATAAAGCAAAATATACAGGGAACCAACAGTGGAGGGAAGGACTCAAATCAATGATTTGGGACCAAAGGAAGAAATAAACATTCAACCAGAACAGAATGAATAAACAAGAATTCAAAAAAATGATTAGTGGCTTAGGAAACTCTGGGACAACTTGAAACATCCCAACATTTGAATCATAGGGGTGCCAGAAGGACAAGAACAAGAGCAAGCAGTTGAAAACTTATTTGAACAAATAATGAAGGAAAACTTCCCGAATCTGGTGAAAGAAATAGACTTCCAGGAAGCCCAGGGGGTCCCAAAGAAATAGGACCCAAAGAGGAACACACCAAGGCACATCATTATTAAGGTACCTAAGATTAAAAATAAAGAGAAACTTAAAGCAGCAAATGAAAGGAGTTATCTACAAAGGAGTTCCCATAAGACTATCAGCTGATTTCTCAAAAGAAACCTTACAGGGAAGAAGGGGCTGTATAGAAATACTCGAAGTCATGAAAGTCAGGGACCTACATCCAAGATTACTCTGTCCAGCAAAGCTATCATTTAGAATGGAAGGGCAGATAATGTGCTTCCCAGACAAGGTCAAGTTAAAGGAGTTCATCATCCTCAAGCCCTCATTATATGAAGTGTTAAAGGGACTTATCAAAGGAATAGAAGATCAAAAACTATGAACAGTAAAATGACAACAAACTCAACTATCAACAACTGAACCTAAAAAAACAAAAACAAAAACTAAGCAACTAGAGTAGGAGCAGAATCAGAGAAATGGACATCACATGGAGGTTTTTCAGTGAGGCAGGGAGAGGAAGAATGTAGGGGGGAAGGTATAGGTAATAAGTATAATTGGTAGGCATAAAATGAACATGGAGAGGTTAAGAATGGTATAGGAAACAGACATCAAAGAACTTATATGTACCACCCACAGACATGAACTAAGGTGGGGAATGCTGGAGGGTTGGGGGTGTGTAGGGCAGAGGGGGGATGAAGGCGAAAAATTAGGAAAAGTATAATAGCATAATCAACAAAATATACTTTAAAAAATTACATAGCTTTAGAGCCAGAAGGATTTCTACAGCCATTTAGTTCAACTTTTGCACTTGCTTATTAGACAATAACTATTATTTTAATCTTGAATACTTTCATGACTGGGGAAAATAACGTTCCCTTACTTTTTTAATTATAAAATAATATGCTTACATGACTAAAAAGTATTTAAAGGCCACAAAAGAAAATACAGCGTACTGGTTTTCTGTTACTCCATAACAAATTGCCACAAATTTAGCTGCTTAAAACAGCACTTGTTTATTAACTCACACTTCTGTAGATCAGAAAGCCAGGCACAGCGCAACTGGCTTCTTTGCCCAAGGCCTCACACTCAGGATGTTGGCTAGCTAGGTTCTTACCTGGTGGCTCCCCTTCCAAACTCAGGTTATTGGCAGAATTCAGTTCCTTCCTGGCCAGTTAGTAGCAGGTCCTCATCATTCTAAGGTCCTTGTCATGTGGCTCCCTTTTATCCATACAGCAAGGGAGAACTTGAATCCCCTTCTTGTCTCAAACCCAATTCTTTGGACATTCTCAGCTCTTTCTATACCACACTTTGTGATTGTAGCTTTGAGTAGAAACTATAAGTCCTTCAATTTTGTTCTTTTACAGAATTGTTTTACTATTCTAAGTCTTCTACATTTCCATATAAATTTTAGGATCAGCTTGTCAGTTACTATTTTGACAGTATATAGTTGGATTTTGTCACTTTATCCAATTTGACAGTTTCCTTCTTTGAATTGTTTTGACCTGCAGTCTGGTATGGTAGCCATTAGCCACATGTGGCCATTTAAATTTAAATTAGTTAAAATTAAATAAAATTTTATTAAATTAAGTTTCTCAGTTACATTGGTTACATTTCAAGTGCTTAATATCTGCATCTGACTAGTATCTGTTGCACATCTCAGATATAGAAAATTTCCATCATTGTAGAAAGTCCTATTGGACAGCACTGGTTTACATCATTTATCTTTAATTTAATTATAGATATTGATGAATTTAAGTCTATCATTTTGCTCTTTGTCCTGTTTTTTTCTTTTCCTACCTTCTTTTAGATTAATAAAGTTTTTATGATTGCATTTTATCTTCCCTATTGGCTTATTAGCTATATTTCTGTTTTAAAAAAAATTTAAAATAGTAATTGATACAGGCTTCAACTAACATACCACCTTCGAACAATATTACAGTAGTTTGTGAATAATACAGAAACATTATAACAGTATATCACCATTCCCCTTCCTATCCTTTGTGCTGTTATCATACATTCTACTTCTCCATGTATTTTAAATCCTGTAATAATTGTTGTTGCTTTAAACATTCAATTATATTTTCAAGAAATTTAAACAAGGAAGGAGCTGTCTCACATTTATTCATTTTATTATTTCTAAAATTTCATTAAGTTTATTGGGGTGACATTGGTTAATAATATTACATAGGTTTCTTTTTTTTAAATTGTTATTCAAGTACAGTTGTACACCATACCACATCACCCCCATCCACCCATCCTTGCTTCCTACCCTCGAACCTACCCCCTTTGGCTTCATCCATGTGTCCTTTAAGTGTTCCTTAATGGCCCTCCTCCTATTTTCTCCCTGCCCACTCCTCTCTAATTACTGTTCGTTTGTTCTTTATTTCAGTGTCTCTGGTTGTATTTTGCTAGCTTGTTTGTTTTGTTCATTAAGTTCCACTTGCAGGTGAGATCATATGGTATTTGTCTTTTACCACCTGGCTTACTTCACTTAGCATAATGCTCTCCAGTTCCATCCATGCTATTGAGAAGGGTAGGAACTCCTTTCTTTCTGCTTTGTAGCATTCCATTGTGTAAATGTACCACAGTTTTTTGATCTACTCATTTACTGATGGGCACTTCCAATATGTAGCTGTTGTAAATTGTGCTGCTATGAACATTGGGGTGCATAGGTTCTTTTTGAATTGGTGTTTCAGGATTCTTAGGGTATAATCCCAGCAGTGGAATTGCTGGGTTTACTGCCAATCTGGGTTTCCATCTATTGTTGTTTCCTTTCTCTTGCAGAACTTTTAACATCTCATATAGTGTAGGTCTACTTACAATGACTTTTCTCAGATTTTGTCTAAAGATGTCTTCATTTTGCTTTCATTAGTAAAGAATATTTTCACTTGATAATAGAATTCTTGGTTACCATTTTTTTTCTTTTGGCATTTTATTGATGTTCTATTATTTCCTGGTTAGCATTGTTTCTTAGGAGAAACCTGTGGTCATTTTATGTTTCACTTATGTATAATCTGTCTCCCATACTTGGTTGCTCTTAAAGTTTTCCTTTATCCTTATTCTTAAACAGTTTGTTTTGACATGCCTACTTGTGGGTACCTTTGGATTTTTCTGCTGTAGTTTGCTGAAATTCTTTGATCTCTGAGTTCATGTTTAGAAAATTGGAAAATTTTCGGTCACTCTAACTCAGATATTTTCTTCTTCCCTCCCCTTGCCTGCCTCCTTCTTCACCTGGGGTTTCAATTATAGGTGTGTTAGATTATTTGATATTGTCCCATAGGTTTTTGAGTCTCTGTTATAGTTTTATTTTTTTCTGTAAGAGAATTTTAGCTTGAATAATAACTATTGCAACAAATCTCTGTTCCATGGTTTGATCTTCCATTCTGTTTGTTGCCTCTAGTTGTTGAGAGCTGTCTTTAATATCTCATGATTCCCTCTGACGTCACATATTATGTCCATCTCTCTTTCCTGTAGAAAAGTGTATATTTTTCTTCCTTAGTATGATTACTATAGCTATTTTAAAGTTCTTTTGAGATAATTCAACTTTTGGTTCATTTTTGGATCACTTTCTGTTGAATTTTTTTTCCTTGAGTGTGAGTTCACTTTTTCTGCTTCCTCCTATATGGTAGTTTTTGATTGTATAGGAGAGATTGTGAGTGATACATTGAGGAGATGCTGGATTCTGTTTTCTTCTTCTGAAGAGTATTGACCTTTGTTCTAACAGGCAAGTTATTAGCTGGTCACATTGATTATGTTGAGCTTTTGTTACAGTCATTGTTAGAGCAGGTCTACTTCAGCCGTGCCTTCAACATTAGGGAGCATTTCTGACTCCTGGGATGTGATTCTTATTCCTAACATATAGCCCATATAGATTTTCATTGGGAAGCCTTAAAGTGTTTGCCAAACACCTTTAATTTACAGACTCAAAATTCAAGCTTCCCAAGATGACTCTCTTGAACACTCTGTGTAACTTATTCTTGTTCCTATTTTCCCCCTGCTAGGCTCTTTGTATTTATCCTATACATGTGCAATTCAACAGTCAGCCAATAATTTGAAGGAAGTGTATTTACAGGTTTTGGACTCCCTCCTTGCTATAATTTTCTCCTTCAATTTTCATCTGATTTACATGACCTTTTCTCCCACTGACTTACCAAGCCAGTAAGACTGCCACTTGCTTTTTGAGCTCTATCTTCCTGGTGCAAAAATGACTGGGGAGTGCCCTCAGGGGAAAGGCTAGAAAATACCTCACCTTATATATTTTTCTTGTCTCAAGAGTCTCCCCTTCAATGCCCACCAGCCTTTGGTTGTACTCCAGTACTTGAAAAAAATGATAGTTATTAACAGGAAGGTTAGGTGACATTGTTATTCTGCCATTACTGGGTGCTAGGACTATACCTATAATTTTATATTGTACTTTTTTCATATAATATGTTAATATAAGAACCAGTGCTCATCCATTGACACATATGAGAGTGTTCTAAACAAGAGGGAATCATCTGGCAAAATGTCATTTTGTCTGCTGTGTTTAAGGCTTCCATTCAACTAGATATTGTGAAGTTTGTTCACACCAACTTGTGCAAAAACAGTAGACAGCCCTATGCTGTCAGTGAATTGGCAGGCCAGCAAACCAATCTTGGGGTATTAGCAGAGCTATGACTCAGATCCCCAGAGTTTGAGGTGGTGGAACTCATCAGTCTGATCAGGGTGCTTTTGGAAATTTGTGTCATCCATGTGTTTGCACCAACCAAAACCTGGTGTCATTGGCTCCACAGAGTGAACATGATGTGCCATCAAGCTCTGCCTTGGCTGCACTGGTCATGTCTAAAGTCATCATATTGAGGAAGTTCCTAACTTCCTTTTGTGGTTGAAGATAAAGTTGAAGGCTACAAGATCAAGGAGGCTGATTTGCTTCTTAAGAAACTTAAGGCCTAAAAGTCCATGACTCTCAGTGAATGAGAGATAACAAGAGCAAAATGAGAAACCATCGTAGTATCCAGTATAGAGGACCTTGCTTTATCCAAAACAGAATTTTTAAATACAAAATTGTGTATTTATTCTTACCTATTTAAACTTCAGTCACCTTTAAAGTACTCTCCATTTGATGCAATAAACCTATTGAGATGTTTTTTCCACTACTCAAAACAGTTTTTGAACTCGTTGATTTTGATGCTTTTTAGTGTCTCTGCCATTTTTTGTTTGCCCTCTTCCATTTCGGCAAACCATTTCCCTTTGAGAACTCTTCATCTTGGGAAACACAAAAAAAGTCTCTCAAGCTGAAGATAGAGTAAATAGGGTAGGGCATGAGGATCTTAACCATTTTTGGTCAAAAACTTCTGAACACTCAGCTTGCAGTGTGGACAGGTGCACTCATAAATCACCCATTATGAAATGGGCAAATGTGTTGAGAGAGTCTTCAAAAAAGTTCACTGAAGTCTAATGCAGCCTGTCACAACAATGCCGACTGGTACACTGGTACATAGAACACTCACCTAACAGGAGAAGCCTGTGCTGCGGCGGCGGGGGGGGCTCACCCACCAGAGGATAGGTGGGGAGTCCCCCCTCATATAATGAGGACAACAGTATCATCAGAGCCTTCAGAAAAATCCTTGGAATTTCTCTGTGTAATGTAAACAAACTGAACACTTTGAAAGTTGCTTCTGATGGGCATGTGGACTGTTGCTACATTTGGATTATAAAGTACTTTCTGCAAGTTAGATGATCTGTAAGTTACTACCACAGAAGAAAACAAACCTGCAGCATAAACTTAAATTTGTTTATTCCATAAAGGTCAAATCACTGTGGACAGCTAATTTTGAATAAAAAATCTGATCAAAGGCAAAAAAACCCCAAATTAAAATGTTATTAAAAATGTATCACAAAATGACTTTAAACATTTTGTTTTACAAATGAATGCCACTGTTTACTTGGATATTTTCCTCTTTTGAAAATCAAATATTTTAATGTTATAAGTAGTGCTGAACTCTCATTATTTGAAGAGAAGAAATGCATGTTTTGAGGGTCTGGACACATTTCTCACAAATTTACTTAGTTGTATCTTGGGGAGGTAAAATGATCTTAAAATTTTAAGGTTCTTTGATATATTTATTCTTTCAAACTTCCTTATATCCTGTCTTAGTAAAGGTTTTGTTTTTGTTGTTGCTGTTTTTATTTTCTTCAGAAAAGAGAAAATATTCGTTCTTTGACTATGTGTGGCCACGTTGGTTTTGAGAATTTGCCTGATCAGCTGGTCAACAGATCCATTCAGCAAGGCTTCTGCTTCAATATTCTCTGTGTCGGTCAGTGCCAGACTCTTCCTCTAAGTTATTCCTTCATGTACCTTATGCTCACTTCATTTTTGTAAGCTGTGTGGTGCTCATGTTATCAATTTGAGATCATGATCACAGATTTTGTTCAGTTACTTAAATTTTATGAGTTTTGTGTTTTTCACCTGTACTGCTTTAGCTTTTTGTTTGTTCTCTAAGCATTTCAGTACTTCAGAGTTCTGAGTAACTTAGCATACTTACTCATTTTTATGTTTTGCTAATGACATAGTGGATTGACCTTAGCACGTATTTCTTCCATGGACAACTCAGCCTTTGAAATATTAAAAATATTTGGTATCCTTGAAACCACTCTAAGAGTTTACAGTTCTATTTTTTCTCATCCATCCTGTGCACCTGTGAAGATGTACCTTTGTTTCCTTCAGGGGAGACTGGAATTGGAAAATCAACGCTGATTGATACATTGTTTAATACTAATTTTGAAGACCATGAATCCTCACATTTTTACCCACATGTTAGACTTAAAGCTCAGACATATGAACTCCAAGAAAGTAATGTTCGATTGAAATTGACCATTGTGAATACAGTGGGATTTGGTGACCAAATAAACAAAAGAGAAAGGTACATGTTTTCTTCTTGTAGTAAAACAAGTTTTTTTTTAATTTCAGGACATTTGTATTCTCTCGCCATGTGCCATGGTTTGATTTTCTACTATGGAAATCCATACCTTTCCTCCCAGACTTTTAATTTTTTTAATCATTAAGTAATATTTTGTTCTAACAGATTGACATTTTTATATTCAGTTACCTAATTTCTCTAGAATAATTTGAAATGTGTCATTAAAATGTCTATTTCAGCAAAAATAGTTTTAAGTATTTCCTGATATGCCAATTCATTGTATTTTAAGTGATTTGTACTAATTTTCAGGCAATACTAAATTCAATGAGGGGAAAAAACAAGACATACAGTGGCAAATATCTAATGGCCAAATCCATGGATTTTTTTTAAAATTCTAACCAAATTAGCTAGGTACATTATAATGCATTACAGGAAAGTTTTGATAATGAAGTTTCTTTTTTTATGTTATATCATTATTCTGTGAAATTTAAACTAAGAAAAGGGGAAACAGACTGGGGTAAAGCAATAACTTTTGTTCTTATTCCTTTTTTAGAAAGTATGTATTTTCATTATTAGAGGTAATTTCCTGCTTTTCTAAAGTTTGCTTCAGGGAGAAAATATTTTGCATAATAGAGTTTTTTACATAAAGAGTTATGTAACTTATGTCAGCCTTTTCAGTGTATTTGTGTGTTCTGCTTTAAATTTCAAGAAATGATTTGTGTGCACTTTTTGAAGAAGCAGATTAGCGGCAGAGGCAAAGGCCTGTGACATGTTGCTATAAGTCATACTAATTTTTTAAATAATTTTCTATATGGCGACCCTATATGGCTTTATAAATTTATACTTTGATATCTGACACTTTTGATGCTGTCATACATGGAATCTTTTAAAAGCATTTCATTTTCTGTAGAATATTGATTTAATATATAGCAACTTCTATAAATTCTCTGATTAATTCCAACAATTCATCTTTAATATTGTTTAGATTTTCTATGTATATACTAGTATAATCTATAAATAATGACATTTATGTGTCTTCCTTTTCAATTCTTTTACTTTTTAAATGTTTTATTGATATCTAATTTACATTAAAAATGCACCAATTTTTTAAAGTGTATAATTCAGTTAATTTTGACAAATGTATAGCTTTGTAACCAACACTATTGTTAGAATATAGGAGAAGTCCAGTGTCTTGGGTACTTTCCTCACATACATGTGCATGTATACATCAGTGCTTCACCAGTGCCAGAAGGGGACCCCTTTCTAGATCTCCAGTGCTTTCTGTTGGTGCATCTCCTTTTTTCCAGTGTTCTTGTCTATAAATTCTAGTTGCTTTGGCCTCCCTAAACTGCTATATATATCTCTTCAACTCACAGAACTGGCCAGGATCTATTCTCTCTTTGGTACTATGCCCTAGAAACTGAAACCCAGGGCAAATTACTATGGACATAACATATTATTTAACTGAGAAAAAGCATGAGTATCAAAAACTTAAAAGGTATTTAAGTCAAATTCCATAACTTCTTGCTTCTTGCATTAGATTTGTATGGCATAAAAAGCATTAACGTATCAAGGAGGAAAGGTACACATCAAATGAAAGTATCAAATCAGAAATGCAGTTAAATGTGGGAGCCTTTTTAGAAAGGGATCCATTATGTGAATGAATGTGAGAATGAAGCAATGTAAATTCAATATCACTTCTATAAAGCAGTTTAAAACATGAGTTTTCCTGATAGTTTTAGAAGTACTACCTCAGTACATGCATATTTTGCACAATTTGTTTTATTACTTAAAGTTATCTGTTCAGCATAGATACTGTGTTTATTAATTGATGAAAATACAGATCTCAAACTTCAGAGTTACATAAATATCTTATTAAGGTAGCATGAATATGTTGTATTCAATATTTAAATAATTATTATTTTTAGCTGCCAACCAATAGTTGACTACATAGATGCTCAGTTTGAGGCCTATCTCCAAGAAGAACTGAAGATTAAGCGTTCTCTCTTTAACTACCATGATTCTCGTATCCATGTGTGCCTCTACTTCATCTCACCAACAGGCCACTCTCTGAAGACACTTGATCTCTTAACCATGAAGAGCCTTGACAGCAAGGTGGGTTTGGAAAAGAAATCAACTTATCCTGCTTTAATATTTACTTTGAATTATTAAAATATCTTTATGATAATATATGTATAATGTTTATTTGTGCATTTTTAAAACATTTGATAAGTTTCAGTCTTAGGTTATTTTCCAGAGAAATTCAGTTTAAAAGATGAGATGCAAAGAAAAAACATTAACACAAAATTTTAGTTCTTTTTTAATGATTAAATTGCATACCAGAATATGGGGATTCATTTATATATTCTTTAAAAAATCTATCAGTACTACATTCTTTTTAATTATGGAATAATACTCCATTTTATGGATATTTCATATTTTATCAATTCAACAGTTGATGGGCCTTTGGGGTTTTGGCTATCATAAATAATGCTGCATGGTCACATGTTTTTAGTTCTTTTGGCTATATACCTAGGAGCAAAATTGCTGGGGCACAAAGGTATTAGTTTGTTTGCTAGAGCTGCTATAACAAAATACCACACACTGAGAGGCTTAAATAACAAATTAATTTTCTCACAGTTCTGGAAGCTAGAAGTCTAAAATCAAGGTGTCAGTAGGTTTGGTTTCTTCTGAGGCCCCTCTCCTTGGCTTGCAAATGCATCCACAAACACTAATTTTGCTCTTGCTAAAATTGTTTACTTTTGATGACATAACTTCTAGCGTCTTATCATCGTAAAAAAATTGGGAGAGCGGAAAAACGGGTGTGCACACATGCAGGACAGAAAATCCCTTTCTTCACATTTGGTTAATAACACTTGGAAACTTCTTTTTAGAATCCTTATACCACTGGTGTTTTATAATAGCCAGCATGTAGATGGACGGGGTACAACTAGGACTGTCTATTCCTCTCTATACAGTAAAAATCCTACAGTCCAGAATCCTGGTGGAATTTAGTTTTGGAGACTGGAAGTTCGAGATCATGGTGCCAGCATGGTTGTGTGAGGGCCCTCTTCCTGGTTGCAGACTTCTCACTGTGTTCTCACATGGTAAAAGGGCCATTTACATTTTTTTAAACGTGGAATTTATTTGACACTAATTTTCCTTTATGACACTCTGAAGTGAGAAGTTCTTTGACAAAGATTAATATCTAATGTTTTATCACATTATTGCAAATTATATTTTAATGTGAGCCATACCAAGAAAACCTATTTCTAAATTTCTGAGCCAAGGAGATATATATAAATTCAGGGAGCTATAAAAATATTATCTACAAATGAACTCTCTTTGGATTTTTGTCTAAAAGGTGGTTAAAGGCTACTGTCTTATACTAAAAAAATACAGAGATTTTCTGTAACCTCTGAGAGTATGAGAAATTCATCTTTCATTATCCTGGCTAATAATTTTATGAGATAGTATTCAGAAAGCAAGGGCATTCTGGCCATTACTACTTTATATGTATATATAGATATCACTGTGGAAAGCAAGAAGGCCTGCTAGTAAAGTCTTGGTACATAGATTTATTTCCTTTTTACTAGTCATAGTCCCTGGCTTTAGCAGTAACTTGATGAAGCATATATGATATCCTGTTCATTTGATAGATTTTCTAACCACTAGCCAGTTATTTTCATTGTTCGGTTTGATTATATGGAAGTTTAATATTTATTAATGGAATATAAAAGCATGAATGTGTAACTTTATCTTAGCAAGACAGAAGCAACATGATGTAGTTTGTATAAATATCATAGCATTTGGTGTCAGTAAAGGCTGGTTTTAAATATTTACTCTTTCACTTAATAGCTGTATGTTCTTGGACAAGTTCTTTAGCCCTCTGAGCCTCAGTCTCCTCACATCTAAATAAAACTAAGGAGTTCTGTTGTGTCCTCCAGCCTATAGGTAGTGGTGCTCTTGGCCAGAAATGCCTGAGGTATTCTTTCAAATGTATTTACTCATATTGTGAACCCCACAGATACCGCTCCCGCCGCTGCTGCCACCACCAGGGTTGATGTCATGGCTGGACCAACCCTTGTGGTCTTATTATGATCTCAGGATACACTTCAACAAAAAACCATCAGAAAACTTTGAAGAACAAGATTTGTTACTCGTAGATCCTGGAGGGTACACAGCACACCTAAGGACCTACAGGGAGGACAGGAGGAGAAAGGGAGGGAGTATGAACCTGGGGCTCTGTGTTTATTAGTGTTCAAGGACGGGGTGTCTAGGGTTTTATGGATTGACTCTTTTTTTTTTCCCAATCTTATTTTTTTTTATTGTTCAAGTTTAGTTGTCTCCATTTCCCCCCTACCGCTCTTTGGCTTTGTCCCTGTGTCCTATATATATTTTCCTAGAACCCCCCCACCCCATTATTCCCTCCCTCCTCCCATCTGGTTACTGTCAGTTCTAAATTTACTCTTTGTTTGCAAATATAAAGCAGAAGAATGGGAATTAGAACATAGGAAGGGGAGATACATTTTTTAGATTGCTCAGGCTTTCTAAAAGGGGAACTTCATGGGTGGGGCAGCCTAGTTCTTTATCTGGTTGTTTTGCTAGTAGCTTTGTCATATACCTGGCGATACATTTATTCAAACTTGATGTCTTTAAAATGGATACCTCTGCAATCAAAAGCTTAATGTCAGGCACTTTTAGTACAGTCAAAAAGCTTAATGTTAGGCACTTACACTACAGCCTGCTTTCTGCTGTTTATTGTGGACACAATTATAAGTTGTTAATTTGGCATAATTTACTGAATATTCAAGTACATGATATTGAACTTGGCATAACTTTTTATGTACCATACTCTGACAAATTTAACATGAAAGCTGTATACCCATAATTTTAGAAAAGTTTTCTGTCAATTTTTCATGGGTAGTTAGAAAAATCTTTACTTTCTTTGGAGCATATTAAAACTAATAAGTCCAAATATACCAGTGAATCAGTGTGAAGTTGGAGAAAGAAATTTAAGAATAGGAATTATGATTTTTACTTTTCACTTTCACCGTGAAAATTGCATTGATAATCTTACTCTGTTGACACATATAACTAGTTAGCCTGAAATATTCTCTAAAAACAAACTAAATAAATAAATAGCCAAAACCAAAAACCTACAAACCCCTAAGTTTGTATAGGCATCAGTCTTTTATTAATCTTAGAGAATTAGCTTGTCAAGGTAGTTGGCCTTCATGATCTCAATTCTCCTCTCTGGCTGGTGATAGGATTTTAAATAATATTGAGAATATTACTCCTTTGAGTTACAGCACTTTCAGTTGGTCATAAAATTTCTTTCCTTTGACACCTAGGCAGGAGTCACTGACAGTGGGGCACAGATTGTGCAGATTCTTTGGTGAAAAGGGACCTGCTAAAATGAAGTAGAAGGAGAAACTTAACCTGTTTCATAGTTTTGTGAGAGATCAATCATCGTAATTACTTAGTGCTTAAATTATTAAGAAACTAAGTTAGTAAATTAAGCAAGCACTTTCAACAACATTTTACTTATTTGTCTATGACAGGATTTTACAAGACCTTGAGAGAAGAAAATGTGAGATTTCTAAACCAAAAATCAGATGAAAGATTAATATTATAAAAGGTGTACTTTTAATTTATTTTTAAGTATGTTTTTTTGGTTATGTGATTACAGCTGTCCCATTCTTTTTTCTCTCCTTTGTCCACCTCCACCTGCCCATTCCCTTCAGCATTCCTCCACTTTATTTCATGTCCATAGGTCATACATATAAGTTCTTTGGCTTCTCCATTTCCTATACTGTTCTTAACCTCCCTCTGTCTATTTTGTACCTTCCATTTGTGTTTCTTATTCCCTGTACCTTTACCCCCACTCTGCTCCCCACCCACACCCTACTGATAACCCTCCATATGATCTCCATTTCTGTGATTCTGTTCTTGTTCTAGTTGTTTGCTTAGTTTGTTTTGGGTTTTTCTTTTTCAGGTTCAGTTGTTGATAATTGAATTTATTGTGATTTTATTGTTCATAGTTTCAATCTTATATTTCTTAGATAAATCCCTTTAACATTTCATAGAATAAGGCCTTGGTGATGATGAACTCCTTTAACATGACCTTATCTGGGAAACACTTTATCTGCCCTTCCATTCTAAATGATTGCTTTCCTGGATAGAGTAATCTTGGATGTAGGTCCTTGCCTTTCATGACTTGGAATGTTTCTTTCCAGCCCCTTCTCGGCTGCAAGACTTTTTTGAGAAGTCAGCTGATAGTCTTATGGGCAATGCTTTGTAGGTAGCTCTCTTTTCTCTTGCTGCTTTTAAGATTCACTCCTTATCTTTAATCTTGGGTAATGTAATTATGATGTGCCTTGGTGTGTGCTTCCTTGGTTCCAACTTCTTTGGAAGTCTGAGCCTCCTGGACTTACATGTCTATTTCCTTTGCCAAATTAGGGAAGTTGTCTTTCATTATCTTTCCAAATAAGTTTTCATTTTGTCATGCTTCCTCTTCTTCTGGCACCCCTGTGATTCGAATGTTGGAGTACTTACAGTTGTCCCAGAGGTTCTTAAGATTCTCCTCTTTTTTTTTTGAATTCTTGTTTCTTTATTCTGTTTTGGTTGAATGTTTATTTCTTCCTTTTGCTCCAAATTGTTGATCTGAGTCTGGGTTTCCTTCCCTTCACTGTTGGTTCCCTGTATTTTTTCCTTTTTTTCACTTTGCATAGCCTTCACTTCTTCCTTTATTTTGCTGCTATACTCAACCATTTCTGTGAGTATCCTGATTACCAGTGTTTTGAACTCTGCATCTGATAGGTTGACTATCTCCTTGTTGCTTAGTTCTTTTTCTGGAGCTTTGATCTGTTTTTTCATTTGGGCCTTTTTTTTTTTTTTTTTTTTTGTCTCAGGGCACTGGTTAAGTGTTAAGGGGTGGAGCCTTAACAATTCGTCAGGGCAGGGCAACCCACTTTGATGTGTTGTTGTTCTGTCTTTAGAGGAGGGGTCCAAGAGGGAACAATGCTGCTTACTCAGCTCTCACCCTGCTTTCAAGAGACTGACCGTTTCTTCCACTACAACAACCTCCACAGCTTTTTAAAGCCAGAGGTTCTGTGGCCTTATTTTCCCTGCACTGGAACCCTGGGTTGCACTATCTGTCTCGTGCCCCAGTTGTTCCTCCATTATCCACACTCGAATGTGGGAGCACCCAGTCTGCCAGTCACTGCCTTGCCACATGTCCTCTCTGCCCAGGCTTCCTGTCTCCACCTCTCCTACCAGTCTGGTTGAATATTTCTTCTTTAACTGTTTGGTTGTTGGACTTCCCATACAGTTTGATTTTCTGTCAGTTCTGGTTGTTTTTTGTTTTTAAATTGATTTTTCCTTTTAGTTGTGTGAGGAGGTGAAGCATTCTATCTATACCTCTGTCTTGGCTGACTTAAAAAGCTGTACTTTTTAAAAGCACTTATTGTAAGGCCAGTGTCTGTAGGAATGATTATGCAGAGCCAGCGTCTATAGGGGTGACTGTGTGGGGTATATGGTAAGAATGACAGCTAATCATTATCTAGGGCAAGAGTTGGCAAGGTTTTTCTTTAAAGGGCCAGTTAGTGAACAACTCTAGGCTTCTCAGACCATGTGATCTCTGATGTAACTACTCATCTCTGCTATTGTATCGTGAAAGTGGCCATAGACAACATGTAGATGAATGGGCCTAGCTATGTTCCAAATAATCTTTATTTATATAAATATTTACTTACATGAGCTAGACTGTAGTTTGCCCATCCCGTGATCTAGGTTAAGGAAATTTGTCAGAGATTTAGTGGTTTTTAATGCAGAAACTGCAGGATGAAAAAAATACATCTTCAATTATGTGATTTTGTTTTTCTTTATTCTTAATAGGTGAACATTATACCAGTGATTGCCAAAGCAGATGCAGTTTCTAAAACTGAATTACAGAAGTTTAAGATCAAGCTCATGAGTGAACTGGTCAGCAATGGTGTCCAGATATACCAGTTCCCAACAGATGATGAAACTGTTGCTAAAATCAATGCTTCAATGAATGTGAGCTCCTAACTGAATATTAATTGTTTTACATGTAGAAAATAAGTAATTTGTAGATAACATTGCTGCTAATATATTTTAACTTAGGCCTTCCCAAAAAACTATAAACAAGGTAAATTTTCAAAAAGTCCAGTACAGGAAAATGTTCTGTTCTCTCAAGTTAAAAAAAGGAAAATGAGAATATACTTTCTTTCCTCCCTACTTTCATGTAGGTGTGGCTCAGTTGGTTGGGCATTGTCCAGCAAACTGAAAGATCACAGGTTCAGTACCTGGTCAGGGCACGTGTCTAGGTTGTGGTTCCTTCCTAGTCGGGGCATGTATGGAAGGCAACCAATAGATTTTTCTCTCTCACAAAGATGTTTCTCTCCCTCTCTTTCTCCCTTCCTTTCCCTCTATAAATAAATAAATAAATAAGTAAATAAATAAATAAATAGTGATATATTGTGATACTGCAGTACTCCTTTTGTGGAACCACACTTCATTGCCTTAAAGATACTTTTCTATTCTTTATAAACAGGAGAAGACTTTATGGCCTCCTTTGGATGCTATAGAATGTTAAAATCTTTAAGGAGATCTTTCTAACCTGTTATTTAAATTCATTCTCCCTTACAGTGTCACATGTACATACTAAATTTTCATAGAACTTTTAGTTTACCGCTACTGAAGATGACTAAGTTCTTTGTGTTAATTTCTTCAGGCTACCAAATTTGTTAAATATCTCGTTAATATTCTGAAGGATCATGGGTTTTAGAAACAGATTTAACCTATTCTTGTGCAAGTTATTACCCTTCCTTAAGCCTGTTAAGTCATCCACAAAATTGGGTTAATAATACCTATTTTAAGGGTTGTTGAAAAGATACAAATTTTTATAAATATTTTAAAAATTTTATTCATTTTCTAGAGAGGGGGAGAAGGGAGGGAGAAAGAGAGGGAGAGAAACATCGAGGTGAGAGAGAAACATCAATATGTTGCCTCTCTCATGTCCCCAGCCAGGGACCAGCCCCAAAACCCAGGCAGGCATGTGCCCTGACCAGAACTGAACCAGTGACCTCTTGGCTCACAGGCTGGCAGACAGTCCACACCATCCAGGGCCAGAGGCTAAAACTTTTGTGCACTGCTTAACATGGTGACATTCAGTAACTATTCATTCCATATCTCCTTTTCCCCTTTTTTGACTTTTCATACTCCCATTTATTTTAGAACACTTAAACTAGATATATAAAAATCTGATTAATGTAATTATAAATGTAAGTGATCTTAATTCTTATGTGTCATACTGTTTTTATATCTAATTTTGTTTCTGTGTCCATCTGGAATATGTTTCAGAAAGGCACAGTTAAGAGACTAATAATGTCACTTGTTAAATACAAAACACAATACTTAATATTTTTTACATTAGACTTTTCCCTTATATTAATCCTCAACTCCAGACAGTTTTCTCATTGACTCTGAATCAAGGTATGTTCTTTCAAAATTTTCTCCTTACCTAAGCTAGTTCTTCCTCTCTGCTTGATTCATCTTTAGTCTGGGTTTTATCTTCCTGCTAACAGTGATCTTTCACTTCTTAAATTTCTGTAACACTTATTATATTTAGCATTAGTTTGGGACTTAAATATTATTTTATATTAGTATCATGTCTGTGTACAAGCTAAATATAGATATTTACATAATCTAGTTGCATATATGTATTATATGTGTGTGTGTATATATCTATTATTTACACACACACATACATACTGTGGTCAGGCACAAGTAACACCCCCCCTTCTGTTCTTTTAAAGATTTTATTTATAGAGAGAAGAGAAGGAAGGGAGAGAAGGAGGGAAACATCAATGTGTGGCTGCCTCTTGCGTGGGCCCTACTGGGGACCTGGCTTGAAACCCACGCATGTGCCTCGACTGGGAATTGAACCTGTGACCCTTTGGTTCACAGGCTGGCACTCAGTTCACTGAGTCACACCAGCCAGGGCTATGCCCCTTTTTTAATTACAAAATATTTAGCATATAATTCTGTAACATAACAATATCACACTAAAGCACACCATTATGACATTTTAGGTAAAATGTTTAAATTAAAAATACAAATCAATTATGCCTGTATTATTACTGTAGCAGCCACACTCAAGCAGGCATTACATATATATGAGTTTGTTTGGAAAAAGTCCAACCATTGTTAATATACTGAGAACAGTTTCTGTGACATTAGTGTAACCTGGGAGCCCAAGAGAGTGGACTGGAATACACATGCCTGGACAATGACAACTTCACTGTACTAGATAACAGGGGAGGTAGATACTTGTTGAGTGACCACGTGTACCGTGTGGCTGCTGCATTTAAAATGACTGAGCGAGTAGAGCAAGGACTCTACATCAGCTTTTGTGTTAAGCTTGAACATTCCTCCATGAAAACTCTTCAGATGATTCAGAATGCTGCAACTGTTGGCAACTGGTGATTGGAAGCTTCATCACAACAATATGCTCGCTCATTCATCACTTATTGTGCGGTTTTAGTAAAACATGAAATCACCCAGGTGACTTAGCACCCCTATAACCCAGATTTGGCGGCCTGTGCCTTCTGCCTTTCCTGAAAACTAAAATCACTTTTGAAAAGGAAGAAATTTGAGACCATCAGTGTGATTCAGGAAAATACAATGGGGCAGCTGATGGCAATTGGGAGAACTGTGTGAGGTCCCTAGGTCCCTATACTGAAGGGAACTGAGGTGTCATTGTCTGATGTTCCTTGTATCTTCTATCTTCTTCAGTAAATATCTCCATTTTTCATATTAGATGACTGCATACTTTCTGGACTCTGTGTGTGTTTGGGGGGGTTGCATTTCCTCACCATTATCTTTGTCTTTTATGCCAAAGATAATATTGAGGGAAATAATACCTGTATTACCTGTACTGGAATTTTTAAAAATATACTTTATTGATTATTCTATTACAGTTGTCTCATTTTCCCCCCCTTTATTGCCCTCTGCACTGCACACTCCCTCCCATGTGCATCGCCCTCCCGCCTTTAGTTCATGTCCATGGGTCATATATATAAGTTCTTTGGCTTCTACATTTCTTATACTATTCTTAACCTCCTCTCTTGTCTATTTTCTACCTACCATTTATGCTACTTATTCCCTGTAACTTTTCTCCCATCCCCCCGACCCCACCTCCCACTGATAACCCTCCATGTGATCTCCATTTCTCTGATTCTGTTCCTGTTCTAGTTGTTTGCTTAGTTTGTTTTTTTTAGGTTCCATTGTTGTTAATTGTGAGTTTGTTGCTGTTTTACTGTTCATATATTTGATCTTCTTTTTCTTAGATAAGTCCCTTTAACATTTCATAGAATAAGACCTTGGTGATGATGAACTCCTTTAACTTGACCTTATCTGCAAAGCACTTTATCTGCCCTTCCATTCTAAATGATAGCTTTGCTGGGTAATCTTGGATGTAGGTCTTTGACTTTCATGACTTTGAATACTTCTTGCCAGCCTCTTCTTGCCTGTAAGGTTTCTTTAGAGAAATCAGCTGGCAGTCTTATAGGAACTCCTTTGTAGGTAACAGTCTCCTTTTCTGTTGTTGCTTTTAAGATTCTCTCCTTATCTTTAATCTTGGGTAAAATAATTATGATGTGCTTTGGTATGTGCTTCTTTGGGTCCAACTTCTTTGGGACTCTGAGCTTCCTGGACTTCCTGGAAGTCTATTTCCTTTGCCAGATTGGGGAAGTTCTCCTTCATTAAGTTTTCAATTTCTTGCTTTTTTCTCTTCTCCTTCTGGCACCCCTGTGGTTCAGATGTTGGAACATTTGAAGTTGTCCCAGAGGTTCCTAAGCCTCTCCTCATTTTTTTGAATTCTTGTTTCTTCATTCTGTTCCAGTTGCATATTTATTTCTTCTTTCTGGTCCAAACCATTGATTTGAGTCCCAGTTTCCTTCCCGTCATTGTTGGTTCCCTGTACATTTTGCTTTATTTCACTTTTCATAGCCTTCACTTTATCCTCTATTTTGCAATCCATACTCAAACAATTCTGTGAGCATCCTTATTGCCAGTGTTTTGAACTCTGCATCTGATAGATTGGCCATCTCTTCATTGCTTAGTTGTATTTTTTTCTGGAGCTTTGACCTGTTTTTTCATTTGAGCCATATTTTTTTGTCTCCGAGCACCTGTTATGTAGACTGGGGCAGAGCCCTCGGTATTTGCCAGTGGGGGTCAACGCACATTACTGCTTGTGGCACAGTATGTCGGGGAGGAGTCCTAGAGGGAACAATGCACTTGTTTGGCTCCTGTCCTGCTTTCAGTCACTTCCTGTACTACCCACAGGGAAATTGGGCCCTTTTGGTGCTGATTCCTGGGTGGGTGGGTTTGTGTACATTCTAAGACCCTATGGGTCTCTTCAACAAATTCTTGTGAGGCTGGGAGGTTCTGCTGCCACTGCAACCCCCACAGGTTTTTTCAATCAGAGATTTTGAGTCTTTCTTTCCCTGTTCTGGAACTCTTGGTTCAGTTTGACGGTTTGTCTTGCTTACCAGTTTTCCTCCCAGTTTATCTGCTCACAAATGTGGGACCACCTGGTCCGCCAGCTGCTGACTCACCCACCCAAGTCCTATGGCCACTGCCTTGCCATGAGTCCTCTCTGCCCCAGCTGCCTTTCTCTGCTCCTCCTACCAGTCTGGATGAGTGTTTCTTTTTTAACTACTTGGTTGCCAAACTTCCATACAGTTTGATTTTCTGGCAGTTCTGGTTGTTTTTTGTTTTCAACTTTGTTGTCCTTCTTTTGGTTTTGCAAGGAGGCACAGCATATCTACCTACACCTCCATCTTGGCTGGAAGTCTGGAATTTTTTTTCTTTGTTTTATTTATGTAGCATAATACTTTTCGTGTGGGAGGATAGTCAATAAATTTTTTTCTTTATAGGGTCTGAAAATGACTCGTAGTAGAATTGGCATGTATTCACTGTCAAGTTTGAAAATCCGAGGCAGAGCAGATCATTTGATTTTAATAAAATTTGCTAATTAATTAATTTCCTCTGTTATATTGTGGTTTCTTTCTAGGGGCACTTGCCATTTGCTGTTGTAGGAAGTATGGATGAGGTAAAAATTGGAAATAAGGTGGTCAAAGCTCGCCAGTACCCTTGGGGTATAGTACAAGGTAAATGAGATAAATAATGACTAAAACTATTTTTGTCACCCAATAGTCTCAAAGTTGCACTCAATGCATTCTTTGAAGTGATGCTTATTTTTTATTATGATTCGTTGTCAGAAAAGTTGGCCATGTTCAATTTAATCAAGTCTGTAGAGACCAGGCAGAGCTTCCCCATTACCTGCTCAGGTATACCAGGACATTCAGAAGGTGGGACAAACTGATCAGGCACTTTGAATAGGAGTGTAAATAGTAGTGTTTAAACATGATACGTAAACTAATTACTAAATAATTCTAAAGTACAATAAACCATCGTATAAATTTATATATTTTTACTACAAAATATTGCCAACCATTTCCAAAATAAACCAGTCAACCAACTAAAAAAATGTTAGGATTTATTTAGCATTATAGTAAGTAATTAGTATTCTCTGGTTCATTTACTTGTTATGGTAATGAATGGGGAATGGATTGCCCTTGGTAATACTGGTTTCCCAATACTGCTTTTTAAATTGACATTTTATAATGCATGAAAAGTATTTAAAAATTTAACATTTTAATTTATAAAAATATTTAAAAATAACTGTACTTAAACAGTAATATATTTATTTGTAGTCTTCTAGTCACCATAAATGTAGGAGGACCATGTAAGTTTATTCACTAACTGTCTAACACAGGATTGTAAATGTGGCATTGTGTAAAAAGAACTTGATAGTTACAGTGTACACAGATGGGAATCTTGAGTACGCAGAATTTACTACTTTGAAGTTTTACTTTGAAGTGAAACAGTGGTAGATATATTTTCAGCACTATGTTAAGTATCCTGAATATAGTTTGTGAACTTCTAACACTGTATTAGTGAAATAACTGGAAAACATAGTAACATTATACAGTGCATTTCTTTCAAATTTTTTGTTTATCCATTTGCTACTAAATTTAAAGCAAATCTTCCAGCCTGATAATTAATGTTGCCTTTAATTCAGTGTGTATTATACAAGAGTCTTCCTTGGTTAGGTGTATAGAATAATCGTAGCTCTTAAGCAGAGTTATCATTTCACTGTTTGTTATTTCAAATATTTTCATTTACTCATTCATTCAGCAAATACTAATTGTGTGTCAGGAATTAAAAACTTGTATTGCTGTTTCTTATTTTTCTGGCTAGTGGAGAATGAAAACCACTGTGACTTTGTAAAGCTCCGGGAAATGCTCATTTGCACAAATATGGAGGACCTGCGAGAACAGACCCACTCTAGGCACTATGAACTGTACAGGCGCTGCAAACTGGAGGAGATGGGCTTTACTGATGTGGGCCCAGAGAGTAAGCCACTCAGGTAAGGGATTTCTCTGACAGATAAACCAAAGAGGAAGTTAGAGGGTATTGTACCTTTTTATATATCCAGAATGATGCAATATGTGTTTTTCAGAAATCTCCCAATATAACATAGAACCATATGATTATGATTCTTGTGCTTCTCAGATCACTTGAAGGCTTCTTGTTTTTAAGGGTCTCTAAGTCCTCACGTGACTCAAGGAGTTACGTAGAATGAAGAACATATGGCAAAAGCCTGCTATTCAGTAAATGCTAAAATGAATACTGGTAACTGAAGGTAAACTCTTCTAATTTGTTTTTTTTAATTTATCTGAAAAGATAAAAGCATATTTATTAACATAAAAGAAAGTTGGAATGTGAATCATATTAAATAAATTAAAAACTGTTGGTTTTTATCCTGATGAATGTTTTAGAATGACTTAAATTTAGGAAAATATAAAGGAAGAATGAAAGTACTTATAGGGAGTCAGAAATTAGACTGTTTCTTAAATATTACAATATAGTTATAAGAATTTTGGAAACTGATGACCTTTTTATGAGCATTAAATGCTATAAACTTGCCTGATAATTGTTTATGCCGTACATTCTTTTCTTTTAATTAAGACATGTAAACATGAAATTCTAATACACTAAGTTATATTTGACATAGCATTACAGAACAGTTTTTGCATGGAGGAAAGCATGAGATCTTTAAACTATTTTAACCTCTGTTACAAAACCAAGGGTTTTTTTTACATTTGATTATTTGCACTTCAGTAATTTTCCTGTGTCTTTGTGTTTGCACCATAGTAAACACAAACAGAAGGAGGAGAACATTAAATTGATGCTGTTATTGCATATGAGCTGATTTAATAGATGAGGTTTAATTTTTAATTTTTTTTTCAAGCTGTGGATTTAACTAGTGTTTTAGCTCTAGAAGCATAATAAATTAAAAAATTATATGTACTTAATCCCTCCTTACCTGTTCAGGAATGTTATGCATCTAGTTATGGGCCAATTCTAGTAAAATGATTATGTTCTCTATTGAATATAAGTCATCTAAAGTTGACTTCTGTAACATTTCACAGAGGAGGCTTCGCTTCTCTTTCAACTCTCAGGGTCAATTCAGAAGTCTCTGTGTGCATTAATGTGAGAGCAAGTGGGACAGCCTTGTAGTAATCCAAGAATGGGGATTCAGGGTGCCTGGCAGATCACTCATCAGTCATCTGTGGACTGTTAAGAAATGCAGGTTCAGAATTTCTAGGAATGGAGCCTAAGAATCTTCATTTAAAGTAATATTCCCAGTTCAGTCATTTAGCAGATATTTACTGTTTGTTATCTATCTGCCCAGCATGATGCTAGCCACTAGGTATGTATGCACTAAGGATTAAAGAGAGACCCTGCCCTTGTTGAGCTTCAGAGGTGGGAGTGAGACAAAGACACTCTGGCCCTGTGTGGAGAATAGAGTATGGGATATGGTCAGAAGTGGAAGTTAGGGGACCAAATTGGGAAGCCACTATAGTACTCTAAGCAAGAGAAGATAGAGGCTTGGATTAGAGTAGTAGTGGTAGTGGTTGTCAGAAGAATACTTAGGATTTGTAATTTGAAGGTAAAGTTAATAGGGCTCATTGATTGTTGGACATAGGACATAAAGGAAAGAGATGAATTGAGGGTGACTCCAGTCACCATTTTTGACCTGAGAAACTATATGAATGGTGGTGATGTTTATTATTATGAGCAAGATTGGGAAAGGGGTAAATTTGGGGTGTTGTGGTTGGTAGAGAGGTTTGAGACATGTTAAATTTAAATTGCTTATTAAATGTTTGGGTGAAGAATTTGAGTAGGTTATTTTATAAGTAAACCTGGAGCTTGGGGAGAAGAAGTTAATTTGAGATTCAACAGTGAATAATACTGAGTAAAATTATTAGTATTTTTAAAGTGTCTACTATTTACAAGGCTCTGAACTATGTGCTGGAGATATAATACTGAATGAGGTCATTGTGTTGCGACCATTCAAGGCCTGAGAGGTTCACGGTGTTCAGGCAGAGTATTCATGGAGCCATTGGGATGTCTGACATGCTTTTATTCACAGGTGGGCAAGCCACTCATGCTGCAAGCTGCATGTCCCCCTGCTTGTCTCTGTGTAGCACATGTTGTGGCACTTGCTGTGTAGCATGGCACATGTCGTGGCACCCAGCAGGGCACCCCTAGCCCCTTCTATTTTTTTTAAAGATTTTATTTATTTTTAGATAGAGGGGAAGGGAAGGAGAAAGAGAGGGAGAGAAACAGCAATGTGTGGTTGCCTCTTGCATGCCCCCTCCTGGGGACTGGGCCTGCAACCCAGGCATGTGCCCTGACTGGGAATCGAAGTAATGACCCTTTGGTTCACAGGCCAGCGCCCAATCCACTGAACCACACCAGCCAGGGCTCCCTAACCCCTTTTAAATACTAGAGCAAACAAAGCTGGCAAAAAGCCAGAAAATGTTATAATATAGCATAATTCTGCACATGTGAGCACGCTTCATGTTATGGGAACAGTTTATTGGACCAAGTCTCAAAGCTATGAGAACACTACTAATCAGGCCTGTTCAAGGTTATGGGAACACTGCTTCCCTTAGTTATCAAGACACCTGGGTGAGGAAGCCAGACTGCCTCCATTTACCCTACAGTCATACAGTTTTGGCTGTCATGTAGCTTAAATTCTTGTAGGGAAGGGCAAAATCAAACAGCTAATTGTACAGTAAATTATATTTGTGAAATGTGCACTAACGAGAGATAGTATATAACAGGGGACGGTTTCCTGGTTTAATCCAGAAAATTGGGGAAGACTCCCTTGAGACAGTTACAATTTTGAGCTATAATAACATGGGGAAAACAGAGCAAGATACGTGCAAAGATCTGTAGGCAGAGAGCAAATGGCATCTTTAAGACTCTGGAAGAAATTCAGTGCACCTAGAGAGGAGATGTTGGGAATGGCATGAGGTTGAGAGAACAGGTAGGCAGGAGTCAAACTATGGGGGCCCTGGTGAGGATTTGGTCTTTGTCCTAAGGGAAAGGTAGAGTCATTGAAGAAATATCATAATTTCATTTTAAAAAAATCACTCTTAGCTATAATGTAAAGAAGGTACTAAAGGAGTATACAAAGATGCTTAGGGGAAACCAGTTGGGAGAGTGTTGCTGGGACTAAAGTAACAGCAATGAAAATAGAATTAGTCGTGTTTGAGAGTCTTCTAGAAGATGAAACTGAAAGAACTTAGTGATTGTATAGATATAAGATGAAGAAGTAGGAGATGCCAGAAGATGCTAGAGAAAGATTTCTAGTCTCCTGGATTTATGGGGGGGGGCATATTTTATTGATTATGCTATTATAGTTTTCCCAATTTTTCTCCTTTTATCCCCCCTCTGCCCTGCATCCCCCAACCCTCCAGCATTCCTCACCCCTTATTTCATGTCCATGGGTTGTATATATAAGTTCTTTGAGTCCTCTGTTTCCTATACCATTTTTGACCTCTCTCTGCCTATTTTATGCCTACCAATTATGCTTCTTATTCCCTGTACTTTTCCCCCTATTCCTCCCCTTACCCTCCTGACTGAAAACCCACCATGTGATGTCCATTTCTCTAATTCTGTTCCTATTCTAGTTATTTGCTTAGTTTTTGTTTTTGCTGTTTTTCTTTTTTTTAGGTTCATTTGTTGATAGTTGTGAGTTTGTTGTCATTTTACTGTTCATTGTTTTTTATCTTCTCCAATTTCTTAGATAAGTCCCTTTAACATTTCATATAATAAAGGCTTGGTAATGATGAACTCCTTTAACATGACCTTATCTGGGAAACACTTTATCTGCCCTTCCATTCTAAATGATAGCTTTGCTGGAGAGAGCAATCTTGGATGTAGGTCTTTGCCTTTCATGACTTGGAATACTTCTTTCCAGCCCCTTCTTGCCTGTAAGATTTCTTTTGAGAAATCAGCTGATAGTCTTATGGGCACTCCTTTGTAGGTAACTGTCTCCTTTCCTCTTGCTGCTTCTAAGATTTTCTCTTTATCTTTAATATTGGGTAACTTAATGATGATGTGCCTTGGTGTGTTCCTCTTTGGGTCCAAACTCTTTGGGACTCTCTGAGCTTCCTGGACTTCCTAGAAGTCTGTTTCTTTCACCAGATTAGGGAAGATTTCCTTCATTATTTGTTCAAATAACTTTTCAATTTCTTGCTGTTGTTCTTCTCCTTCTGGCACCCCTATAATTCGGATATTGGAATGTTTAAAGTTGTCCTGGAGGTTCCTAAGCCTCTCTTCATTTTTTTGAATTCTTGTTTCTTCATTCTGCTCCATTTGAATATTTATTTCTTCCTTTTGTTCCAAATTGTTGATTTGAATCCTGGTTTCCTTTCTGTCATTGTTGGATCGCTGAATATTTTGTTTTATTTCACTTTGGTTATCCTTCATTTGCTCTTTCATTTTGCGACTAAGCTCAATTAGTTCTGTGAGCATTTTGATTACCAGGACTTTGAACTCTGCATCAGATAGGTTGACTATCTCCACATCACTTAGCTCTCTTTCTGGAGTTTTGCTCTGTTCTTTCATTTGGGCCCTATTTGTTTGCCTCGGTGTACCTGTTATGTTGTAAGGGGGCATGGCCTTAGGTATTCACTAGGGCGGGGCAACCCTTCTTGCTACTCTGCCTGTGGGGGAGGGGCCAGAGAGGGAACAAAGTAGCTCCCCTGCTTGGCTCTAGCCCCACTTCCCAATGAATTCTCATGTGAGACTGGGAGTTTCTTCTACCTTGGCAACCCCTGCAGTGGTAGTCCACAGTGAACTTTGAGTCTCAGTTTTCTGTTCAGCCAGCCCCACCCACACAGTCTGCCACCTTGCCACAGATTCTCTCTGTCCACCTGTCTTACTGGTCTGGTTGACTGTTTCTTTAATTCCTTGGTTGTCAGAGTTCTGTGCAGTTTGATTTTCTGGCACTTCTATTTGTTTATTGATTTTTAGATTGGTTGTTATCCTCCTTTTGGTTGTGTGAGGAAGTGAAGGGTTTCTACCTATGCCTCTATCTTGGCCGGAACTCAGCTCAATGTCCTGGATTTATGGTTTTTGACTAGGTTGTGCCATTCATCAAGATAGGTGTCTCTGGAGGAAGTAGCTTTTTTGAATGGGATGGGGCAGCAGTGGTTGGCATGATGGAGATCATAAGCTCAGTTTGGGATCTGCTGACTTTGAGTTTTCCTCTGAAACATCCAAGTAACCATGTAAAATGGCACTTTGGATATTTAGCTGGAGCCTAGAGTAGAGGGCTGGGCCAAAATAATTTATTTATTTTTTGTTTATTGTATTACAGTTGTCCCATTTTTTCCATTTGCCCCCCTCCACCCAGCCCACCCCTCTAGCCCACTGTCAGTCCCCTCTCCATTGTCCATGTCCATGAGTCATTCATTTATACATGTTCTTTGACTAGTTCTTTCCCCTTCCTTCCTCCACTCCCCCTTCTATTCTTCCCTCCTTCAACTATCAGTCTGTTCTATGTTTCCATGTTTCTGGTTCTATTTTTCTTGTTAGTTTATTTTGTTCATTAGATTCTAGTTATAAGTGAGGTCATGTGGTATTTGTCTTTCGCCAACTATCTTATTTCACATTTAGATGGTTCATTGAATGTATGAGTATGGATGAGATTGCTTGGAGAGAGAAATACATCTGTGAAGAAAGATGCCTTGAAAACAGCCATGAGTCCCTTTAATATTTGTCAGCTGGAGAAGCAGAAGAGATTGAGAAGCTTTGGGTAGAGGAAGGAGGGAAACTAACAGTGGCATGTCTTGGAAGTCAAGTGAAGAAGGTTTCAAGAAAAAAAGAAGAGGTCAGCCATGAAGTTGAGGATCAGGTTTTCACTGTTTAAGTGCAGCAGTACAACACAATCGAGTTGCTTCCTTTATAGTTCTTGGAAAATAATGAAGATCACTCCATCTAATACAAAAAGCAATAGTTGGAAGACTGCATAGGCCAAGACTTACACTTTCAAAGGGAATGTTTAGAACAAGTAGAAATGAGTTTTATTCCAGTGCTGAGAGTAGAAGGAATGAACTGAAACCATCTCCAGCCTCTTTGTTCTCTGCTCAACAATTCATAGCCCAGGAATGGGCTATCTGGTGTTCAGTAGGCCCAGCTTAGGACATGTACCCATGTTTTGGCAAGGGGTGGGATGAACCTGATTAATTGTCCCACCAAACTGTATCCGTGGTGGAGAGGTAGTGCTCCAAAAGATAATCAGAGTAATGATACCAAAAGGAGGTAGATGGGTGGTAGGCAGTCAGAGTCAGTGACTGCTGAGACCATCCATTTATTGAGTATTTCATCAGTTTGGGAAGCATCTGCTTACTGATCAGATAAAAAATGGAAAATTGGAAAAGGGGTAACCAGTTTAGACCAGGTTACACAGGTCACATACGCAGTGACTGTAGGTTGCTTGCAGAGGACAAGCAAGAACAATGGGGAGGTAACTGGATACCATGTGAGGTAGCCTTTGTCTGCATGCCTAGGAGTCCTGTGCCCTTTTCAGGCCTGCTCTCCTTGAGACAGACAACATTTCATCAAGGAGAGAGCAGGCCTGAAATGTCTGCATTTCTTGGGTCAGGTACAGCAAATGTCTCTTCTCTTGGTACTTTATCATTTACAGATAAATTATGTAATAAAGCTTCTATAGTTCATGATAGCCTGACATCTTAGGAAGGTTTTACTTCTGTAGTTTCCAGAAGTTACATCCTATTTTCTGGGGAATCTTTCCCATAATTTGGGGTGTATATAACAATACTCAGTATAATTTGCTTGGCATGTAAAGTCTGTCTCTCAATATGAATCTATATATGAATAAAAAATAGTTACATGACCATCTTAGGATGGCTTTTGTTTCTCTTTACTACCCAGCCCTCTTCATTGCCAGTCCTTCAGCTTATTCCATTTACATTTTATTGAATGTTTCTGCCGAGTCATGGTTAGTGTCCTACTCTGTTAGCACTGATCATGGGCTTATTATGAAGTCCAAGTAATTGGTGTTATGTTTTTATTATTTTAACTAACTGATCTTCAATTATTTAAGCTATAGAAAACATAGTTTTATAAACTACTTAAATCCCCAAGTTAATTTAGTTAACCTAACCTGTCTTGTTCCCAATCACCTTTAACATTTGAGTAGAAAATCACTGTCTTTGAAGTGTTCTGAGACCTGGTTTTAAAAGGAAGGATTTTGTAGTATTTTAAAGTTAGCTTAAGTGATTAACATAACTTTTTCTTTTTTAGAGTTATAAGAATTTTTCTTTTTAAAATTAATTTTTTATTGTTCTTCAAGTACAGTTGTCTATATTTTCTAGCCTAAGCATTTGCCTGACCAACCTACCACCACCTCCCACCCTCAATCCTAATCCCTTTTGGCTTTCTCCATGGGTCCTTTAAACATGTTCCTTGATGGACCTTCCCCTGTTTTCCCTCTTCCCACTCACTTGTGGTTACTCTCGGTTTGTTCTTTATTTCTATGTTTCTGGTTATGTTTCGGTTGCTTATTTGTTTTGTTGATTAGGTTCCACTTATAGGTGAGATCATACGGTATTTTTCTTTCACCACCTGTTTACTTCACTTAGCATAATGCTCTCCAGATCCATCCATGCTGTTGCAAAGGGTAGGAGCTCCTTCTTTCTTTTTGCTGCATAGAATTCCATTGTATAAATGTACCAGGAAAACTTTTTTCCTTTTTTTTAAATTTAATTAATTGTTCAAGTACAGTTTTCTGCCTTTCCCTCTGCCCTAACCCAACCCCCCAGTCCATCCCACCTCCCTCCCGTTGCTACCCCCATTCCCCCCATTATTGTCCATGTGTCCTTTATACTTGTTCCTGTAAAACCCTTCACTCTTTTCCCCTAAAATTCCCTCCCCTCTCCCCTCTGGTCACTGTCATCCTGTTCTCAATTTCTGTGTCTTTGGTTATATTTTGCTTGTTTGATTGTTTTGTTGATTAGGTTCCTGTTAAAGGTGAGATCATGTGGTATTTGTCTTTCACCACTTGGCTTATTTCACTTAGCATAATACGTTCCAGTTCTATCCATGCTGTCACAAAGGGTAGGAGCTCCTTCTTTCCTTTTGCTTCCAATAGTATTCCATTGTCTAAATGCACCACAGGTTTTGATCCACTTATTTACTGATGGGTACCTAGGTTGCTTCCAACACTTGGCTATTGTAAATTGCGATGCTATGCATATTGGGTGCATAAGTTGTTTGGTGTTTCAGGATTGTTAGGGTATAATCCCAGCAGTGGAACTGCCGGGTCAAAAGGCAGTTCCATTTTTAGTTTTCTGAGGAAATTCCATACTGTTTTACACAGTGGCTGCACCAGTCTGCATTCGCACCAACAATGTACAAGGGTTCCCTTTTCTCCACAACCTCACCAACACTTGTTTTTTGTTGGTGTGTTTATGATGGCCATTCTGACTGGTGTGAAGTGATATCTCATTGTGGTTTTAATTTTTATCTCTCTGATAGCTAGTGATGCTAAGCATCCTTTCATATGTCTCTGGGCCTTTTTTATGTCCTCTTTGGAGAAGTGTCTGATCAGGACCTTTGCTCATTTTTTTTATTGGGTTGTTTCTCTTCATGGAATGGAGTCATGTGAGTTCTTTAGATATTTTGGAGATCAAACTATTGTCCGAGATACATTGGCAGATATATTTTCCCATACAGTTGGTTCCTTTTTCATTTTGCTAATGTATTTGTTAGCTGTACAGAAGCTTTTTATTTTCATGAAGTCCCATTTGTTTATTCTTTCCTTTATGTCCCTTGCTCTAGGGGACATATCAGTGAAAATATTGCTCTGGAATATTGCTGTGGAATATCTGAGATTTTCCTGCCTATGATCTGCTCTGGGACTTTTATGGTATCACAACTTATGTTTAAGTGTTTTATCCATGTTCAGTTTATATTTGTGCGTGGTGGAAGTTGGTAGTCAAGTTCATTTTTTTACATGTAGCTGTCTAGATATGCTAACAACATTTATTAAAGAGGCTATTTTTACTCCATTTTATGCTTCTCCCCCTTTGTCAAATATTAATTGAGTGTAGAGACTTGGGTTTATTTCTGGGCTCTATATTCTGTTCCACTGACCTACGTGTCTCTTCTTATGCCATTACCAGACTGTTTTGTTTACCATGGCCTTGTACTATACTTTTCTGTGAAGTATGATGATCCCTCCTACTTTGTTCTTCTTTCTCATAATTGCTGTGGCTATTCAGGGTCATATATGGTTCCATATAAATTTTTGAAATGTTCTATGTCTGTGAAATATGTAATTTTATATTTTAAGAGAGATTGCTTTGAATCTATAAATTGCTTTGGGTAGTGTGGACATTTTCATGATAATTCTTCCAATGCATGGACATGGCATATGCTTCCATTTATTTGTGTCTTCTTCAGTTTCTTTCTGCAGTGTTGTATACTTTTCTGAGTACAGGTCTTTTACCTTCTCAATTAGGCTTATTCCTAGGTACTTTATTTATCTTGTTGCTAGCAAGTGGATTTTTTTCCCCTGATTTGTTTCTGACATTTCCTTATTGGTGTACAAAAGTGCCTTCAATTTCTGCATATTTACTCTGTATCCCGCTATTTTTCAAATTCACATACTAGGTTGAGTAGTTTTTGGTGGAGACTATAGGGGTTTCTATGTACACTGTCATATCATCTCCAAAGAGTGACAGTTTTACTTCTTTCCAATTTGGATACCTTTTATTTCCTTTTCTTGTCTGATCGCTGTGGCTAAGACTTCCAGTACTATATTGAATAGAAGTGGTGAAAGTGGACAGCCTTGTCTTGCTCCTGATCTTAGTGGGAAAGCTTTTAGTTTTTGTCTGTTGAGTATGATGTTAGCTGTAGGTTTCTCATATATGGCTTTTATTATGTGGAGGTATGTTCCCTGTACTCCTACTTTGCTGAGTGTTTTTATCACAAATGGGTGCTGTACCTTATCAAATGCTTTTTCTGCATCTATTGATACCATCATGTGATTTTTGCCTCTCCTTTTGTTTATATGATATATTATATGTATTAATTTTCAAAAATTGTACCATCCTTGCATCCCTGGGATGAATCCCACTTGATCATGGTGTATATTCTTTTTGATGTATTTCCGGATGCTGTTTGCCAGTACTTTGTTGAGGATTTTAGCATCTGTGTTCATCAGCATTACTGGCCTGTAGTTTTCTTTGTTTGTTCTATCTTTATCTGGTTTTGGGATTAGAATGATGCTGGCTCCATAAAGATTTTGGTAGTCTTCCCTCTTCTTGTATTTTTTGGAATAGTCTGAGAAGTATAGGTCTTCGCTCTTCCTTAAATGTTTTGTTAAATTCTCCTGTGAAACCATCTGGTCCAGGGCTTTTGTGTGTTGGGAGTTTTTTCATTACTGTTTCAGTTTCACCAGTTGTTATCAGTCTGTTTAGGTTTTCTGCTTCTTCTTGGTTCAGTTTGGAATATTATATTTTTCTAGAAATTTTTCCATTTCACCCAGGTTTTCAAATTTGGGGGCATATAGTTTATAGTTTCTTAGAATCCTTTGTATTTCTGTGGTATTAGTTGTAATTTCTACTCTCGTTTCTGATTTTATTTAGTTGAGGCTTCTCTTTTTTTTTTTTTCTTGATGAATCTGCTTAAAGGCTTGTCAATTTTGTTTATCTTTTCAAAGAACCAGCTCCTGGATTTATTGATACTTTGAGTTGTTCTTTTACTCTGTCATTTAATTTTGCTCTGATCTTGATTATTTTCTTACTTCTACTTGGCCTGGGCTGTCTTTGTTGTTGTTCCTCCAGTTTTTCTAGATGCAGGGTTAGGTTGTTTATTTGAAATATTTCCATGGTTTTTTAGGTAGGCCTGTATCACTATGAACTTCCCTCTCAGGATTGCCTTTGCTGTGGACTGTTGTGTATTCATTTTCATTTGATTTCTTCCTTGATCTCATTCATCATTAACCCATGCATTGTTTAATGGCATGCTATTCAGTCTCCATGAGTTTGAATATTTTTGAGTTTTTTCCTTGAGGTTGGTTTCTAGTGTCAAGCCGTTGTTGTCTGAAACATAATTTTTTGTGTTATAAAAGTTTGTGTCTTTGGAACTCTCAATAAATACATAGTTAATTTCTAAGCATTTGGTCTTCAGTAGAAATGGAAAAAGTCTATCAGGCTTATTAAAACTAACATGAAACAAAATGAAAGGACTGGAGTGATTTTCTTGATAAACATGAGCATCTGAGAATTATTTTTCTTCCTTTTTGGTTTTCAAGTTTGCTTTTAATTGGTGATATTTGCAACTATACTACTATGTTATATACATTAAACATTCATGACAACAAGCTACTTTTATACTAGAAAAGGGAGTAGTATAGCAAAAAAGCTAATTTTCATTTTTGTTTGATAAATAAACCCATTATAGGACTTCTGGCCAAGATGGAGGTGTAGGTAGACACATTGTGTGCATCCTATTGATATCACAATCAAAATAAGGACAACAACAATTTAGAAACAAAATAACAACCAGAACTGAGAGAAAATTGAACTGTATGGAAGTCGGACAACCAAGGAGTTAAAATAGACACATTCATCCAGACAGTATCAGATGACCAGGCAGAGAGGGGTCATGGCACAAAAAGCAGTGGCACTGGGCATGCAAGGCCCCCCAGGCGTGCAAGACAGCAGGGCAGACTCTGGGTGTGCAGGTGGCAGCTGGCACACCCAGCGAGGTGGCGATTGTGAAGCAAGGCACTGCGCGCAAGGCGGTTGGCTGACCTGGTGGTCCCACATTCACATGCACAGATAAACCAGACGAAACTGGGGGGTGAGACAGACTGTGCAATCCAGGGTCCCAGCTCAGGGAAATAAAGCCTCAAAACACTGATTGAAAACACCTGTGCAAGTTGAGGCACCAGGAGAAACTCCCAGCCTCACAGGAGAGTTCATTAGAGAGACCCACAGGGTGCTAGAACATACACAAGCCCACCTACACAGGAATCAGCACCAGGAAGGCCCAGTTTGCTTGGGAGAAGTGGCGGAATGGACTGAGAGCCGACAGACAGGGGAGCAAGCGCCATTGTTCCCTCTTGGACCCCGCCCCCACATATAGTGTCACAGCCCAGCAACTGGGTTTCCCAGCCCTGGTGAACACCTAAGTCTCCGCCCTTCATACATAACAGGCGTGACAAGACAAAAAAAAAAAAAAAGGCCAAACGGAAGAAGAGATCAAAGCTCCACAGCAAATACAACTCAGTGACCAAGAGATAGCCAACCTATCAGATGCAAAGCACTGGTGATCAGAATGCTCACAGAATTGGTTGAATTTGGTCGCAAATTAGATGAGAAAATGAAGGCTACAATAAGTGAAATGAAGGAGAATGCACAGGGAACCAATAGTGATGGGTAGAAAACTGGGACTCAAATCAATGGTGTGGACCAGAATGAAGAAAGAACCAAACAAAAGAATGAAGAAACAGCCCTGGCTGGCGTAGCTCAGTGGATTGAGTGCAGGCTGTGAACCAAAGCATCGCAGGTTCAATTTCCAGTGAGGGCACATTCCTGGGTTGCAGGCCAGGTCCCCAGTGGACCACATGAGAGGCAACCACACATTGATATTTCTCTCTCTCTCCTCCCTCCCTTCCCCTCTCTAGAAATAAATAAATAAAATCTTTAAAAAAAAGAGTGAACAAATAAGCATTCAGAAAAATGAGGAGAGGCCTAGGAACCTCCAGGATATCTTTAAATGTTTCAACATCCGTATTACAGGGGTACAAGAAGGGGAAGAGGAAGAGCCACAAGTGGAAAACTTATTTGAACAAATAATAAAGGAGAACTTCCCCAATCTGGCAAGGGAAATGGACTTCCAGGAAGTCCATGAAGCTCAGAGAGTCCCAAAGAAGTTGGGCCCAAGGAGGAACACACCAGGGCACTTCATAATTACATTACCCAAGATTAAAATGAAGGAGAGAGTCCTCGAAGCAGCAAGAGATAAGGGGACAGTCACCTACAAAGGAGTTCCCATCAGACTGTCAGCTGATTTCTCAAAAGAGACCTTACAGGCAAGAAGGGGCTGGAAAGAAGTATTCCAAGTCATGGAAGGCAAGGACCTACATCCCAGATTGCTCTATCCAGCAAAGCTTTCATTTAGAATGGATGGGCAGATAAAATGCTTCCCAGATAAAGTCAAGTTAAAGGAGTTCATCATCACCAAGCCCTTATTGTATGAAATGTTAAAGGGACTTATCTAAGAAAAAAGATAAAACACATAAGTAAAATGACAGCAAACTCAGAATTATTAACAACCACACCTAAAACAAAAACGAACTAAGCAAACAACTAGAACAGGAGCCGAACCACAGAAATGGAGATCATATGGAGGGTTAGCAACAGGGGAGTGGGAGGAGGAGAGAGGGGGAAAGGTAGAGAGAATAAGTAGCACAGATGGTAGGTAGAAAATAGACAGGGGAATTGCAAGAATAGTATGGGAAATGTAGAAGCTAAAGGACTTACGACACATGGACATGAACTAAAGAGGGAGAATGTGGGTGGGAGAGGGTGTGCAGGGTGGAGGGGAATGAATGGTGGGAAATGGGACAACTGTAATAGCATAATCAATAAAATATATTTAAAAAATAAAATAAAATAAGAATTTCTGTTCCTAAAAAAATAAACCCATTGTAGTATATAGTGGTTGATTAGGTCCAGTGTTTTACAACAGTATAAACCATTTCCTTTCAGATATAAGGGTTTCTTTACCATCTTTTGAAATACAGTATAGGTTTCTGTACTTGCAGTTAGGTTTATAATTTACAATGTCCAAGTTAGAAAGCACTGTGGTGAGATGGGAAATGTGCAGGGCAGTCATTCTTATGATCTGTTGCTGAGGCTTCCCTTCAGTGTAGTCTGTTTATGGTAGTTAGGAAGATGGCTTTGTGGCTGGTCTGATCTGGTTTGCACCTCACCTTTTATCTTACCAGCTGTGTTACTTTGGGCAGATTACCTCTCTGAGCTTTAGTTTTCTTAACTGTAAAGAAGAGGATTGACACTTGTTCTTCATGGTTGCCATTAGTTGCCATGAATTAGGTAGTGACAAAAGTCCAGAAAAGTTCCATGCTCATAGCAACTATTCAATAAATGTTAGGTCTTTTTGCTGCATAGATTTTATTTTGCTCCTAAGCAACTCAAGTGCTAATATAAATACATTAATGAGACCTTTTTTAACTTAGATTTTATATGAATTCAAGATGTTATTTAAACCAAATTTGTCATTAAAGAATACCAACCCTGTGTAGGACCAGCCAAATGTGGTGAAGTTTCTGAAAATGATGTAAGAAGCCAGATAGATTTAGACTTGAGAGACATCTTTAAAATAAGACCAAAACAAATACAGAAAAACAAGAAACCTTTAGTTTTTAGGTAAAAACTAAAATGCCCCCTTGAGATTTGAAGCATTTATGTGGTTATCTAGAGCATTTTATATATTTATAAGCTTTACTCTTTTTTAACTTCTTACTGAATTCATTGGGATGACATTGGTTAATAAAATTATGTAGGTTTCAGGGGTACAAGTCATCTGTATATTGTATTTTGTGTTCACCATCCCAAGTCAAGTCCCCTTTTATAACCATTTATCTCCTGTTGCCCTCTTCTACCGCCCCCCGACCTCCCTTTTCCTCTGGTCATCACCATACTGTTGTCTGTGTCTGTGAGTTTTATTTTCATTTGCTTAATCCATTCACCTTTTTCACCCAGCCTCCCAACCCCCCTCCCCTCTGATAGCTGTCAGTCTGTTCTCTGGATCTGTGAGTCTGTTTGCTAGTCCATTTTGTTCATTAGATTCCACATATGAGTGCAATCATATGGTACTTGTCTTTCACTGACTGGCTTATTTCACTTAGCATAATGTTCCATCCAGGTCCATCCAGACTCTTAAAGACAGTGTTTAGTATCTGTTCCTCCTCTGAATACCTGCTGTGTATACCACACTCACTAGCAGCCATGATGACTATTGTGCAACATTTCTTACTCTATTTTTCCTTGAACTTATAGAATTCTATACTTAAGAGATTTATTTCTCCTCTAATAATATTTAAAACCATTAAAATTTCTTAATTTATCATATTTCAAATTGGACAGTATTCTACTTGGTTAAATTTGGGTCTATATCCTGACAATTTCTGTCATTAAATGAATATTTATGAAGAAATTGAATTGTCTAGAGAGCTCTGCTGCAGAAGTGGGTTGCTAAGATGATGATCTGTTACAAGAGAGGTAGGTGGGATATGTCAGGAGAGAGATGTAAACGAAGTGCCATGCAAGTGCTTGGAAGAACAGTTAGCTCTAGTGGGGGAGGCTGCAAAAGACTCTGTAGTGGAAGTTGCATTTGAATTTGGCCTTAGGAAGAACTGGGTAGAATGAGGGGTGGGCTCGGAAGAGGGAAATGACATTGGAAGCAGAGGAGATGCAACAAAATAAAGAATGAAGTGAGTGGCATTTTAGGAATAATGAGTAGGTTGGTATGGCTGGAACCTAAGGTGGTTGGATTTTTTTTGGTAAGAAATGAATGTGGAAAGGTGGAATTAGGCCTTACTGTTAAGTTTCTTAAGTGTTCTTTAAAAGATGTGGAGCCTCGTTCTGCAGAAACCATCACTCTAATGCAGAGAAAAAAGATAGTGAGCTCTGTGGTCTTGGTGAAAAATTTTAGGAGTGCTGAGCAACAAAGTGACAGAACTAAAAGCCCAGAAATCAATCACAAGATTATTGCAGTAGTGAAGGTAGAAAATCACAAACATCAAGTTGGGCTGTAACAGGATTGCTGTAGCCATCCTAAGGCTGGATTTAAATGATGTGTCAGGGTCACAGGCTGAACTCTCAGACCTTGGTGATCAGATAAAAAGATAAGGATAAGGGAAATGTCAAAGATGACTTCAGAACTTTGAGCTCAGTTTCCAGACACACTGATGCCAAATTAACAAAGGTTGAAAGAGGACTTCCTTTGACATAAAATGAGAGTACTTATAGTGAAGGACTTGACAAAGCAGAATTTTCAAAATTCTAGTGCTCTCTGATAGCTGTAGCACTGGTGGCTTTGTATGATTCCCGATATAGGAAATCTCGTTTCAGTTGCTCTATGTAAGAAGGTGTTGATACATGGTATAGTTATGAGGCCTAACCTGAGATATTTGAATTTTTGCAAATTTGTTACACCATCTTTTTAACATGAGAATACTACAAAAATTGTTTAGTCTTCAAGAGACCTATGAAGCCAAAAGACACGAGTTTTATGGGGAACTCCACAGGAAGGAGGAAGAGATGAAGCAGATGTTTGTGCAGCGAGTGAAGGAGAAAGAAGCCATACTAAAAGAAGCTGAAAGAGAGGCAAGTGCACTAGTTCAATGGGATTTGCATTTTTAGGTGTCCTATTAATTTGGAGGATTTATCTCAAGAACTTAGTTGAGATGCATTTATAGACTAGTTGTTAGTCTTTAAAAACTAGCTGTTTTAACACATAGTCTTTTAAAAAATCATAGACTGAAATCAAATAAAAATTTTGGACTTTATGAGCAAATGATCATCCTTTACAAGTGGGTTACCAAGGACTTGTAATAGACCAGTTTACTGAGAAGTTTTTTAAATATCTTAACCATGAGCCAGAAATGTTTTAGCTCTGGCTCGATAAAGCCCCCCTTTTGTTTTGAGAGTTGTTGGGATTGTGTTTTGCTGTGAAATAGATAACTATAAAAGCTGTTTAAGAAACTTTTTGAGTTTGAACTCAGCCTTTCTGGGTAAGTTTCCTGGTGTAGATGACCTTTGGATATAGCCTTGGCACAAGTAAACATCAGCAGTGAATTCCTGCAGTTTTGTTTGCTTCTGGTTCTTCAAGCAACAATTTTAGTTTTATTTATGTTAAGCTATTTTCTATAAATCTGCAGACCTAACTGCAATGGCTACTTTTAAGCTATTCAGGTGAGACTCAAAAAGGATGAGCTGAAAAAAAGGATTTCTAGGAGAAGACAGAAATGTTAATACAAATGAGCTTTATAACACAAGAGTTCCTGAAGAGTTATTTGTAATTTAATTTTACAAACTTATTATTTCAAGTACACTTACACTACTTAATATTTAAATAGTAAATGGTTTTGTAAAATTAATACTCTACTAATATATCCTATTTGTAATTTGAATTTTGATCTTTTCTTTTGAAAAGGTTGAAATAATAGGAAAGCGAAAGTACAGAGTAACCCTGTGTCCCTCCCCATATCTAGATTTAGTAATGAATATTTTCTCATCTGTATTTTAGTGTGTATGTGTGTATCTGTGTGGGTACATACATGTGTAATTTTCCTTGGTCATCCAAAGCTGATTGCAGACATCATGGCACTTTATCTCTGGGCATATGAGTGTGCATCTCTGAAGCTTAGGTATATTTTTCTTCATAACCATACTAACAATATCATGCCTTAGAAAATTAGTAGGAATGCCATAATCTCACCTAATTTCCAGTCCATATTAAAATTCCTCCAGTTATTTGAAGATTGCCTATTATTGTTTCTTTTTGTATGTTAATTTTTTATTTTTGTTTTTGAACCAGAATTAAATCACATGTCTCTTATTGCATTTGGGTATTCTTTTTTTTTTTTTAGTTTCTTTTAAACTAGTCCCTGGTTTGTAATTGTTGTTAAATACAAATATTGAGGAAGGAGTTGTGGTGAGTAGGAAATAAGGATACTGATATTCTATCTTTAAAATGGTACTGAAGTAAAATTCTTTCAAGAGTTTCTTTCTCATATATCATGATTCTTAGTTTCTCTAATGAAAGAGAAGTTAGAGAAGTGATTCATAGATGACTTTTAATTTTTAAAATCTCACATAAGAATATTTCGCTTAAATGTTTAAAAGACATTTTAAAAATATTTAGAAGGAAATTAGGTCCTTTGTAGAGTTTTATTTTTGTGATTCAAGTGCTATTTTTTGTTAAGAGTATATATTAAACTAACAAGTTAATTTAAAACTAAGTTATCAACAGCCAACATTGTCAAAAGAGTTCTAAACTTTTAATTATATAGCTTTAGAGGGGGTAGATTACTGGCTGGTTTCACTGATGTTACAAAGTACCTAATGACCAGTTTTCATGCTGTGAAGCCAATATCGAGTCAGTGTCAGTCATTGAAGAAGAGCATCTAGTCAATAATCATCACTCCATGAGACCAGAGTCATCTACTAAAGGACTAAAGAAGACAGTATAATGTATTGCCTTAATTAGAATGATTTTAGAGGGAAAGAGGGCTCATTAATAACTACACTGGAACAATAGGTAGGTGTAAACCAGGTCTCTTCAGGGTAAACCAGGACAGTTGGTCTCCCAATATTTGGCTGCTAACATTTTAAAGTTAGTTATGTCAGTAAGATACTTGTAATCATTAATAAAAAGATAATTTTGGTAACCCAAAACATTATTTAATTCTGTATTAAGGGACCTTGATATTTAAAATATCCTTGCCAATATTGTTCTAAAACAAATACTCTTAAATTTGTCTTTTGGCCTCACTTAATCTGCTTCAACCTTATTCAGTCTCTATTTAAATACTTCTATCAGGGGTGTTACTGGCTTGCAGACACATGTTCTATATTTGGAACATTTAGTTTTTATTAAGATGGAGTTCAGTTCTCTCCAATTCCTTCTGTCAGCCTCTGATTTTTAGTGAAATGTTTCAATTGTTATATGCCATCTTTTCTAGAAACCAAGTTTTAATTTTGTGTGAATATTAGGTTACTACCTAGAACTAAAAATACTAACTTAAAGTTTCTTTAACCAGGCTAGATCAGAGAAAAAAAGATACCTTTTTTGATTTTTATTTAGAATGCTTAGTTATGGCACACAGCTAATTCATATGGAGTCCACTGAATTCCCTAGTTTTTTTTCCAGATCAACAATTAAACCATGGAAATCTCGTGTTATAATGTTATAAACTTTTGTAAAACTCATTGTAATGGCTGCATTAAGTGTATTAAGCATAAATTTATTATCTTTTAACTTTATTTCTATTAGACACAGGCTTTTTTTCCATTATGGGGTAAATTCTACAGTGAGTATTTTTACTCTGAATTTAGGGTTTCTTGATTTAGTTTAAATTTCAAAAAGGTAAATGACTGAAGAAAATAGAATAGATTTTTAAGGTTCTTGATTTTAGTGGACAGTTTTGCTTTCCAAACATATTTTTCAGTATAATTTTCAGTAACTATTTTACTACAAATGATAACTTTATTTGGAAAATGAGGGTTTCTTTTCTGATAATTTGCCTCTATACTTTGGGCACCTCACTTTTCCTGAGCATGGATTTTAGAAACTTTATTTGAAGAGGCTTTGTGGAGAAATTGTACAGCAAGAAAATAAAAACTTCAGTAAAAGGTCAAATGTTTTAAAAACAGGTTTGTTCATGAGACTGTGGGGGTTTTTTGTTGTTGTTATATTTTGTTCATGCATTTTTTTGCATGGGAACTAATTTAAAACTAAAGTTTCTAAATCAGTCTCATATGTAAATTATCCCCTGAAGCTTCAGGAAGATGGCATAAGTTATCATTATTGTATATGTCACTTGAGCAGTGTGTTTCAGAGTGCAAGAGCATTCCTGAGCTTCTGCTTCAGCTTCTCTGTCAGTAGTGAGAACTGCACCTTTGTTTCACAGTTACAGGCCAAATTTGATCACCTCACAAGAGTCCACCAAGAAGAGAGAATGAAGCTTGAAGAAAAGAGAAGACTTTTGGAAGAAGAAATAATCTCTTTCTCTAAAAAGAAAGCTACCTCTGAGATATACCAGAACCAGAACTTTATGGCGATGGGCAGCAACTTGAAGAAGGACAAAGACCGTAAAAAGTAAGCCATCTCCAACCACCCATATCTGGTAGTCTCGTCTCCATCACTTGCTGTCTCGTTGCCCTGTTTGATCCTTATAGTGTTTCTCACTGTCTATTTCCTATTTCTTCTCTGCCTTCTCTGGCTGAATGTCAGCTCCTTGAGAGCAGAGACCTTGTCCTTCTTGTTCACTGCTGCTTCCCCGGCATCTAGAACAGCACCCGGTACACATTAAGTGCTCAGTAAATATTTCGCAAAATGTATAAATGAATGAACTATATAAAAATACATCACAATGTAAAAAGGGTCAGTTACCTAGGGAAAAAGTCAGCTGCTCTTATTTCATAGCCAAGCCTATGGTTCTAATTCACATCTAATAACTATTGACCTACCATTAGTTACATTGAATTTTATGTCTAATTGGAAGCTATATACTTTCTTGTGGAATCATAGGTGTAAAATAATACTTGATTTTAAAAAAGCTAATTCTTAGATTCACTTTTTTTAAAAACAAATTCCAGCAGGATACAAAGTCAATATCCAGAAATCAAAGGCATTTTTGTACACAAACAATGAAACAGCAGAAGCAGAAATCAAGAACAACATCCGATTTGACATAGCAAAAAGAAAAATAAAATATCTAGGAATAAACCTAACCAAAGAGGTAA
>CM052542.1:91008753-91026062 GCA_028533065.1 Trachops cirrhosus | reverse complement strand
GTCTTTTACCTCCGTGGTTAGGTTTATTCCTAGGTATTTTATTTTTCTTGTTGGTATATCCAATGGGATTTTTTTTCTTGATTTCTGCTTCTGCTGTTTCATTGTTGGTATACAAAAACACCTTTGATTTCTGGACATTGACTTTGTATCCCACTGTTTTGCCAAATTCATTTATTAAGTTGAGTTTTTTGGTGGTATCTATAGGCTTTTCTATGTACACTATCATGTCATCTGCAGACAATGACAGTTTTGTTTCCTCCTTTCTAAATTGGATGCCTATTATTTCCTTTTCTTGTCTGATCTCTGTGGCTAAAGCTTCCAATACTATGTTGAATAGAAGTGGTGAAAGTGGACAGCCTTGTCTTGTTCCTGATCTTAGTGGAAAAGATTTTAGGTTTTGCCCATTGAGTATGATGTTGGATGTAGGTCTCTCATATATTATGTTGCCTTTATTATGTTGAGGAATGTTCCCTCTATTCCCACTTTGCTGAGTGTTTTTATCGTAAACGGGTGCTGTACCTCATCAAATGCTTTTTCTGCATCTATTGATATGATCATGTGATTTTTGTCTTTGCTTTTGTTGATGTGATGTATTACATTTACTGATTTGCTAATATTAAACCATCCATGCATTCTTGGAGATGAATCCCACCTGGTCATGTTGTATGATCTTTTTAATATATTGTTGGATGTGGCTTGCCAATATTTTTGTTGAGGATTTTAGTGTCTATGTTCATCAGTGATATTGGCCTGAAGTTTTCTTTCTTTGTTGTGTCATTATCTGGTTTTGGGATTAGGATGATGGTGGCTTCATAAAAAGAGTTTGGGAGTCTTCCATCATTTTGGATTTTTTGGAATAGTCTCTGAAGGATAGGGGTTAGCTCTTCCTTAAATGCTTTGTAGAATTCTCCTGTGAAACCATCTGATCCAGGGCTTTTGTGTGTTGGGAATTTTTTGATTACTGCTTTAATTTCATCTGCTGTTATTGGTCTGTTCAGGCTTTCTGCATCTTCTTCTTTGAGTTTTGGAAGATTATATTTTTCCAGAAATTCGTCCATTTCACCTGGGTTTTCAAATTTCTTGGCATACATTTCTTCATCCTTTTTATTTCTGTGGTATTAGTTGTAATCTCTCCTCTTTTATTTCTGATTGTGTTTATTTGGGTCTTCTCTCTTTTTTTCTTGATGAGTCTGCTTAAAGGCTTGTCGATTTTTTTTTTAACTTTTCAAAGAACCGGGTCCTGGATTCATTGATCCTTAGAATTGTGTTTTTAGTCTGTATGTCATTTAATTCTGCTCTGATCTTGGTTATTTCTTTCCTTCTACTTGCTCTTGGCTGTCTTTGTTGTTGTTCCTCAAGTTCTTGTAGGCGTAGGGTTAGGCTGTTTGTTTGAAATGTTTCTATCCTTTTTAGGTAGGCCTGTATGGCTATGAACTTCCCTCTCAGGACTGCCTTTGCTGTGTCCCATAAGTTCTGGGTTGTTGTGAGTTCCTTTTCATTTGTTTCCAGGAACTTTTTAATTTTTTCCCTAGTTTCACTCTTGACACATTTCATTGTTTTATACATGCTATTCAATCTCTCTGATTTTGAGTGTTTTGGGTTTTTTTCCTTGGGGTGGGTTTCTAGTTTCATTCTCTTGTGATCCGAGAAGGTGCTTGATATGATTTCAATTTTCTTGAATTTGTTGAGGCTTGTTTTGTGTCCTATCATGTGGTCTATCTTTGAAAGTGTTCTATGTGCATATGAAAAAGAATGTCTATTTAGCTTCTTTGGGATGAAAGGCCCTATATATATATCAGTTAAGTCCATTTCATTTAGGACATTGTTCAATGCCACAATATCTTTGTTGATATTTTGTTTGGAGGATCTGTCCACTTTTGACAGTAGGGTGTTGAAATCCCCTGCTATAATTGTGTTCCTGTCAATATCTTTCTTGAAATCCTCTAAGGTTTTCTTTATGTATTTGATTGCTCCTATGTTGGGTGCATATATATTTACAATGTTTATGTCTTGTTGGTGGATTCTTCCCTTGAGTATTATGAAGTGACCTTCTGGGTCTCACTTTATGACCCTTTTTCTGGAAGTCTAATTTGTGTGATATGAGTATTGCTACCCCGGCTTTTGTTTCCTGTCTGTTTACTTGGAAAATTTGTTTCCAGCCCTTCACTTTCAGTCTGTGTAGGTCTTTTTTCCTGAGGTGGGTCTCTCATAGGCAGCATATGTGCAGGTTGTGCTTTCTTATCCATTCAGATATTCTTTGTCTTTTGATTGCAGCATTTAATCCCTTTACATTTAAGGTTATTATTGATAGGTACTTATTCATTGCCATTTTCGTACCTGTGTTCCTCTCTCTCTCTCTTTTCCTTCCTTAAAGCAGCCCCTTTAGCATCTCTTGCAGAGCTGGTTTGGTGGAGGTGTATTCTTTTAGACTTCTTTTTCCTGTGAAGCTCCTCCAGGTTGCTGATCCGATCTTCACCTTCATCCATCCTGCTTTTGATTCCCTCTACTGTGTTCTTCAGTTCAGAAATTGTATTCTTCATTTCCTCTTGGCCCTTGTTGATTACTTCTATTTCCTTTTTCGTGTTGATATAGTTTGCAGTTAGTTCATTGCCATTTCCCTGTAGTTTTTGGTAATCCTCTGTGAGCTCATTGAGCTTCCTGATAACCATTGCTCTGAACTCAATATCTGATAGTTGATTTGCCTCTATTTCATTTAGCATTCTTTCTGAGGCTTCCTCCTTTCCTTTCATTTGGGGATTGTTTCTTTGTCTTCCCATTGTTTGTGAGACTCTTCTTGCTAGCCTCAGCTTCTTAAATTGATCTTTTCTGCGTCCCTGGGTTTATTGTGTGAACTTATATGATAGAGTACTTGTCAGATTCAGTGGTGCAGTCTCCTTGATCTCCCAAGCTCACTGGTCTTGGCTGTCGTTTAAATTGGCTCTGTGTTTGTCTTTGGGTTTTGATTGCTCTTTCAAGTTTCTTTGGTGGGTCCTTCCCACCAGCTGCTTAACTGAGAGTCACTCTGTCCACCACCTCTTATATTTTGTTTTTCTGGTGAGGGCAGGTTGTGTTGAAGCTGGTTCTTTCGTGTGTACACAGTTTTGAGGATTCTGTCTTGCGCTTGTTCAGTTGTTTCTACCGGGTAGTTTCTCTACTATTTAGTTGTATTTTCAGATAGGTCCTGGATTCAGGTTTGTGTGGTTTCCACTCCCTCCTTCACCTTCTTCTATTATTGTGTGTTGATGGTTCCTTTGTTGTTGGGTTTCGTCTTCCAGTGAGTATCCTGGCGTTCACAGCTTCCACCTACTCTTCTTTGTGATCATTTGGAGGGGGAAGGCAAAATGGTTTAAGACAGCAAGAGAGTATTCTATGATATTTACAGTAGCATCTGTTATAGAAGAGATAGGAGATCCTTTGGCTATGTATATTTTTAACTGATACTCCACCCAACTAGCTGATTTTTAGAAAGGATGGAAAGAAGATAAGACTCATGTTGGGCAGGGAAGGGTTTTTAGTTGGATCTAGAAAACAGTGAGCTTGTGGGAGGTCAGATTCTGAGTTAAGGTGAGGGTAAGGGATAGAAAATAGGTGTAGTGTGTGAGAGAATAGAGTTAACCACAACTGTAATAGAGTTCGGGAAACCGTGAAGTGGGCTGAGATCTGGGATGGGTGTTGTGAGGTATATACAATTGTATGGGACAGGTATGATTTACAATAATAATAGAGCCACAATCATGTGACAGAATCTATGTGATCTGGATAACAAGAATAGGGAGTATAGGACCTTCAGTAGTGGGCTAATGGAACACAAGTGAAGTGAAGGACGGTAAATTAGCAAGACGCTATGTCAGAGAGAACAGAGGAAACGTGTCAAACGATGTAACATAACCCGCCAATTAAGGAAGACTACACAGAAAGAAGAGGAATACAAAAATACTATTAAAATAAAAGATGTATGAATAATGAAAAAATAATACAAATATACAATACCCTGTAGGTTCTCTGTAGTAGCAAAGTGAATTTTGTGTCACTGTCTCAACTGTTGGGATGCCCCCTGTTTGGGTCCAACTCTGGTCGTTTCACAATTCCACGTTTTTTTTGTCTTACTTGTAAGTGTTAAAAAAAAATAGTAGAAAAAGGAAGAAGAGATAAAATTGGAAAGTGAAGAAGAAGGAATAAAACAAGAAGGAAGGAAAGAGGAAAAAGGAATTGAAAGATAAAAAAATAATAAAAATTAAAAAATTACTTTTAAAAAAAAGGCTGTTGTTGGTTTCAAACTGGCCACACTGGTTTTTGTGGTCTTGCTGGCTGCAGCAGGCTGAGGGTGATTGGTCTGGGTTTTCTCCCTTTCAGATCTGCCCTCAGTCTGCCTCTTACACTTTCTCCCCAGAGCTAGTCTGGCGCCTTTTTCTGGCGCCCCGGGTGTAGTATACAGGCCTTCCTGAGAGTGCATTTGCCCCCGGGGGAAAATTACTGCTGTGGACTGGGGTGCAGGAGCATGCTTGCTCGGCCAGGCTGCCTTGGTCCCACAGGTTCTGGTGCGCACCCTGCCCAGTTCTATGGGAGTGCACAGCACCTTCTGCACAACCACGGGCCTGCTGCCTGGCTGGGTGGGGAGTAAGCGGGAGTGATTGCTGCAGGAGAATTCCCCAAACAGTGTCTCTCTTTTCACTTTTCTTTTTGAGAAATTCCTCCTACTCAAGCCTGCTGCTCCATACAGCAGTCTGGCTTCTCGCACAGCCAATTCTCCAGCCAGATCAGTGCTATTGGGGTCAGGGCCCGTCACTGCACGACTCTCAACTCTCCCTTACCAGCAACCACAGACTCGGTGGATGCTCACAGTCCTTGTATGTTTGCCACTTAGTCCTTATTACCCTCTGCAACTTCAAGCAACCAGGTCTCTCCCAGTGCTGCTGAAGCCTTGTTTAGCTGGGGAGGGAGCAGTTGACCCGGTTCTCTCCCAAAGACCCTGTGGCAGACCCAGCGGCCACTGCTGGACCTGGGGCTGCAGCTGCCCTTGTCCCTATACTGGTCCCTGGGACCTTATTGTCCTGAAGCATTCTCCTTACCATCTGGTTTTTCACTGTCCGCTACAATTTTTGGTCTCCTATTTTCATACAGGCTAGGGTACTGTTTGCTGTTTGCTCTGTTCCTCCGTAGATGGGCTAGAGTTTTCTCCCATGTGTAGGGGAAAGTGGAATCTGCTCCCTCCTACCTCGTCGCCATCTTCCTCTAAATACCTGCCAAACATTTAAAGATAGCAAGAGTAACAGGAGAGAAAGATGGTGGAAATTTTATGATAAAGGGGACACTACATCAGGAAGACAATACATCTTAATATATATATTCATCCAGTCATGGAGTACTGAAATATGTAAAGCAACTACTAACAAGTAAAGGGAGAAACAGATACAAAAATAATCATAGTTGGGGATCTTAATACTCAATTGACAGCTCTAGAGAGATCATTTAAAAAGAAAATCAAGAGATATCAGCCTTAAATAACTCATTAGATCAAATGGACATAATTGATATATACAGAGCCTTTCATCTAAGAACATCAGATTGTACATTCTTCTCCAGTGCAGGTGAAACATTCTGAAGGATAGGGCATATTTTGGGTCATAAAACTAGCCTCAACAAACTCAAAAACATTGAAATTTTACCAAGCACATTCTCTGATCACAATGCCTTGAAATTAGAAGTCACCTGCAAAAAGGAAGTAAGGAATCCCATAAATATGTGGAGGTTAAACCACATACTACTAAAAAATGATTGGGTAAAGGTGGAAATAAAAAGTGAGATCAAAACATATATAGAGAGAAATGAGAATGACATACCAAATCTGGGATGCAGTGAAAGCAGTAATAAAAGAAGTTTATATCATTACAGCGCTATTTCAGAAAACGAGAAATCACAAGTAAACAACCTAACATTATATCTTAAATACCTAGAAAATGAACAAATGCAACCCAAAGTCAGCAGGAGAAAGGAGATAATAAAAAATTAGAGCGGAATTGAATGATATAGGGAACAAAAAGACTATAAAATTGATAAAACAAAAAGAGCTTGTTCTTTGAAAAAAATTAATAAGATTAATAACCCCCTAGCTAGATTCACGAAGGAAAAAAGAGAAAAGACCCATGTATACAAGATCAGAAACAAAAGTTACCACAGACATCACAGAGACACAATGGATCATACTGTGAAAGACTATATGCCACCAAATTCAGTAACCTAGAAGAAATGGAAAAGGTCCTAAAAGTATGTAACCTTCCTAGACTAAATCATGAAGAACTGGAAAATCTAAATAGACTGAGGAAATTGGAGGAACCAATAAAAACCTCCCCAAAAATAAAAGTCCAGGACCAGACTGCTTTTCCAGTGAATTCTACTAAACATTTAAAGATTTTAAACCTATTCTAACTCTTCCAAGGAACTGAAGAAAAGGCAATACTTCCTATCACATTTTTGAAGCCATCATAACCCTGATACCAAAGCTTGGCAAGGATAACACACAAAAAGGAAAATTAAACACCAGTCTGTTGAATACAGATGCAAAAATCCTAAACAAAATACTAGCAGATTGAATATAACCATATATTTAAAAAATAATACACCATCAAGTGGGGCACAAGGATGGTTCAACATATGCAAGTCAATCAATGTAATGTACCACATTAACAAAACAAAGGATAAAATCATAATTTTATCAATCATTGCAGAAAAAGCATTTAATAAGATACAATCTCCATTTATGATTAAAACACAAATAGGAATAGAAGAGAAGTACCTCAACATAATAAAGGCCATATATGACAAACCCTCAGCCAATATCATGCTCCATGGCAAAAAACTGAAAGGTTTTTCTTTAAAATCAGGAATAAGACAAGGATGCCCATTCTCACCACCCCTATTCAACATAGTTCTGGAAGTGCTAGTCAGAGCAAAAAGGCAAGAGAAGAAAATAATAATTTTGGAAGGAAGAAATAAACGTGTCACTTTTGCAGAGGACATGATTCTGTACATAGAAAATGACCAGAGGTAGAGGGGAGGGGGATAAGTGGGGAAAGAAGGGAAAGGATCTATGCAAGAAACAGGTATAAATGACCTATGGACATGGACAACAGGATAGGGATTGACTGTGGGAGTGGGGGGTGGGCAGGGCGGGGAGAGCAATAGGGGGAAGTGGGACAACTATAATGGAACAATAAATAAAATTAAAAAATTAAAAAGAAAAGAAAACTTTAAACACTCCATGAAAAAAAAACTTAGAAACAATAAACAAATACAGTAAAGTTGCAGGATACAAAATCAATGTACAAAAATCCAATGCTTTCCTATATACTAAAATGAAACTTCTGAAGAAGAAATTTTAAAAATTCCCTTTGTGACTGCAACCACAAGAATAAAATGCCTAGGAATAAATTTAACAAAGGATGTGAAAGACCTATATAATGAAAGCTATAAAGCCTCATTGAAAGAAAATGAAAAGGATACAATGAGATGGAAAGACAGTCGGTGTCATGGATTGGAAAAATCAACATAATTAAAATGGTCATATTACCCAAAGCAATATACAGATTTAATACAATCCCCATCAAAATCCCAATGTTATTTTTTAAAGAATAGAACAAAAAATTATTAGATTTATATGGAGCCACAAAAGACCCTGAATAGACAAAGCAATTCTGAAAAAAGTAATAACAAAACTGGAGGTATCACACTCCCCAACTTCAAATTATACTGCAGAGCTACAGTAATCAAAACAGCTTGGTTCTGGCAGAAAAACAGGCACACAGATGAATAGAACAGAATTGTGAGCCCAGATATAAAACCACATGTATATGTGCAGATAATTTATGACAAAGAAGCCAGAAACAGCCAATGGAGAAACGAAAGCCTCTTCAATAAATGGTGCTAGGAAAATTGGAAAACCATATGCAAAAGAATGAAACTAGATTACATTGTCCTTGTGTACAAAAATTAATTCAAAGTGGATCAAAGTCCTAAATATAAGATCTGAAACAGTAAATTACATAGAAGAAAACATAGATGCTAAAGTTATGGACCTTGGTTGTGGAGAACATTTTATGAATTTGACCCCAAAGCAAGGGGAGTAAAGGCAAAAATAAATGAATGGGACTATCTCAAACTAAAAGACTTCTTCTGCCTTTTAGGGGGGAAAAAAGGATGATATTTACAAACAACAGCTCCAACAAATGTTTAATATCCAAAATATATAAAGAACTTATAAAACTTTACACCAAACAATACAATTGAAAAATGGGCAGAGAACCTAACCAGACACCTTTCCCAAGAGGACATATAAAGGGCAGATACATAAGATGTTCAACCCCACTAGCTGTTAGGGAGATACAAATCAAAACTATAATGAGATAACCTTGCACCTGTTAGAATAGCTGTTATCAACAGGACAAGTAGTAACAAGTGTTGGTGAGGATGTGATGAAAAGGGAACCCTCATTCACTGCTGGTGGGAATGTAGTCTGGTACAGCCACTATGGAAAACAGTCTGACGGTCCCTCAAAAAATTAAGAATAGAGTTACAATATGACCCAGCCATCCCTCTCCTGGGTATCTGATGTGTACTCCAACCAGTGGGGTCTGTGGTGTTATGGATGCAATGAAGAAATTCACACAGACTGCAGAAGTCCTGTGGAGAAAAAGGGACAGCATGGCCACTCTCTGAGTGAGAGAGTGCTCTGACCCCTGCCTGGACAGGCTTTTATTGCTTTTCTGGGAGCATTACCTCAGGGAAGGTCCTCATTTATCATTGTCAGGCAGTAATAGTCAAACAATAGGTAACATTCAAAGAATTATGAGGGCTTATTCTGAGTCAGGGTCAGAAAGCTAAAGGGCCATAAAACTTTGGAAAACAAACTCATTTCATTCTTGGACCCTTATCAGAAAATTGAGGGTATTCTTAGCAAAGCAGTTTTCACAGGATTTTATGTATTCTTTCTTATGCCTGATCACCCTAGAGAACCACCTGTTCCTACCCAGGGCTGCACCACCCTCCAGCATTGTTTCAGGCTTAAGTCAGGTGGGGGAAGTAAGGCAGCCAAGAGATTAGGAGACTTCTTACAGACAGAATGAGGACTCAGGCTATGTCAAAGCTGAGGGGTGAGGTTCCATCACCCCCTTTTTCTATACTTCCCCAAGTTCTTCCCTGATGGCCCCATTACAACTGTGCCTGTCTTAGGTCATCCCTCCCTTGAGGAATCTTACCCATCATTGGCTAACCAGTCATCTGCCTGGGGCCAAGCAGGGTGAAGTAAAAGTGGGCAGAAGCAGCTCCCTGACCAGGAAGATAAGCTTTGTCTTCCTAGTGGCTTATGGTCCCAAGATCTCTTTACTTAACCTTAGCCTTGGGGGCTACAGCTTCTGAAACCAGGCAGGGTGGTGGTTCCCAAAAGGTATCTACCTGAAAACTTAAAAACATGTATTTTCAAGTATATATGCACCTCTATGTTCATTGCAGCATTATTCAGTGGCCAAGACATGGAGACAATCAAAGTGTTTTGCAATAAAGGATTAGATAAAGAAGATATGGTACATATATACAATAGAATACTACTCAGCCACTAGAAAAAACTAAATACTGCCATCTGTGACAACATAGGTGGATCTTGTGAATATTATGCTAAGTGGAATAAGTCAGAAGAAACTAAGAGCTGTAATATTTCCCTCACATGTGGGATATAAAACTGAAACTCATGGATACACCAATGTGGTGGTTGCCAGAGGGAAGATGATGGGGGAGGTGAAGGAGGCCTAATATGGTGATGGAAGATGATTTGACTGTAGGTCGTGGTCACACAATGCAATACACAGATCTAGTAGTATCATAGAAATGTACACTTGAAATCTGCATGATCCTGTTAACAAATGTCACCCCAATAAATTTAATTTAAAATCTTTGAGGAGACATTGTTCTGCCTATCATGCCATACAACCGAGCAATTCCAGTCCTGAAAAGTGCATTGAAGATAAATGAAATTACTTGTTCACAGAAGGACCTGTACTTAAATATTTATAACAGTTTTTTCATAACCTGCCAAACTTGAAACAACCAAAATGTCCATTATCTGATGAACACATAAACAAGTAGTTCATCATACAATGAAAAGGGACAAGCTACTGATACATGTAGAAACATGAATAAATTCCAAGGCAGTATGATAAGTCAAGCCAAGGCTATATACTATATGACTCTTATTTATGTGACATTTTTTGTCACATAAGTATATGCTAAAGCAAAACTATAGAGACAGAAATCATCCATGGTGGCCAGGCCTGTGGGGAAGTGGGAGGAGGAGGCACACAGGAATGCTTTTGGAGTGGTAGAAATATTCCATATTTTTATTGTGGTGGTGGTTACATGGCTACATACATTTGTAAAATCTCATTCAACTACACAGAAGATTTTTTACTGAATGTAAATTGTACTTCAAAAAGTCTGGCCTTTTTTCTTAAAAAGTAAAAGTTACAAGGCAAAAACAATGGGAATAAAAAATTATCACTGCAGATCCTGTAGATATTAAAATGTCAAAACATTTGAAAATATAGAAGAAATAAATTCATTTTTAAAATTAACTTACTGATATGAGAACTAATGGAAATTTTCATAATAAAAGACAATCCATAACTGAAATCTGCATAAAGTTTAGGTGGTGATAACCTGATCCAAGAATCCTACCAGATATATAAAGAAGAAAGCCATTCTTTCATAGACTTTCCCTGTGGTAGGTACAACAATGCCCCCATCCCAAAGATGTCCATGCCCCAGTTCCTGGAAACTTACCTGGCAAAAGAGACTTTATAGATGTGGTTCAGGTTACAGCTTTGTGCTGGGGAAATGACCTGATTGTCTAAGGGGGCCCAGTCTAATTATTTAGGTCCTTAAAAGCTGAGAGCCTTTCCCAGCTGTGATCAGAGGGAAATGTGATGGCTGAGCAGGACCTGAGACATGCCACTTTGCAGGCTATGCAGGCAGCCTCCAGAAGCTGGGGAAGGTGAGGACATGGATTCTCTGCTGGATTTTAGCCTGATAAGACCAAAGTGAGACTTCTGACCACAGAGATTATAAGGTAAATAAATTTGTATTGTTCTTACCACTAAGTCTGAGGTAAACTGTTAGAGCAATAATAGGAAGCAAATACATTTCCCAAGAATAGGTAAAGAAACATTCCTAAAATCATTTTATAAAGCCAGTATGACTTTCATTTCTAAGTCTAATAAAAACATTTTGAAAAAGGATAATTATGCATGAAGAGAGTTGCAAAAATCCTAAATAAAATATTAACAAACTAAATCCAGAAAAGCTGTTCACAAGAGAGACCTCAGCAAAGGCAGTCTGCTACAATACCATTGGAGTGAGGCCCTAGCTCTCAGGAGCCTGCTGAAAGAGCATCCTGGACCTGGGGAGAAAAGCACCTCTTCCCTATGCCCTTTAGTGACAAACTTAACATGTGCCAGCATGCAAAGGAAGCACCTTTAAAGGGCCCATCTTCATTTTCACAGAGCAGGTGATGGAAGAGGAATTCAAACCTGAGAGACAATATATAGGCAGCAGGCACAATATATCTGTATTATTTAAGTGATAAGTGCACAAGATCTGACAACTAGGCAAGGCAATTTGTTTCAATTATTTTACTTATTAATTTACCTTCAGAAGAACTGACCTAGTCTTTGAACTTCTTGCTCTATGAGAGTTCTTGCCCTTGCATTCTGGCTCCCTAACTGCCATTTCAGGAAGGAAGGTGGCAACACCTCAGACCCTGACCCACTTGCCTTGCCACTGGATCCAGCCCCACAAACAGAGGGTGAATAGACAAAGTAGCTTTGGTAAAGAGACACACATCACTTCTCTCCCAGGGGCCTCCAGATACCCACTTTAAAATGGACTAGCCACAGCCCCTATCCTAATGAAAAAGGATATTTTCTCTGTTAAATCTTTTATTTTTTTTAAATAAAGAAATGCAGAAATACAGAGTGGAACTGTGGAGCCACTCATTTAGCCATAGGTGACTTGTGGCTCTTCTTCCACAAGCTTCCACATAGAGTGCTTCTGATTATAGTGCATCAGTTCCATGACCCCAAGGAGCTGGCTTTAGTCCTGAGTGTCTGGCTCTGAAGATCCACACCATCTTGTCCCACTTGCTGAGCAGCCAGTCGAATTCACAAACATAGCAACATAGACCACTGTAGCAAACATAGATTTATAGGTAATATTACTGTCCAAAAAGTTCCTAATTGTTTACATAGCAATCATATTCTTTCTTGAGTTTCTTTCTTGAATCATATTCATTTCATGTTTTCATCTCAATACATAGTTTGTGCTAAAAATCAGATTCTGCCTTCCTTGATCAGCAAAGAACTCTATAGCCCCCTCCCACAACTTCCCTTTTTTGTTTTGGCTGATAAGAAGTTCAGAGTTCAATTTAGAGCCTAATACCAGTAATTAGCTCATCTTTAATTCCTAGTACATTTACCTCCCTGCTTCCCCAGTAAGGTTTCTGATAGCTTAAACAATTAACTGCCCTGTTCACATGTGATGTGTTTTTACTATAAAGCTTACCATCTATTTTTAAAGATTGTGTTTATTTATTTTAGAGAGGAGAAGGGAGGGAGAAAGAGAGGGAAAGAAACATCAATGTGTGGTTGCCTCTCATGTGCCCTCTACTGGGGACCTGGCCTGCAACCCATGCATGGGAATCATCACCAAAGCTAGCAATGGGACAGCAGCTTCATCAGAGGCTGGAGTGAGCAGAGTTAGATTCAGATGGTAGATGGAAGATGGATTCAGAGGTACACATAGTCAGTGGACTTTACTAAGAAGGTTGGCTATGACAGAGAAGAGACGGGGAGTCAACTAGCTTTACTATGTAATAAGTCACCCCCAAAATGTGTACAACAACAACCATTTGTCATTTCCCATAAGATTTCAGATTGGTTAGATAGTTCTGCTGAGCCAGGCCAGGCTCCCCTGAGCTGGGCTGGGAAACATCCTGCGTCTGCAGTCAATTGCTCCCTGTCACCCCACACCCATCAGGAGAGTCCAAGCTTGTTCTCATGTTGAGGGCAGGAGTACAGGTTGCAGATGGAAGTGTGTAAGGTTTCTGGAGGCCCAAGCATCCAGTGGCAAACCATCACTCTCACTGCTTGGCCAGCCTTGACCCAAGAAGTAGGAGGTAGATCCCACCTTCAGTGGGAGCAGCTGCAGAGCTGCAGTAGGAGGAGGCAGATGGAGGCAAGGGGAAGTGTGGCATCGCGGTCACTTTGTCTTCAGTCCACCACGGGTGATACACAGCATCTCTGTTCCCCTTTTGCCGTCTTCTGGCCCCCTTCCCCACACAACAGCCACAGTGGCCCCATCATAGCTATGGCTGCAACATTCCCAGGCCTCAAACCTCTTTGTCCTGATTGTGGCTTCGTGTAGTTCAGCTTCCTGTAGGATCTGTTTCCATATGCTGTGGAATCCCCCAGTGATATATTGGGCTATTCTAGTTTCCCAGAAAGTGTCAGCTCTCCTTCCTGAGGCCTCTCCACAGGCCCTCTCACAGTGGGTGCTTTCCCATGTGTCCATACGTTTTTTCAGTGATTGTCTTTCTAGAGGCAGCCCTGTAAGGGCAGGGGCTTTGCTGGCCACATTCACCTCTGTATCCCAAGGTGGTCACATACCTGGTCAGCAAGCATTTGCAGAGTGAATAAACAGACACTGGACAAGCAGAAAGGAAATAAGAGACTAGGGTCATTTGGGGCAGAAGTGGTGAGAATGCCTGGAGGTGCTGACAGAGAAGACCAGCTTCAGCCGGCCTTGTCCACATGGGGCAGGGGCAAGGTCACCAGTGTGTCATGAGCATGTTGTCCTCTATTGCCTGCCTTTCACTTCTCTTTAAGGCCTATTAGGACCCCCACAAGAGTGTGTGATAGAATTCATTAGTAAGTCTATCAGCTGTGGATTTTCATAGATGTCCCCAGGTTAAGGAAGTTCTCTTCTATTCCTAGTTTTTGAGTTTCATTTTGAGTTAGGAATCAGTGCTGAATTTTGTCAAATGCTTTCTCTATATCTATTGAAATGATCATATTTTTTCTTTTTAGTTTATTTCTTAATTTATTTTTATTGAGATATAATTAACATATAACATTGTATATGATTAAGGTGTACAGCATGTTGATTTGATACACTTATATACTGCAATACAATGATCATTTTAGGTTGTCTAAAACCTCTATCACATCACAATTATCATTTCTTTTTTGTGGTGGGAAAATTGTGATGTGGTCTCTTAGCAACTTTGATGTTTAAAACAGAGTATTATTCTCTATAATCTCTATGCTGTGCATCAGAGCTTCAGGACTTATTTGCCTATTAGTTACAAGTTTGTACCCTAAAATAATATATTTCCATTTCCCCCAACCCCAACCCCTGGTAATCACCACTCTACTTTTCTGTTTATATGAGATCAGCTTTTTTAGATTCCACTTATAAATGGCATATATACACTATTTGTCTTTCTATGTCTGGCTTGTCTCAGTTAGCTTAGTGCCCGAAAGGTCTAGTCATGCTGTTGCAATGCCAGAATTTCCTTCTTTCTCATGACTGGATAATATTCCCTTGTGTGTATGTGTATCACATTCTCTTTATTCATTTATTCATTGATACACTTAGGTTGTGTCCATGCTTTGGCTATTGTGAATAATGCTGCAATAAACATTGGCATGCAGATATCTCTTCAATATACTCTTGATTCCTTTGACTATATACCTAGAAGTAGAATTGCTGGATCATATGGTATTTCTACTTCTAATTATTTCAGGAAACTCCATACTCTTTTCCACAGTGACTAAGCCAATTTATATACTCACAGTGCACAAAAACTTATGTCTTCTTCATAATAGCCATTCTAGCAGGTATGAGATAATAGCTCATAGTTTTCATGGCTTTCATTTCCATTTCCCTGATTAGTAATGTTGAGCATCTTTCCATGTTCCTGTTGGCCATTTGTATGACTTATTTAAAAATGCCTATTTAGTTATGCTTCCCATATTGTAATTGGGATTTTTTTGTTATTGAGCTGTATGTGTTATTTATATATTCTGGGTATTAACTTCTTATCCAGTATGTGGTGTGCAAATATTTTCCCCCATTCTGTAGATTGCTGTGCATTTTGGGGGTGGGGTTAAAATATATTTTTTGATTATGCTATTACAGTTGTCCCATTTCCCCTACTTTATTTCCCTTTACCCTGCACACACTCTGCCAGCTGCATTCCCCCGCCACTTAGTTCATGTCCACGGGTAGAACATATAAATTCTTTGGCTTCTCTATTTCCTACACTATTCTTAATCCCCCCTATTTTCTACCTACAATCTATGCTACTTATTCCCTGTACCTTTTCCCTCATTCCCCTCTCCTCTTCCCTGCTGATGACCTCCATGTGATCTCCATTTCTGTGATTCTGTTCCTGTTCTAGTTGTTTGCTTAGTTTTTCTTTTTTCTTTTTTTTTTTAGGTTTGGTTGTTGATAGCTGTGTGTTGTCATTTTACTGTTCATATTTTTTGTCATCTTCTTTTTCTTAGATAAGTCCCTTTAACATTTCATATAATAAGGGCTTGGGGATGATGAACTGCTTTAACTTGACCTTATCTGGGAAGCACTTGTTCTGCCCTTCCATTCTAAATGATAGCTTTGTTGTAGAGTAATCTTGGATGTAGGTCCTTGCCTTTCATGACTTGGAATACTTCTTTCCAGTCCCTTCTTGCCTGTAAGGTTTCTTTTCAGAAATCAGCTGATAGTTTTATGGGAACTCCTTTGTAGATAACTTTCTCCTTTTCTCTTGCTGCTTTTAATATTCTCTCTTTATCTTTAATCTTGGGTAAAATAATTATGATGTGGCTTGATGTGTGCTTCCTTGGGTCCAAACTCTTTGGGACTCTCTGAGCTTCCTGGACTTCCTGGAAGTCTATTTCCTTTGCCAGATTGGGAAGTTCTCTTTCATTATGTTTTCAAATGAGTTTTCAATTTCTTGCTCTTCCCCTTCTTTTTCTGGCACCCTTATGATTCGGATGTTGGAACATTTAAAGTTGTCATGGAGGTTCCTAAGCCTCTCCTCATGTTTTTGAATTCTTGTTTCTTCATTCTGTTCTATTTGAATGTTTATTTATTCCTTCTGTTCCAAATCTTTGGTGTGAGTCCCACTTTTTTTCCCATCACTATTGGTTCCCTGTACATTTCCTTTATTTCACTTTTCATAGCCTTCACCTTTTCCTCTATTTTGCAACCATATGCAAACATTTCTGTGAGCATCCTGATGACTAGTGTTTTGAACTCTGCATCTGACAGTTTGGCTATCTCTTCATCGCTTAGTTGTATTTTTTCTGGAGCTTTGATCTGTTCTTTCATTTGGCCATTTTTTTTGGTGAACCTATTACATAGTAGGAGGCAGAGCATTAGGTATTCACCAGGGTGGGGCAACCCACATCACTGTGCTGTGGCACTGTATGTGGAGGAGGGGTCCAAGAGGGAACAATGCCACTTGTTCAGCTCTCTGCCAGTTTTCAATCACTTACTCCACTACCCATAAGCAAATTGGGTCCTTCTGGTGCAGATTCCTGGATGGTTGACTTTGTGTACATTCTAGGATCCTGTGGGTCTCTCCAATGAACTCTCCTGTGAGGCTGGCGGTTTTTCCCACTGCCTCAACCCCCACAGATTTTTTTCAGTCTGAAGTTTTGAGGCTTTATTTACCCATGCTGGAACCCTGGGTTGTGCGGACTGTGTCACTCCCCTGTTGTTCCTTCTAGTTTATCTGCACACGGATGTGGGACTGCCCAGTCTGCCCGCCACCACCTTGCCGCAGCCCTCTCTGCTCTGGCCTTCCATCTCTGCCCCTCCTACCAATCTCGATGAATGTTTCTTTTTTAACTCCTTGGTTGTCAGACTTCCATGCAGTTCAATTTTCTGGCAGTTCTGGTTATTTTTTGTTTTTAAATTTGTTGTTGTCTTTCTTTTGGCTGTGCAGGAGACAAAGTGTACCTACCTATGCTTCCATCTTGGCCAGAAGTCTTCCTCAATGTGATATTTTCTTTTTTTTTTTTTAATTTTTATTTTAGTTTATTCAGTACAGTTTCTATCCTTTATTCCCATTCCAGCCCACCCACCCATTCCTCCCCTCCTCCCTCCCCTTTCCAACACCCCTAGTTTTGTCCATGTGTCCTCTATATTTGTTCCTGTAAACCCTTCCCTTCTCCCCTGAAATTCCCTCCCCTCTCCCCTCTGGT
>CM052542.1:90984329-91008253 GCA_028533065.1 Trachops cirrhosus | reverse complement strand
ACTGGTGTGAAGTGGTACCTCATTGTGGTTTTAATTTGCATCTCTCTGATAGCTAGTGATATTGAGCATCTTTTCATGTGTTTCTGGATCCTTTGCGTGTCCTCCTTGGAGAAATGCCTATTCAAGTCCATTTTCTTAATCAAATTTTTTCTTCTTAAAGAAATTCCTTTAAAATTTCTTGTAATACTGGCTTGGTGGTGATGAATTCCTTTAGTGGTTTTCTTTTTGGCCTGGGAAGCTCTTTATCTCTTTTTCAATTTTATATAATAGCCTTGCTTGGTTAAGTAGTCTTGGTTGTAGGTCCTTGCTTTTCATCACTTTGAATATTTTCTGCCAGTCCCTCTGACCTGAAATGTTTCTGTTAAGAAATCAACTTACAGTCATATGGAGCTCTCTTGTAGGTAACTAACTGCCTTTCTGTTGCTACTTTTAAAGTTCTCTCTTTGTCTTTAACCTTTGCCATTTTAATTATGATGTGTCTTGGTGTAGGATTCTTTGTGTCCATCTTGTTTGGGACTCTCTGCACTTGCTGAAATTTGATGTCTATTTCCTTCACCAGATGAGGGAAGTTTTACTCATCTTTTCAAATAGGTTCTCAATAACTTTCTCTCTTTTCCTTCTGGTACCCCTGTAACAGGAATGTTGTTATGCTTGATGTTGTCCCAGAGGCCCCATAAACTATCCTTACTATTTTAGGATTCTTTTTTCTTGTTGCTGTTCTGATTGGGTGTTTTTCACTGCCTTGTCTTCTAAATTATTCATTCAATTCTCTGCTTCTTCTAATCTCTTGTTGATTCTATCTAATGAATTCTTAATTTCAGATATTGTATTTTTTAATTTCTGGCTCATTTTTTGTATTTTATGTCCTTTTTTTATGTGTTCCTATCTCTTTATTGAAGTTCTCACTGAGTTCATCTATTCTTTTCTTAAGTTCATTGAGCAACCTTATAACCAGTGTTTTGAACTTTACATCTAGTAGATTGCTTGTTTTCTTTTTGTTTAGTTCTTTTTCTGGAGTTTTGTCTTATTCTTTCATTAGGAACATGTTTTTTTTTTTTTCCTTCTTATTTTGTCTGCCTCCCTGTTTGCTTCTATGTGTTAGGTAGATCTACTGTTAATTATAATCTTGGCAAAGTAGCCTTATATAGTAGGTGTCCTGTGGGTCCCAAAGGTGCAGTCTCCCTGATCACTGATGCTGGGTGCTTCAGGGGTGTCCCTTTGTGGTTTGTGCTCAAATATCTGTTGTATTTGAACCTTAATTGTTGCTGTCATGGCAGGGAGTAGGATTAACCCTCATGCTGACTGATTGTGAGGACTGGCTGTGACCATAGTGGAAGAGATGTTATGTTGGGGCTGATGCCATGTAGTGGTTTTACTTTAGTGGGCATCTGGTATCTGCCAAGTCCACTATTTGTCATTTGTGGTGCTAAGGCATGCTCTGGTGTGATCTGAAGCCAGTCACCAGGTACATTTGTGCTGGTGCCTCAGGACAGGCTCTAGTGCAGGCCAAAGTCAGCTGCTGCCTGTGTCTGGCTCAGGGCCACTTGGTTAGCTACCTACTGAGTGATCTGCCATTGGTAGCTTCCTATACTGGGTTTGAATGTGCCTGGGAGTGGTTATGCTGTGAACTGAGGCTGGCTGCCTCTAGTGCTGGACTTGGGGTCACTTAATAAGAGATAGAGGGCACACCTAGGCCAGCCACTCCTTGTTTGGGGTTTGTGGACCTCCAGGAGATTTTAGGAAATTTCACAGTGCAGACCAAGGCTGGCTACTTGTGAGAAACAGCCCCTGAAAAAGGTTAGGGTGGTACACAAGTCAGATGGGGCTGAGTTTCAGAAAAATCAGCAGGGTTGGGCTATAGCAGTGTTATCCAAGTTGATGGAGAATCAGATATAGTGCTGGCCTGCTCTTGCAGGCTGGAGGAGGGAGGGCTCAACAAGGAACAATGTGATACCTGGCAGCACTTTAGTCCAGAGAAAGCTGCCCCTCCAGCCTTTGTCCTTAAGCTAGACAATTCAGTTCCTCCCCATATGTCCCTGGCACTTTTTGAGCTGCTATCTCTTCTCTGGAGCTTAGGTCAAGTGTTTGTGAGTAGGTGAATCTATGTGTAGACCCTTTAAGAGAATGCCTGTTTCAATAGCAGCTCTCCATCTCTCCCAAACTGAGTCTCTTTTTGATTTGTAGAACCAGCTGTTTTGGGGACTCTTCTTCTTAGCCCTGGTGCTCTGGGCTGGGAATCCCTCTGTGGGGTTGGGACCCCTTGCTTCTCAGGAGGACCTCTGCAGCTGAGCTATCCCTCCCAGTTCTTAACTGCCACACATGGGTGTGGGACCAGCCCATTCTGCATCTCTGTCCCTCCTACCAGTCTTGACTTGGCTTCTTCTTTGTAATCTTAGTTATAGAAGTTCAATCTTCAGGTGATTCTCAAGTGTGGTTATTCTATAATTTAGTTGTAATTTTAATATGGTCATGGGAGGAGGCGAGCACAGTAGTTACCTACTCACAAGTCCACAATATATTTGATCTTGCTTTAAACAATTTACTATCTCATGGTGATTTTTAAAGTAGAGAAAAACAATCATTTATGTTATTCGTATATTTTTCATTTTCAGTGATTTTTATTACATTGTGTAGATGTGAATTTCCTTTAGGTATGTTTTTCCTTAAGCCTGAAGAACTTCCTTTAACATTTTTGTTAAATTTTATTAGCAATAAAATTTTTTCAGCTTTTGTTTATCTCAAGGTCTTTATTTGGCCTCTGGTTTTAAAAGATATAGTCACTGCCTTGGAAGTCTAAGTTGACAATTATTTTTTTCATTCAATACTTTGAAAGGTGTTATTATCTTATGGCTTGCCTTGTTCTTGATGAGATATTTTCTCTCATTCTTAATTTAGTTCCACCCTATATAATGTGGTTTTTTTCTCTGACTGCTTTTAACTTTGTTTTCACATTGATTTTCAGGAGTTTGATTATAATTTTTGTGTGTATATGCATATATACACATACACTCATCATACATACACACCATATATGTGTATACATTCATATATATGGTGTGTATATATAATGTATGTGTGTATGTTTTTATGTTCTTCTTGGGACTCATTGAACCTCTTGTATCTGTATTTATAGCTTTCATCAAACTTGAAAAATTTTGGTCATAATTTCTTTACAATCTTTTTCTGTCCACTTTTCTTATTTCAATTACATGTCCTTTAGTATTGTGCCATAGCTCACTGTTGCTCTCTTAATATTCTCAGTTTTTTTCCCTCTGTTTCATTTTGAATAGTTTCTACTGCTCTGTCTTCAAGTTCATTGATTTATTTCTCACAAATCATCTTATTGGTTGTTAGGAGCATGAGGATATTTTTCATTTCAGATACTATATTTTTCATATTTATAAGTTTAATTTGTGTCTTTTACAAATCTTTCAGTGATTTTTTCCATTATGTACATGCTTTTCTCTACCTTTTTAAAATTATAGACTGTATTTATAGGAGTAGTTTTAATGTTTTGTCTACTAACTCTATCAACTATATCTTTGCTGGTCTGCTTCTATTGATTCAATCCTATATTTCTACTTCTTTTTGTATGATTTGTGATTGTTTATTGGGTTCCAGAAATTTACATTATTACAAATGGAGTACTAGAGTTGCATCTCTTCAAATATGTTTGCCTTTCTTCTAGATGCAGTTAAATTCCTTGGAATCAGTTTAATCTTTTTGAAACTTATGTTAGTGCTTTGTCAGACAGATTTATTCTGGAGTTAATTTGGTCCCTTTAGTGAGACCACACCCTCCACAGGATCTAACAGCCTCTTCTATTATGAGATCACTCTTGCTTGCTTGTGGGAGCACAAACAATTTCTTGTTCTGTGCCTGTTCTGGGGATTGTTTTGTCTGATTCCTGATGATGGCTCTTCCCCCAGCTTGTACCATTTTTTCACATACTTGTGCAGCCTGGTATTGGAGTTTAAGGGGCCTCTCTGAAGATCTTGAGGGCTTTCTTACTCTCTGCATCTCCCTCTTTTCTAGTTTCCTGTCTCACAAATTCTGTTTGTCTCGTCCTCTGTCTCCATAACTCAGTAGGTCCTAAGGTTCTGTTTACATTCCTCTTCTTTGTAATGAAGACTAGAAACTCTCTAGGCAGGGACCTAGGCACTTGCTGAGCTCACTCATGTTATTCACCATCTGCCCCCCACTTTTACATGTTGAATTCTGAAACCCCAGTACCTCAGAATGTGACTGTATTTGATGTATGGCCTTTAAAAATGTAATTAAGGTTAAATGAAGAAACTAAGGTGGGTTCTAATCTAATATGACTGGTGTCTTCATAAGATGAGAAGTTTGGGATGCAGGCACAAAGGGGAGCCATGTGAAGGCACTAAGAGAGGGCAACCATCTGCAAGCCAGAAGGAGAGGCCTGAGAAGAAACTAACCCTGTCAACATCTTGTCCTCAGACTTCTAGCTTTCAGAACTATGAGACAATAAATGCCTGTTGCTTAAGCCATCCAGTCCATGGTACTTTGTTATGGCAGCCCTAGCAAACTAATGCACCTCCTTTAATTCCCTTCTCTCTGGAATCACTGTTCTGATGTCTGTGTTTTAATGTGTTAGATTTTATATGGCTATCTAGTTATGTAAGATGGAAGGGTAAATCTGATTTCTGTTTTTCCATTATGTCCATAGGCTGAAGTCAGAACTGACCTTTAATCACTCAGAAATATCTGCTCAATCTCTATGTATGATTCAAGAGGAGATGGCTATTCACAGAACATCAGATTAGAAGGAAGTCTAGTAGAGATTGTAAAAACACAGACTACTATAAGAGAAGACTCAAAGTTAAAGTGATTTGAATACATAAAAGTTTGTTTCTCTCTCATATAATACCATAGGCAACCCATTCATGGCAGCTTGACTGGATCAGAAGGTCCCTCCTTCTTACCTTTCTGTTATCTGAAGAGTTGACTCCTATGTTCATAGCTTTCTCCATGTGCATGTTCCAGCTTGAGAAAGAGAAAGTGCATGCAGCTTTCCACTCACAGTTTCTGCTTATGGCCAGGTCTGCAGCAGGCAGTCTTGGAAATGCATTTAGGGGACCATATGTACTCAGATAAAATTTTTATCTCTATGGAAGAAGGGGACAATGGTAGCAGTCCATGCTATACATACGAGACTTTTCTATCTGATAAGAGAAAAGACACTTTTTAAATGGGATGCAGGAGTGAACTTACCTGCACAAAATCATGTTCACCAGGCAGTATCAACAGTAGCTGAGTTTTCCAGGATGCAGCTAGTAACAGTTGTTTTGGGATGGTGCATTTACACTTGTCTCATGGCTGAGAAATGGCTGTACAGAGATATCCCTCTGTGGTGGTCTCACGCCTGATCTTGGGTAAGAGGAGGTGAGGAATAAATAAATCTGAGAGATATGGCCCAAAATCAAATTCTAAGACATTATGAAAACATAATCTATGGTGAATATAAAATGCAGGCATTGAGTATAATAGTTGAACTATTGAACTCAATGTTGTAATATCAATTCTGGATCATAATTTTCAGTCTAAACATCCTTACAAGATCCTCCAGGAATTTTTTTAACATTACATCCAAATATAACTGGCAGGTTGTAAGTTGTTACAAAAATGTTAGAAAATAGAAAAGTTATATTTGCCTAGGAGATGTAAAAAGAGCCAAGTGCACATGGTCCAGGGCCTTTTCTCATAGGGATTTTGAACTGTCCTGACCAAAGACTTTATCACAGGTTATGGGGGATGCCCATGCAAATGGGTTTCTGACCTTACCCCTGCTTAAAGGAGGATTCTTTCATATGATTAAGTTTCCAGCTAAGATTTCATTTGGATAAAAGGTTCTAGAGTTTTGAAAATATAAAGTATAAAGCTGCTCTTTTACAATTTACTGCGTTGATGTAACTTGAATGTTTATATGAATAGATAACTCTAAAGCCTATAAAATAACCTTAAGGGACACCCACCTCCTTTACACATTCTGTCCCTTTATCCTGGGGGTCCCTTCCAAGGTCCAGAGGCAGTTCCAACTCCTGAGCCCCAAGGACATACTGTGTTATCACTAACCATTCTCCAATCTCCACAGCTGCATGTCCTTTGGTGGTTTCCCACACACCCCTACACCCTGCAAGCCACCTCAGCTGGACTGTCCATGGGGCAGGTGACCAGTGCAAAGTACAGTGGGACCCTCTGCATATTCCCATTTAGGCAGTTTTGCATTCACTAATGTCATGTCATCCTTTTGAAGGAACCCCAGTCACTCTGCAAAAGATCTTTGGTTAAGTGCAATAAATTTCTTGTTTCTATAAGTTTTTTTATAATATTTGAATTGGTTCATTAATCTCTTCTTTTGAGGTAACTGTGACCTTTATTCTGGCATCAGTTTTATCTACCTGTCCTACTAAGCTTTAGGGCATTGACAGATGTGATATTTATGTCTTGATAGGTTCATCTAAATCATAGAATGCTCTACTATGCAAGGCCCTGTGGTATGCCACTATAACCAAAAACTTCAGATTGACAGTGATATGACTTGGTCCCATAGAAGATTCTAAATCCTTTGATTAACATCTAAGTCCTTTGATGAGTCATTGAAAAATATATAAATCAATCACAAACATCTGAAAAGTCATTCCAGACTGATTTACATTTATTAGGGCTACGATACATGTTTAAGGGGAACTGAGTTCAAGGTAATGTATTGATTTGCCATGATTTTAATAACTCAGTGTTGCAGGGTTTGCCTACCTTCTTTTCTTGTAAGTGCTCAGCACTACACTGGCTAAAAAGTGAGAAGAGACAAGCAGCTAAGACTGAGCCTTGCAGAGTCTGCATCTCTGCAAAGAGCATGTCCTGAACACTTGAAAGGGCTGACATGAGATATGAAGGCAGTCTGCAGAGTGCAGAGTGATGTTTCCACATCAGAAACCAAAGTGTAATGACTTCCAGCCAAGATGGAGGCATAGGTAGACACATTGTGCTTTCTCGCACAACCAAAAGAAGGACAACAATTTAAAAATAAAAAACAACCAGAACTGCCAGAAAATCTAATTGTATGGAAGTCCGACAACCAAGGAGTTAAAGAAGACACTCTCATCCAGACTGGTAGGAGAGGTGATGTTGGGCATCTGGGGTAGAGAGGACTCAAGGCAAGGCAGCAGCTGGCAGACCCAGCGCCAGATTGTGGAGTGGGGCATGTAAGGTTGCAAATGACTGGCAAGGCTATAGCGGCAGCTGGTGGAGCAGGCAGCCCCACATTCACACGCTGATAAACCAGGAGGAACAGCTGGGGAGCAAGACAGACCATGCAACCCACAGCTCCAGCGAGGGGAAATAAAGCCTCAGACCACTGGTTGAAAACACCTCTGGGGGTTGAGGCAGCAGTGGGAGAATCTCCCAGCCTCACAGGAGAGTTCATTGGAGAGACCCACAGGGTCCTAGAACTTATACAAACCCACCCACCTGGAAATCAGCACCAGAAGGGCCCAATTTGCTTGTGGGAAGTGGGGGAAGTGACTGAAAGCCTTCAGAGAGCAGAGCAAGCACCATTGTTCCCTCTCAGACCCCTTCCCCACATACAGTGACATAATGCAGTGACATGGGTTACCCTGCCCTGGTGCATACCTAAGGCTCTGCCCGTCACTATGTAACAGTCTCATCAAGATAAAAAAAAATGGCCCAAATGAGAGAACAGACCAAAGCTCCAGAAAAAATACAACTAAGCCATGAAGAGATAGCCAACCTATCAGATGCACAGTTCAAAACACTGGTAATCAGGATGCTCATAGAATTGGTTGGATTTGGTCACAAATTAGGTTAAAAAAATGAAGGCTACACTAAATGAAATAAAGGAAAATGTGCAGAGAATCAATAGTGTTGGGAAGAAAACTGGGACTCAAATCAATGGTGTGGACCAGAAGGAAGAAAGAAACATTCAACCAGAAAAGAATGAAGAAACAAGGATTTGAAAACATGAGGAGAGGCTTAGGAACCTCCAGGATATCTTTAAAGGTGCCAACATCTGAATTATAGGGGTACCAGGAGGAGAAGAGGAAGAGCAACAAGTGGAAAAGTTATTTCAACAAATAATAAAGAACTTCCCCAATCTGGCAAAGGAAATAGACTTCCAGGAAGTCCAGGAAGCTCAGAGAGTCCCAAAGAAGTTGGACCCAAGGAGGAACACACCAAGGCACATCAGAATTACATTAGCCAAGATTAAAATTAAAGAGAGAATCCTAGAAGCAGCAAGAGAAAAGGAGGCAGTTACCTACAAAGGAGTTCCCATCAGACTGTTAGCTGATTTCTCAAAAGAGACCTTGCAGGCAAGAAGAGGCTGGAAAGAAGTATTCCAAGTCATGAAAGGCAAGGACCTACATCCAAGGTTGCTCTATCCAGCAAAGCTTTCATTTAGAATGGAAGGGCAGATCAAGTGCTTCTCAGATAAGGTCAAGTTAAAGGAGTTCATCATCCCCAACCCCTTATTTTATGAAATGTTAAAGGGATTTATCTAAGAAAAAGAAGAAAAAGCTATGAACAATAAAATGACAGCAAACTCACAATTATTAACAACCACACCTAAAGCAAAAACAAAAGCAAACTAAGCAAACGAAGAGAACAGGAACAGAACCACAGAAATGGAGATCACATGGAGGGTTAGCAACAGGGGAGTAGGAGGGGGAGAGGAGGGGAAAAGATACAGAGAATAAGTAGCATAGATGGTAGGTAGAAAATAGACAGGGGGAGGGTAAGAATAGTATGGGAAATGTAGGAGCCAAAGAACTTCTATATATGACCCATGGACATGAACTAAAGGGGGGAAATGTGGGTGGGAGGGGTGTGCAAGGTGGAGGAGAGTGAAAGGGGGAAAATGGGACAACTGTAATAGCATAATCAATAAAATATATTTTTTTAGAACAAGGTTGCTATGAAAGGTCCCTTAAAAAAAGAAACTAAGTGTAATGATTGCAGCTTTGACTATCAAGAGAGAGAGGAAGACAGTGAGAGAGCAAGAGCAAGAGCAAGAGAGGGAGAGAGAGAGACCAAGACCCTAACAGCACTGAGGTAGTTCCACCAAACTCACAAAGATCCCAGGTTGAAGGGTGGCTATGCCCCCTGCTCTCTTCTTCTGTCCAGATACTCCCTGGCTGGCTAGGAAGATGTCAGACAAGACCCGGGTGTGACATGGTAAGGAGGCATGGGAAGAACTCGGAGGTTCCCGGCCTCAGATGCCCAGAACTTTTTTCCCTCTTCCAGAGTCTCTATTACATTTCCTAAGAAGCCATTTCTGACCACTCCTGTCTTGAGGATGCTTCTTTAGGAACCCTCTTTTCTACTTCCTTGCTCTCAGCAGACAGCCCAGAGGCTATTCCACAAAAAAACAAGAAAACATCCCTGGCCCAGCACAGGCCTTCCTCCCACATGTTTCTGATGAGGTCCTGAGGTCTTTCTAACAATATCAATTGCAAAGCAAACTTACTACAAGGTGGACAGCCTGTCAGCTATGTCTTTTTATTTTCCTTCAAAATTTTTTTAGTTTGAGATAATTTTTAACTTAACAAAAAGTTGCAAAATAATACAGAATTCTCATATACCTTTCACTCACTCCCCTTAATGTTGTACATCTCACAAGAATACAATTATCTAAATCAGAAAGTTCACATTGATATGATCCTAATCAAACTTACTTGAATTTTTCCCATTGTCCCACTAGTGTCTGTTTTCTTGCACAGAACCTCACTTTGCATTTGTTTTGCCTCTTAATTTCCTCCAACCTGTGACAGCTTCTCAGTCTTTTTTTTTTGTTGTTGCCTAGGACCTTGTCTTGAATATGGGGAAATGAGTGCATGTCTCTTTATCTTACCAAAGTTTTTCCCCCATGGTAAACACCATCCTAGCCCAATGTACCAAGTTCTTTTAGTTTCAGCCTCCCTGTGTACTTGATTTTCCATAGATGTAGACATCTGGCATCCTACTCTTTCATGCCCTTTTCATCTTTTTATCTCTAGGACCAGCGCAGTGCCTGCACATGGCAATTAATCAATAAATGTTGCCTGAGCTGGATTCAGGTACTTAAGTGAACCCAGAATGTGTTGAGGTTGTGTGAGGTACTGCACATGTATGCAAACATTTGTAGGAATGTGTGTGTGCGCAGAGGAGTGGGTCCTCTACATATAGCTGTTGCAAAAATCTGTTATTTCTTTAAGCCAAATTAAGCCATTTAACTTTTCAACTGAAAGTTGTTGAGTATCAATTTGGTGGCAAATGCTGTACTGATTTGAAACTAAGGGAAGAACTAGAGAAGTAACTAATGAACCAATGAGGTATTATCCCTGCCCTGGTGGCTCAGTTTCTAATAGAGCAAACAACTGCTGGCTGGAACAGACACCATAGCTCTGGGACCATGGAGGCCATCAGGGAAAGCCTCCTAGATGAGGTGACATCTTAGTTGAGACTGGAGAGTTGAATGGGAATTCACCAGGAGTGACAGAGACTGAGGTGGGAATCCCAGGCAAAGGTAAGAGAGAGGGTGCATTCGGAGAGGGATCATATCCCTCTGTGCCAGGTCCCATGCCAGACATACTGCACATTCCTTCCAGCCTTTATGCCCCAGAAAGTAGGCATTATTGTTCTTTAAAGATGAACTGAAAGTAGCTCAGAGACTGGTGACTGGTTCAAGGTCACAATCTCACAGAAGGCAGCCTTCAGGTCTAATCTCAAGAAAAGGAAACCTGTGGCTTGAATTTGAGGTCTCAGAGGATTACAGATGAAGCCTTCATGAGAAGTGAAAGAAGGCACATATAATCTGTAAAGAGACATAACAAGTTTAATTTTGTACTTACATCCTGGCCACCAGAGGCTCAGGTCATAATTAGGAGGGGGCTCAAATGGTGGAGTTGGAGGCATTTCTTTTCTGATGGACACTTATGGCCCTGTAACCTGTGAGCAGTGTGTGAACACAGTGAGAGGCATAGACCTGGCATAGCCTCCTCTTTGCACACTCAGCCATGCTGCGCAGAGACTTTTGAGATAAGTCCAACCCATGGTCCACATGTATCCCAGGATGGCTATGAATGCAACCCAACACAAAATCATAAATTTACTTATAACATAATGAGATTTTTTTGTTTTTGTTAGTGTTTGTGTATTTAAGATGTGGCTCAAGACAACTCTTCTTTTTCCAGTGTGGCCCAGAGACACCAAAACCTGGGACACCCCTACAGAGATTGTTAATGCTAAAGCTTCTGAGTAAGTTGATATAATTAACAATAGCAGCAAGGAATGCAACCCCCTTTGTCTGCTTCACCAGAGGGAGAACCAGCGAGATCCCAGATGATTGAATCATAAAGGGAAAGTAAAGCCAGCAACAGGGACATGTGACTGTGGTCCTGAGCACTCAGGAAGTACATCAAGCAGGCAAGACAGATGAGGAGAAAGAGTACTTAGGTTTTAGAAGTGGAGTCCATTTTTCTTACTAAGGTAAGAACAGTGGCCAGTAAGTCATGTGACCTTTCTCCTTGGCATTTTATGACTCCTTGGCTACCCTGACAGGTGGCCAAGGAGTTACTCAAGGGATGCTGCCTCCTTCACACCACTGAAGATAATGTGCTCCAAATGCCAAGAGCACAGTGCTTCTTTAGGAGCCTTGCACATCAGTGGGACCACATCACCAGTTCAGGAAATTTTCCACCAACATATACTTGTCACTCAATAACTGATGCAAATACCCTGTTTCCATGACAGAACTGGGTGCTAAGGATTATTACTTTTAGAAGCATGGGTCCAGGGTAGGAGAAGGAGGGCAAGACTGGGTGAGATAAGTAGTGGATAAGTAGAGAAAGAAACTCAGGGTGTTACAGAATGGACCTGTTGTGGGGGGGGGGTCAAGGTACTGTCACCAAAACAAGCACCCTCCCCTGGGGTCTTTCTGTAATTGGTTCTTTGCCTGCTGCCCTTAGGCATTGTGGCTTTCAATGCCAGAGTTTGGTAAAAAGGGAAGAAGCTATTTATTCAAAAGTTATAAAAGGCAAGCATAAATGTCACTCGCACATGGCTGGGGTTAGGGACATGAGCTCCCATTCAGCTGAGATTGACCCCCTTTTCAGATGTTCTATTTGTACCTCATGGCCTTAATTGCTCTAATTGTGGTGGTTTCTACTGAGCCAGCATCTGTAAATAGCTGCAGCTCCCAACCTTTCCCTGATGGTACTCTTCTGTCACTACTGCAGACTGGTGGGGGGAGGGCCACTGCCTGTCCTCACCCTCCAGGTCTGAGGCTGGCTCCTGCCTTTCAAGTGAGACAGCACTGGGTTGTTTCATGCACACTTGGTCAGTCTTCCTGGGCCTCTGAGATCTAGCTTTTGCATTATGCATAGGTTCAGCAAGTGAAGCCTCACACATACTAATAAATGTCAGGACTTGTGCTCAAGCTAAGATTTCCTACTCAGGTGTCTACTACTCCATAACAAACCACTCTAAATGCAATGTTTAAAAGCTTCCACCATTTATCTGCTCAAAAGTCTACACTTTAGGCTCAGTTGGCAGTTCTGTTGCTGGCCCTTGAGATCCTCCGTGCAGGTACAGTCACATGGTTGTCAGGGAGCTGGGTGCCCCCAACACACGTACTCACCAGGCAGCAGACTAGGTGCCAGCAGCAATAGTGGGCAAACAGTTAAGTGCAAATACTTCAACCTCTGCTTGCATGACCTTTGCTGATGTCCTCGTGGGACAGCCCCAAATAGGGATGGGAGGGGACCACACGGTATATGTCCTGGGACTGTCTGTTACTATCATGATGGACCACACTCCTTACTCCACACTGCCTTACAGCAAGAAATAAAATAACATTGTTGCATTGTTTGTGGTTACCTGGGATTATCTAAGTGAAAGTCCCCTCACTAGCTAAGGATCAGCAACTCAGTCCCTGATGATAGGAAGAAGTATGGTCCCTCCTGCCACTGCACTCAACTCCTATGCTACCAGTAGAGGCAAGGAAGCTGGTGTTCTGAACAGGCACTTCTATTGGCCACATGTATCAATCACTACCACACTCGGTAAAGATACCTCTTACTTTTATAATTAGAAAGGGTTTCAAATTCAGGGAAGAAATCATTATAGAAATAAGTAAAAACAATCAAGACCATGAAAACCACAGCACTCCTCAAGTCCAGAGTGAAAATCTTGACATATGTCTTCCATTTATTATTCTCTAAGCATGATTTTTTCTACCAACATATCAGAGCTTACCTGCTGTTCACTTAATATTGTATCTTGAACCTAGCCCCACAGACACAGTGTTTGGCAGCTGCCCAATAGTCTCACATATCAGAGATGAGATAAATAATTTCTTGATGTTGGGCATGTAAGATCCTTTTCATTTATCATTATTATAAGTAATGGTTCAGCAAATATTCTTAAAGTTTTTTTTAAATTACTGTGGACATTCAACATTATATTAGTTTCAGTTGTATAGCATAGTGGTTAGACATTTATACAACAAAGTGATCCCGCTGATAATTCTAGTTACCTAGCTGATACCATTACAATATTGTTGACTATAATACCCCCTCTTCTATATTTTATATCCCTATTAACTATTTTGTAACTGCCAACTTGTACTTCTTAATCCCTTTGCCTTTTTCACCTAGCTGTTTACCCCCTCCCTTCTGGCAACCATTAATTAGTTCTCTGTATCTATGAGCTTGCTTCTGTTTTGTTTGTTCATTCATTTTTTTTAGAATCCACATATAAGTGAAATAACATGATATTTGTCTTCTCCACCAGACTTATTTCACTGAGCATAATACCCTCTATTTCCACTTATATTGTTGAAAATTTTAGCATTTCATTCTTTTCATATGACCAAGTATTGAATAACAGTCCATTGTATGGATGTCTCACAACATTTTTAATTTATTTTTATTGTGATACTATTAAAGATGTCCTCATTTTCTCCCCCTTTGACTGCTTCTATCCAACCCCCGCCCCCCACTTCTGCCCACTGGCCATCACCACACTGTTGTCTGTGTCTCTGAGTTATGCATATATATTCTTTGGCTAATCCCTTCACCTTCCTTTATCCAGCCCCCTACACCCCTGACAGCTGTCAGTGTGTTCCATGTGTTCATATGCCTCTGTTTTTATTTTGTTCATCAGTTTATTTTGTTCATTAGATTCCACATATGGGTGAGATCATATGGATTTGTCATTCATTGACTGGCTTATTTCACTTAGCATAACAATCTCCAGGTATATCCATGCTATTGCAAAAGGTAGGATTTTCTTCTTTTTTATGGCCATGTAGTATTCCATTGTGTAAATGTACCATAGCTTTTTTATCCACTCATCTACTGATGGGCACTTGGGCTATTTCCAGATCTTGGTTTTTGCAAATAATGCTGTTATGAACTTAGGGTTGCATATACTTTTTTGAATTGGTGTTTTGGAATTCTTAGAATATATTCCCAGAAGTGGGATCACTAGGTTAAAGGCAGTTCCATTTTCAATTTTTTGAGGAAACTCCATACTGTTTTCTACAGTGGCTGCACCAGTCTGTATTCCCACACACAGTGCAAAAGGGTTCCCCTTTCTCCACATCCTCACCAGCACTTTTTATTTCTTGATTTATTTATGATGGCCATTCTGTCAGGTGTGAGGTGATATCTCACTGTGGTTTTAATTTGTATCTCTCTCATGATTAGTGACATTGAGCGTTTTTTGATATGTTTATTGGCCATCTGTGTATACTCTTTGAAACTTGTCTATTCAGGTCTTTTGTCCATTATTTAATTAGATTGTTTGTCTTCCTGGTGTTGAGTTGTATATTTTTTAAAAATATTTTTTGGAAATGAGCCCTTTATCAGATGTATCATTGGCAAATTTGTTCTTCCATTCGGTGGATTCCTTTTTCATTTTGTTGATGCTTTCTTTTGCTATGCAGAAACTTTTAGTTTGATGTAGTCCCATTTGTTTATTTTTTCCCTTTATTTCCCTTGCCTGAAGAAATATATTGGCAAAAATATTACTATGAGAGATGTCTGGGATTTTGCTGCCTAGGTTTTCTTCCAGGATTTTAATGGTTTTTCAACTTACGTTTAACTCTTTTTTCTATTTTGGGTTTATTCCTGTGTATAGTATAAGTTGTGATCTAGTTTCATTTTTTTTGCATGTATCTATCCAATTTTCCCCACACCACCTATTAAAGAGACAGCCTTTACTCCATTGTACATTCTTGACTCCTTTGTCAAAGATTAGTTAACCATATAGTTGTGGGTTGATTTCTGGGCTCTCTGTTCTGCTCCATTGATCTATATGCCTGTTCTTATACCAGGATCAGTTTGTTTTGATTACAATAGCCTTGTAGTGTAGTTTGATATCAGGTAGTGTGGTGGTATGATTCCTCCAACTTTTTTCCCCTTTCTCAACATTGCTGAGGCTATTTGGGGTGTTTTTTGGTTCCATTTAAATTTTCGGAATATTTGTTTTAGATCTGTGAAATATGCCATTGGTATTTTAATAGAATTGCATTGAATCTATAGATTGCTTTAGGTAGTATGGATGTTTTAATGATGTTAATTCTTCTAATATATGAACATAGTATATGCTTTCATCTGTTTGTATCTTCCTCAGTTTCTTTCTTTGGTATCATATAGTTTTCCAAGTACCTCCTTTTACCTCCTTGGTTAAATTTATTCCCAGATACTTATATTTTTGTTGCAATAGTAAATGGGATTGTTTCCTTAGTTTCACTTTCTGATAGTTCATTATTGGTGTATAAAAATACCACAAGTTTCTGAATGTTCATTTCTATTGTGCTACTCTGCTGAATTCATTTATTAGCTCTAGTAGTTTTTTGGTGAAGTCCTTGGGGTTTTAAACGTACAATAACATGTCATCTGCAATAATGACAATTTTACTTCCCTTTTCCAATTTGAGTGCCTTTTATTTCTTATTGTCTGATTTCTGTGACTAGGACTTCCAGTACTATATTGAATTAAGAGTAGTGAAAGCAGACATCCCTGTCTTCTTCCTGATCTCAAGGAAAATGTTTTCGTTTTTGGCCATTGAGTATGATATTGGATACTAGTTTGTCATAAATGGCCTTTATTACATAGATGTATGTTGCCTCTATCCCCACTTTGCTGAAAATATTTATCATAAATGTGTGTTGAATTTTATCAAATGGTTTTTCTTAATCTAGTGATATGATCATGTGGTTTTGAATCCTCCATTTTGTTTATGTGATGTATCACATTTATTGATTTGCACATATTTTACCAAACTTGCATCCCTAGTATAAATCCCTCTGGATCATAATGTATGATCTTTTCAATGTCTTGCTAGTTCCAATTTGCTAAAATTTTGTTGAGAATTTTAGTATCTATATTCGTCAAGGCTTTGACCTATAATTTTCTTTCTTTGTAGTGTCTTTATATGTTTTTGGAATTAGAATAATGCTGACTCATAAAATGAGCTCGGAAGTTTTCTCTCCTTTTGAATTTTTTGAAATAGTTTAAGAAGGATAAGTGTTAATTCTTCTTTGAATATTTGCTAAAATTCATCTGTGAAGCTATTCAGTCCTGAACTTTTATTTGTTGAGAGTTTTTTTATTACTGACTGAATTTCACTGGTTGTAATCTGTCTATTCAGATTCTCTGATTCTTCCTGATTCAGCTTTGGAAGATTGTATGTTTCTAGGCATTTATCCATTTCTCCTAGATTGTCTAATTTTTGGCATATAGTTGTTTGTAATATTTCTTTACAATCCTTTGTATTTCTTTGGTGTCAGTTGTTATTCCTCCTCTTTCATTTCTGATTGTATTTATTGGGGTCCTCTCTTTTCTTTTCTTAATGAGTCTGGCTAAAGGTCTGTCAGTCTTGTTTATCTTTTCAAAGAACTAGCTCTTGGTTTTATTGATCTTTTGTATTCTTTTAGTCTCTATTTCACTTATTTCTGCTCCAACCTTGATTATTTTCTTACTTATAGTATGGCAAGCAAAACCTTTGGCCTTTGTTTGTTGGGTTTTTTTCCAGTTCATTTAAGTTAGATTGTTTGAGTTTTTCCTTGTTTTCAGATGTAGGCCTGTAATGCTATGAATGTCTTTCTTATGATTGCTTTTGCTGTGTCACATAGATTTGGGGTTGTTGTGTTCTTATTTTCATTCATTTCAAGGTAACTTTCAATTTCTTCCTTGATCTCATTGTTAACTGATTCATTGTTTAGTAATATGTTATTTAGCCTCTATGACTTTGTGTGTTTTTCAGGGTTTTTTTTTTTTTTCTATACTTGATTTCTAGTTTCATAGCATTATGGTCATAAAAGATGCTTGATGTGATTTCAATCTTCTTAAATTTATTGAGACTTGTTTTGTCTTCAAACATGTGGTCTATCCCAGAAAATGTTCCATGTGTGCTTGAAAAAAACTTATATTCTGTTGCTTTGGGGTGAAGCATTCTGAAGATATCAATTACATCCATCTGAACTGTATGTCATTTAAGGCCACCATTTTCTTGTTGATTTTCTGTCTGGAAGAGCTATCCATTGAGGTCAACAGGGTATTAAAATCCCCTATTATGTCTGTATTACTGTCTGTCTTTCCCTTTATATCCATCAAGATTTGCTTTTACCAATTTAGGTACTTCTTTGTTGGGTACATAAATGTTCACAAGTGTTATATCCTCTTGTTGAATTGATGCCTTTACCATCTTGTACTGCACTTCTTTGTCTTTTGCTATAGTCTTTGTTTTAAAGTCTATTCTGTCACATGTAAGTAGTGCTACCCCAACTTTTTTTAAATTTCCATTTTCATGAAATCTCTCTTTATCTCTTTACTGTTAGTCTGTATGATCTTTCATTCTGAAGTGAGTCTCTTGTAGACGGCATATATATGGACCTTTTTTCTCTTTTTAAATTTTTGTTCAAGTACAGTTGTCTCCATTTACCCCCTACCACTCTCCCGCATGCCAGCCATCCCCACCTCCCACCTTCAACCTACCCACCTTTGACTTTGTCCATGTGACCGTATACATGTTCCTTGATGAGCCTTTGCCCTTTTCCCCTTGTTATCCCCTCCTAACTCCCCTCTGATTACTGTCAGTTTATTCTTTTTTTCAATGTCTCTGGTTATATTTTGCTTATTTGTTTTGTTGATTAGGTTATACCTATAGGTGAGATCATATGGTATTTGTCTATCACCAACTGGCTTATTTCGCTTAGCATAACGCTCTCCAGTTCCATACACGCTGTTGTGAAGGGTATGAGCTCCTTCTTTCTTTCTGCTGCATAGTATTCCATTGTGTAAATGTACCATAGTTTTTGATTCTCTCATTTACTAACGGGCACTTAGGCTGCTTCCAACACCTATTATGTATTGTGCGGCTATGAACATTGGGGTGCATAGGTTCTTTTGGATTGGTGTTTCAGGATTCTTAGGGTATAACCCTAGCAGTGGAATTGCTGGGTCAAAAGACAGTTCCATTGTTAGTCTTCTCAGGGAATTACATACTGTTTTACATAGTGGCTTCACCAGTCTGCTTTCCCACCAACAGTGCACTAGGGTTCCCTTTTCTTCACAACCTCTCTAGCACTTGTTGTTTGTTGATTTGTTTATGGTGATCATGCTGAGCAATGTGAAGTGGTATCTCATTATGGTTTTACTTTGCATCTCTCTGATAGCTAGTGATGCTGAGCATCTGTTCCTATGTCTCTGGGCCCTTTGTATATCCTCTGGAAAAGTGTGTGTTCAAGTCCTTTGCCCATGTTTTAATCAGATTGTTTGTCTTCTCAGAGTGGTGTTATGTGAATTCTTTATGTGTATTGGAGATCAAACCAATGTCCAAGGTGTCATTAGGCAAATATATTTTCCCATATGGTTGGTTCCCTATTCCTTTTGCTGATGTTTTCTTTAGCCATGTAGAAGCTTTGTATTTTAATGAAGTCCCATTTGTTTATTCTTTCCTTTATGTGCCTTGCTGTGGGGGACATATTGGTGAAAATATTGCTGTGTGGAATATCTGAGATTTTCCTGCCTATGTTCTCCTCCAGGATTTTTATGGTATCATCACTTATGTTTAAGTCTTTTATCCATCTTGAATGTATGTTTGTATATGGTGTAAGTTGGTGATTGAGTTTCATTCTTTTGCATATGTCTGTGCAGAGCTCCCAACACCACTTGTTGAAGAGGCTGTTTTTACTCCATTTTATGCTTCTGTCCTCCCCACCTTTTTTAATATTAATTGACCACAGGGACCTGGGTTTATTTCTGGGCTCTCTATTCTGTTCCATTGATCTATGTATCAGTTCTTTTGCCAGTACCAGACTGTTTTGTTTACTGTGATGGCCTTGTATATAGTTTGATGTCAGGTATTGTGATCCCTCCTCTTTTGTTCTTTCTCAAAATTGCTGTGGTTATTTGTGGTCATTTATGGTCCCACATAAATTTTGAAATATTTGTTCTGTATCTATGAAATATTTCATTAGTATTTTAGTAGTGATTGTGTTAAATCTGTAAATTACTTTGGGTAGTATGGACATATTGATGATGTTAATTTTTCCAATCCATAAACACATATATGCTTCCACTTATTTGTGTCTTCCTGAATTTCTTTCTGCAGTGTTGTGTCATTTTCTGAATACAGGTCTTTTACATCCTTGGTTAGGTTTATTCCTAGGTATTTTATTTTTCTTGTTGCTATAGCAAATGGGACTTTTCCCCCAATTTCTGTTTCTGATATTTCATTGTTGGTATACAAAAATGCCTTTTATTTCTGAATATTGACTTTGTACTCTGCTGCTTTGCCAAATTCACTTATTAGGTCAATTCACAAGTAGTTTTTTGGTGGAGTACATATGGTTTTCTATGTACACTATAATGTCATCTGTAAACAATGACACTTTTGCTTTCACCTTTACAATTTACATGCCTTTTATGTCCTTTTCTTGTTTGATCACTGTGGCTAGGACTTCCAATACTATGTTGAATAGAAGTGGTGAAAGCGGACATCCTTGTCTTGTTCCTGGTCTTAGTGAGAGAGCTTTTAGTTTTGTCCATTGAGTATGATGTTGGTTGTAGGTTTCTCATATATGACCTTTATTATGTTGATGTATGCATGCTCCGCTGGCACTTTGCTGAGTGTGTTTTCATCATAAATGGGTGTTGTACTTTATAAAATGCTTTTTCTGCATCTATAGATATGATCATGTGATTTCTGTCTTTGCTTTTGTTTATGTGATGTATTATGTGTATTGATTTGTGAATATTGTCCCATCCTTACATCCTCAAGGACAATCCCATTTGATCACAGTGTATGACCTTTCTAACGTATTGCCAGATGTGGTTTGCCAATATTTTGTTGAAGATTTTAGTGTCTGTGTTCATCAATGATACTGGCCTGTAGTTTTCTCTGTTGTGTCTTTATCTGGTTTTGTGATTAGGATGATGCTGGCTTCATGAAAAGAGTTTGAATGTCTTCCTTCTTTTTGGATTTTTTGGAATAGTCTGTGAAGGATAGGAGTCAGCTCCTCCTTAAATGTTTTCTAAAATTCTTCTCTGACACCGTCCAATCCAGGGCTTTTGTGTGCTGGGAGTTTTTTGATTACTGCTTCAATTTCATCTGCTGTTATTGGTCTGTTCAGGCTTTCTGCTTGTTCTTCACCCAGTTTTGGCAGATTATATTCTTGTACAGATTTGTCCATTTTACCTAGGTTTTCAAATTTCTTGGTATATATTTCTTTGTAGTAACTTCTTACAATCCTTTGTATTTCTGTGGTATCAGTTGTCATCTCTCCTCTTTCATTTCTGATTGTGTTTATATGGGTCTTCTCTCTTTTTTTCTTGATGAGCCTAATTAAAGGCTTATCTATTTTGTTTACATTTTCAAAGAACCAGCTTCTGAATTTATTGATCCTTAGAATTGTTTCTTTTGTTTCTATGTTGTTTAATTCTGCTCTGATCTTGGTTATTTCCTTCCTTTTATTTGCTCTGGGATGTGTTATTTGTTGTTCCTTGAGTTCTTATAGGTGTAAGGTTAGGTTGTTTATTTGAAATGTTTCTATCCTTTTTAGGTAGGCCTGTATGCCTATGAATTTCCCTGTCAGAACTGCCTTCACTGTGTCCCATAAGTTTTGGGTTGTTGTAAGTTCATTTTCATTTGTTTCCAGAAACTTTTTGATTTCTTCCTTGATCTTATTCTCAACCCATTCATTGTTTAATAGAATGCTATCCATCTCCATGATTTGGAGTGTTCTTGAGTTTTTTCCTTGAAGTTGTTTTCTAGTTTCAAGCCCTTGTGGTCTGAGAAGATGCTTTCAATGATTTCAATTTTCTTGAATTTATTGAGGTTTGTATTGTGTGCTATCATGTTTTCTATCCATGAAAATATTGCATATGCATTAAAAAGAATATGTATTTTGGTTCTTTGGGATGAAAGGATAATCAGTTAAGTCCATTTGACCTAGGACATTGTTCAATGCCACAATATCTTTGTTGATATTTTGTTGGAAGATCTACCTATTTTTGACAGTGGGGTGTTAAAATCTCTTAGTACAAGTGTGTTGCTGTCTATATCTTCTTAAAGTCCTCCAAGATTTTCCTTATATATTTGGGCACTCCTATATTGGGTGCTTATATGTTTATGTCTTCTTAATGAATTCTTCCCTTGAGTATTATGAAGTGTCCTTCTGGGTCTCTTTTTATGGCCTTTGTGTTGAAGTCTGTTTTTTATGGTATAAGTATTGCTACCCAGGCTTTTTTTCCCCTGTCCATTTGCTTGGAATATTTTTTTTCTAGCTCTTCCCTTTCAGTTTGTGTAGGTCATTTGTTCTGAGGTGGGTCTCTTGTAGGCAGCATATGTGTGGGTCATGTTTTCTTATCCACTCAGCCACCATATGTCTTTTGATTGAAATATTTAACCATTTACATTTAAGTTTATTATTAACAGGTACTTATTCATTACCATTTTACTCCCTTCATACCTGTGTTCCTCTCTCTCACTCTTTTTCTTCCTCTTCTTAAAGCAGTCCCTTTAGCTTCTCTTGCAGTGCTGGTATGGTGGAGGTGTATTCTTTCAGTCTTCTGTATTGCCTGGGAAACTCCTTAACTCCCCTTCCATTTTAATTCAGAGCCTTGCTGGCCTGAGTAATCTTGGTTGCAGGGCTTTGCTTTTCCTTACTTGAAATATTTCTTGCCATTCCCTTCTGGCTTGGAGTGTTTCTATTGAGAAGTCAGCTGTTAGACTTATTGTTGCTCTCAGGTATGTCACTTCCTGTTTCTCCCTTGCTGTCTTTAAGATTCCCTCTTTGTCCTGGAATTTTGCAATTTTATTTAGGATGTGTCTTGCAGTGGGCCTCTTTGGGTTACTGTTGATTGGGACCCTCTCTGCTTCCTGGATTTGTGTGACTTGTTCTCTCATCAAATTAGGGAAGTTTTCCATTATCACTTTTCAAACAGGTTTTCTATCCCTTGCTCCTCTTCTCCTTCTGGTATCCTTATTATATGGTTATTATTCCATTTCATGTTGTCCTGCATTTCCCTTAACCCCTTTTCATTCTTTTTGCATCTTTTTTTTCCTTTTCTTGACCTTTTTGGGATTTTTTTCTACCTTGTCATCCAGCTTGCTAATGTGATCCTCTGCTTCATCTAGCCTGCTTTTGATCCCTTTTATTGTATTCTTTAATTCAGAAGTTGTATTCTTCAATTCCTCTTGGCTCTTGTTTCTTTCTATGTCCGTTTTCATGCTGGTATAATTCACAGTAAGTTTCTTGTAGCTTCACGGTATTTTTTGATAAATCTCAGTGAGCTCATTGAGCTTCCTTATTACCATTGTTTTGAAGTCAATATCTGATAGTTGACTTGCCTCTATTTCATTTAGCATGCTTTCTAAGGATTCCTCCTTTCCTTTCATTTGGGAGTTGTTTCTTTGTCTTCCCATTATTTGTGATACTTTACTTGTTTGTCGCTGCTTCTTAAATTGTTCTGTTTTGATTTTCTGACTTTGTGATGTGAACTTCTATGGTAGGAGACCTGTGAGATTCAGTGGTGCAGTCTCCTTGATCACCTGAACTTCATGCTTTTGGGATGTCCTTTATGCCTTTTTATGCTGGTTCTGTGGATGTATCTGGGTTTTGATTGTTGTTGGGCAGGTCTTTGGAAGGCCGTTCCCTCCAGCTGGTTGGCTGAGGGTCACTTTTCCCACCATGTTTTGTATGCTCTTGTGCAGATGTTGCCAGAACAAAACCACAAAGCCCAGGTCAGAAACCCACATGTGCAAAAATATCTCCTTCCCTCAAAATCCTACTGTCAACAGCAAATGAACCAGTATTAATAAGGGTGTAAAGATATTAGAGTCCAAGATGGCGGCGTGGTAGGACGCAGCAGATTCTACTCTCCCACAACCAGGAAAAAAAATCCGAGTCATTTTAGGCAGGAACAGAGCAAAGAGCCAACATTATCACGTCATAAATGAAAATAGGAGATTGCAAATTGTAGCAGTCATTGAAAAACCCGAAGAGAGAGCGTGGTTTGGTGAAAGTCTCGGAAACCACAGCATTGAAAAAGGAAAAGGCGCAGGCGTTCCACGGGACCGGTGCGGCCCAGGCCCTGGAGGTAGGAGAAGTGGGCGCCCCTTGGGACCCAGAGAGTGCGCACCCGTGAACCCGAAAAAGGCCAGGCGCTCCGCGGGACATCACAACACACGGCAGTGAATTCCCAAGGACGCACATAGCTGTACCCAGACCCCCCAACACACGGATCCCTTCTGGGAGGCACCAGACGGGCTTGGGGGAGAGCGCATGCCTACACTGTGAACAGTGCACTGGAGGCTGACTGGGTCCTGAACCAGAACAGAGAAAAACTGTCTCCAGTCACCCCTCAGTGTGCTGAAGCCAGCTAGAAGACCAGTTT
>CM052542.1:90965521-90983829 GCA_028533065.1 Trachops cirrhosus | reverse complement strand
GAACCTAAACAACAAAACAAAGAAATAAGCAAAATATAACCAAAGACACTGAAATAGAGGACAGGCTGACAGTGACCAGAGGGGAGAGGGGAGAGAATTTCAGGGGAACTTAAGGGGAGAATGGGAATGGTGTACAGGAACAAATATAAAGGACATATGGACAAAAACTAGGGGGGTGGGAAATGGGAGGGAGGAGTGGTGGGATGGGTGGGTTGGCTGGAATGGGAGTAAAGGATAGAAACTGTTCTTGAATAATGATAAAAAATAAATTAAAAAAATAAAAAAAGATGAATAAGAAAAAAAGGATAGTATGCAGGAACTCATATGGAGACATTATCAAAGACCACCTAGACAGGCCTACCTGGGTCAAGAATATGGTCTTGGCGGCCAGATTGCCCAGGTTTGAATCCTAGCTGCTCTACTTAGCCACTTCCTGAGGGTCCTCTGCTTCAGTTTCCCCATTTGTGAAATTATCATGTTCCTGACTCATAAAACTGATTTGAAGACAAAAATAAGACAATGTGGGTGAAGCACACATGGGTTGAGCAGTGAGCACTTACTACTTCATACACACTGCCGTCATCATGAACAAGGGTGCTGCAGAATTCTAGGGCTCAGGGATTCACACCTTTTGCATCAAGCTGTTCTCCACCTTTGCTCTTGCCTGGGTCCCTCACTGTCACTGTTCCACTCTGTCTTGCACATTCAGTTCCCGCAGCTGTATGTGCAGTTTCTTTTAGCTCACCTGTGGGCAGAACTTGTGCCCCTGTCTGCTAGTGGTAAAGGGACCCATCTCCTGATCAGATGTGTGAGGCCAGGATGATGAGGAGGGGTGTCACATAGGACACAGCAAGGGGCTGCTGTGCAGGCTTTGCTGGCAGCCTTGTTCACAAAGGGGTGTGGGTACTCAGAACCTCTGGTCCCAGCCAAAAAGAAAAAAGGAGACCTTGATCACCATTGGCATCTGGACCAAAGTGTGACCTAAATGAACTGCTGTGAGTAGCAGAGGGTAAGGATGGAGGCTGGCCTCTTATTTCAGTAAAGGAGAAAGTCTCTCACCAGGGACTTCTGGTAGCAGGCAACCCAGTGTCCCCCTGGGGCTTGCTAAACAGGGGATCTTGATAGGCTATGGTAGCTGTGATGGTTAATTTTATGTGTCAACTTGACTGGCCTAAGAGATGACCACATAGCTGGTAACCCATTATTTCTGGGTGTGTCTGTGAGGATATTTCTGGAAGAGCTTAGCATTTGAATCAGTAGACTGAGTTAAGCAAACTCACCCTCTCCAGTGCCTCATCCATTACCATGCGACTGATTCTCTCTCACTTCTTGCACTACATCCTCCATCTCCTGCCCTCAGACATCAGAGGTCCTGGTTCTTGGGTCTTTGCACTCAGACTGAATGAAACCAGGTTCTTTTCTGAGTTTCTAGCTTGTACATGGCAGATTGTGGGACTTCCCTTATTTATCTATTCTCCTAATATTTGTTCTGTTTCTCTGGAGAACACTGACAAATTCATAGGCCCACAGTTGGGAGCCTTTCTGAGTCTCCTGCAACTTTCTCCACAATCTCGTAGAGACTTCCTCTCACACATATGGATGGCTTCTTCCATGGCCTCCATGCTGACTTATCCAGGAGGCCTTTCAGGTCTGCCCTATCTCTGCACATCCTTGCTGCCACCCTACGCAAAAGCACCATTGCCTCTTTCCTGGACCTTAGTTTCCCCACATCCACTCTCCATATTTCACACATGGGGGGCTTTAAAACACATATAGGGTTGCCTCACCCTCCCTGCTTACTTGCCCATTCCCTGTCCCCTGCCCTCTTCCCTTCCTGGTCTCCAGGTTTTAGCCAAGTTCTCCCCAGCCCCTCCAGGTATTTGTATATACCATTCCCTCTCTAAAAGTGACCTGCCATGTTGCCCTCCACAAACTACATGAGATCCTCTTCATGATCTCTTCTTACCTTTCACTATAGTAATTATTTATTACTATATATAGTAATAAATATATATTAGTGTGTTCTTGCAGACCACACTCAGATGTCTGCAAAAGAGTGGCTCTTTGTCCTGTGAGCTGCAGGTGCCCCGATTCAGGTCAAGTTGTTGTCAACCCAACTCCAAAGCTGGCCCAACCACACTGAGTCCTATCCACAGTGCTGTTTTCTAGAACTAGAATCTGGTAACTTTTTTTGTCCATGTTGACAAATGCCTGTGTAGCCATGGGCTTCTGTAAGTTAGTTCTGTGCTCTGACAGACTACATCAAGATCAACTGGCATGTTAAGGATTAAGTCACAGACACCCCAAAAAACTGTGATAGAGTGACATTAGTAAGGGCCCTTTCATTTGAAAATGCCAGAAAACAACTGGAATAAGTAAAATGGGGGAGATTCTTGACTCAAGTATTTGAAAAGCCAAGGTAGTCATCTGACATATGTGGAAATGATGGAGGTGGTTCTAGTTGTTAATGATGACTGGAGAAACTATCCACATTTTACTGGTGGGAACTGGGGATGTTGAACATTTTGCAATGTGTATAATAGTCCTACACCCTAAAGACTGCCCTGCCCAAATACCAATGGTGAAACTGTATCAGGTGAATCCAGGTGCTCATATGCCGCTCTTATGTATCTCTTATCTTTGCTGTCCTCCATGTTGGCTCCCTTCTCAGGCAGGCTGTCCCCATGTCACAGTAATATTGTCACCAGCAGGTTTAGGAGGACTAAGAGCTTACTTGTTCCTACAGAAAGACAGCTTCCCTTTCCCAGTGGTCCCAAGTCAAAATCCTGTGATTGATCACCTCTATTTCAGTCTGAGCCCATGATGACCTCCCTGACTCAGCCACTGGGGACAGAGGGCAGCAATATGCTGACTGATGGGGCCTTAGATAAAGGCTGTCCCTGAGCTTTCATCCATGCAAACCACATGGATTGAGGATGTAGATGAGAGGGTGTCCTGACATGCTGGGAGCAAAACAAGAGAAAACTGTGACTGGCCAAATAAAAACTTTGCAGGCCCACCTCCTCCCCATGACACTGTCCCCAGAAATCCCCCAACAAAGTCTGAGAAAATGGATCATCAGATATTCACTGGACTACATTTATGAAAATGATATATAAAAACTGGATCTGGAATAAGTACCACAAGAAATACCAACAGACTTGAACATATGAAGGTGGAGAAAGAGTCTTGAGTTTGGAAGAAGTCATGTTCTGATGTCCTAAAAAATAGAACCAGGTAAAGAAATAGACGCCAGGATACAGAAAGGAATTGTTATGGAGGAAATGCACCTACACACATTCCAGAAAATGCTCCAGTCTGCACCCCTCCATGCATGAGAGAATGCACATAGCACACTCGCAAGTGTCATGTTGGTTCTAGAGATAGGGCAAGGAAGGGCAGAGTTTACAATCAGGAAAGGCAGGCCCATGCAGAACAAATATCTACAAACACAAGAAGAGCTGTGCCTAAGAAGAACAGGCTATGACAGAGGGATCCAGCCCACTCAAGAACAAGATTTGAGCTGTTTCCTGCCTGGAAATTGTTGGCAAAAGTGGGCAATGTCCGCATGGTAGGCAAAAGGCTCATTCCTTCTGTACAGGAAAAGGGCACACACATTTCTGCCAGAAGAAACCTGGGGATGGTGCCTATTTCATCAAGGTCATTTTAGGACATTCAGTCTGCATCTTTGTGTCTCCTTTTCATCCCTCCCACTTCTGTTCACTCATTCAACAACTATTTTCCAAGATTCCTCATGGCAGGCTCCAGGCTCACGGAGATGGAGTCAAAGTGCCAAGCAGAGGTGCAAGCCTCTCTGGAGCTTCTGCCCAGTGGGGCCTCAGCAGGTCAGTCAGAAAATACCATGTTTGCCGCTATGGGAACAGAGGTGAACAAACCTATGTATGGTACCTGTATCAGTCTGTGAGGGATGCAGCAATAAAGGACAACAGACTGGGTGGCACAAACAACACACATATATTTTCTCACAGTCTGGAGGCTAAAAATCTGAGATCACGGTGTCTGCAGGGGTGATTTATTCTGAGGCCTCTCTCTCTGGCTGGTAGATGGTCATCTTTTCCCTGTGTCTTTACATGATCTTTCTTCAGTGTGTATGTGTGTCCATTTTTCCTCTTCTTATGAGGACACCAGTCATATTGAATTAGGTCCCCCAATGACCTCATGTTAACTCAATTACTCCTTTAAGGACCCTATCCAAGTACAGTCATTTTCTGAGTATGGGGATTAGGATATCAACATAGGAATTTGGGGCATTTAACTCAGCCCATAATGTGCCTATGCTCATGGGCACCACATTGTGAGGAAGACGTCAGAAGTAAAGTTAAATAAAAGAACTAAGCAGTAGTTACTGTGATTACTATATATTAGTTACTATATATAGAAGTTAAGAGAACCACCTGGGAGTGTAATATCAAGTGGAAATGAGAAGGTAACTCCAACAACATGTTCAAATCAATAAGGATCTTGACAAGATCCACAGAAATGGTGACTGGGTCAGTGCTTTCTGTGAGCAGGACATGCTTTAGGAGGGCTTCTGTGTTCTGCCTCTACAGGGTCTGAGCAAGACACATTTTCACAGACTTAGAAGGGATCTTGGGGTACAATTGTTCATCCTTCCATCCAGTATGAGCCCAGGTACACTCCCTCAGGTTATAGCTCACAGCAGCTCACTCCCAGCTAATAATTATCAACAGCCCCCCTGCCTGTGGGACACAGCACAGACATCCCTCATCCTAGCATGTGGTCTTGCCCCAGGCATTGAGCACTGTGCTGCTTTCATCTCTCCATCTGCGAATGCAGGTAGGTGGTTAGTGCAGACAGCAGAGTAAATGTTGGCTGCCATAATTGTTTTAGGATTTCTGTAGCATTGAAGAAAAAGCAGATGTTAGAAGTCCTGGCTCTGTCACTCATTTAACTCAGAGCTAATAAGATAATGTTTCCAAGTCTCTATTTCTTCATCCATAAAATGATGGTGTTTAAGGACAGAGTGAGATAATGTTTGTGAAGATATTTTGTATGTAAAAGGTTTTGGATAGTATCTCAGCCACTCTGTTTGGAAAGCCTCGGCTCCTGTTCCTCAAAACCCTTAAGGATTGTTCAGGCCATTTTCCTGGATTTGCCATTGTGTTGTCTTTACAGCTCTACTGGGAGCTAACTGCTCTCCGTCTCCATCCTCACCCTGCAACACCCAGTGTGGCTTTGTGTGGGGAAGTTTACATGAAGGGCTGGCCCATTGAGCTTCTCCCCTGGGAAATAAGACCCAGTGCTCCCTCAGCATGAATATGCAACCTTGGTGTTAGTTAGAGGCAGAGATGGAACTTTTGTTTACAAAGTTCACAAAGACCAAAGCCTCACTGAAGCCCCAGTACACTAGTGAGTGAGGGGAACTGTCTCTGCTTTGTAGACTGAGTGGTTGAGCTTTCCAAGTGAGCACACTGTTCTCCCATTGGGGGTTAGACCAGCAAAGGAAAATTAGTCCTGTTTTTTCAGTTAGTATGGATTCAGAACATGGGGTGTGTTATGGGATTTGAGTGTAAAATGGCACAGGCCCTGAGGGGTTGGGATGTCCATCCCCAGAGTCAGGATATCCCTGTTGGTCAGTCTTGTTGCACTGGCCTGCCAGGCACCCTATCCTGATGGACTTGTCTGCTGGCCCTGCTCTTCCCATGCTCCCTACAGAGGACAGAGGGTTAGCACCCAGCTTTGGACTTGGAGAAGCAGACTTGAATTCAAGTCCCATGAGCTATGTGATCTGGAGCAATTATTTCTACCTCTTCTAACCTTGATTGCTCATGTAGCAAATGAAGATAAGAACAACTTTTACCAGGCTTGTTGGGAGAGGTGGGTTAACATGTGCTCTGCTTCCTTACTGGTATGCTGGGTCCTTACTGTTCTCCTACCTGCAACTCATGGTGTGTTATCTGATCTTGTACAAGTTCATTTAGTTTTTATAGAAGAGTAAAGTGGTTCTTTGCTAAGCTTCTTTCTTGCTCAAGCATGTATATGATAGCCAAAGAATATAGGCAGTTGTGTTGCCTAAGAAGGCAGTGAAAGCCTACTTCTGGAAACATCTGACAGATGTCAGGCTGCCAAGACAGTCCTCTGCCAAGCAGTAGTCTATGGCTGGTTTGGGTCAGGTCTACTTTTCTGGAGGTTGGCAGTTTCCTGAAGTCCCTCCTGTTGATTGCTTCAAGGTCTCCTCTACCCTGTGATCCCAAGAGTCAGACAGACAAGGGCAGGCTGTGATAGTGCTGGTCTGAGAAGTCAATACCAGACACTCCTGGTGGCCAGGAAGTTGAATAACTACTGACACAAACAACTTTCCCACAAGAAGGAATGTAAGTCATCTGCAGAAAGTCAAAGGACAAACCTTTCAGGCAAATGAACCCCTGAAGGGAGCTAGGGGTCCTTCAGCCTGTGGCTCAACACTTACCACCCAGCCAGTAGATCTCTGGCACAGGCTGGGTAATCTTCTCAGTCTGCTTGGCAGCCCACCACCCTGACACAGATTCATGTACCCCAGAAGGGAACACTCTTAGGTGACAAGTGTGTGAGTCAGCAGGCTGGCCCCCAGAGACATGGGGTAATGCCTGCCAAGTTTTGCTCCTATTAAGCCAGGTGTTTCTGCTCAAGCCCTCTCAGCCCTTGCCCCACTCTCACCCAGATATGAGACTTCTCCATGTTCATTTTTATTTAAAGACTCAGAAACACAGGCGTCATAGTTTGTCAACACTATGAATTCTTCCAAAATCACACACTGACATTTGTGTATAACAAAAACATTGGTCTGTGAATGTGTGTGTGAATTGTGCAATGTGCAAAAAAATCCCCAGCCAGGCAGCTGAGCATATGTGGGGCACCAGAATCAGGGAAGCTCTTGCCTGGCTCTGGCTCTTCCCCACCTCCCTCCCATCATTCTCCAGTGGCCTCATGTACCCATCAGCTTGGTGTCTACTGACCTCTCTCAATGGTGGCTGTGGACTCTACTGTGCTCCTCAAGCAAGTCACCCTGGCTGCCAAATGCAACTGTACAACCAAGATGTGTAAGTCACTGGGCCAGGGTGAAATGTGAGAGTTTCAGACAAGGTATTGCTAGACAATTCCTTGGTAAACAAAAATGAATGTGTCCTTTGAGGAAGATGGCCTGAAGGAAGGGTCTAATCCTTCTCTTGTCTGCAGGTTAAATGATCATAAAGGCTGATGGATCTGACTAAACCTGTTTGAAAACTCAGCCTAAATATGGGGTTTATTGTGTACCTGCCTGCCCTCTGGGTACCTGGCATTTGCTCTGGGAGCCCCTTCTCAGAGGATACCTAGTTGGCTGGGCCTACGGCATCACTTTCCTTCCCAAGTCAGTACCAATGGTCACCCCTGACTCTGTTATGAGTGGGGACAACTGATGCCTTACAAAGACTCTGGTCATTTTCCCCAGTTCTGCTGTGAGGGGTGCTGGACCCAGTGGGCTGCCGCCTCACCTACAGTTGCTGAGCTGTTCAGCATTTCCCATCTATCATGAGCATCATGTGGGCAGTGGCCAGGAGAGGAAAGAAGGTCCAAGTTAATTTATTCTGTTGCTTGGTAAAGCTGTCAGTTTTTTTAAAAAAAGACTTTTCTTATGTGGAAAAATGAGTTAATCCTGGTTTCAGTGGAGAACACTTGGCTCAGTGAGCATGTGAATCCATGCATGTTTTTGGTGATGACATGATTTTAAATATGCACACAATTTTTGCAATTAAGTTTGTAGCTCATGGCAAATAGGTACCCTCTGGTTATCATTAACTCATGCACAGGACTCCCTATGTTTAAACTGTTTTTTTCTGATTCAGAACAAATTTCTCAATTCTATTAAGTCTATTATCAGAGAGGAAACAAGCCTTTCTTTAGGGTGATCCCACCAGCGTGCTAACCCTTGGGGCAGTAATGCATATCCAAGCCACATCCCAGAATAGGAACTCTGAAAATAAGCATTTGTATTTGGAAGCATCACACCAGGCAAGGGAATGTTTCTGGATCTCACTGCATCCCTAAAAACCAGGGAGGTCTTATGTTACCAAAGGCTAATTTATTCAGCCTAATTTAAACCTGAGTGATTTTGTAAAAATATAGAGGTTTACAACTGTGACTTCGAACAGATGAGAATGTATTCCTAAGGTGTGAATCTCTTGAAAGCAAGACTGCCTCATGACAGGGCTGCTGTAGACAGTTTCTGTGAGTGTAGGCAGTGGGACCCAGGGATATGTCTCTTGGACCCCACCTAGGGGAGGATCCCCAGGTCAGAGCTTCCCCTTCCTCTTTTCACTCCATCCCAGCTCCTGGATCCCTCCAGTCTACAGAGATGACTCATTCCTGTCACCCTTGCTGTACCTCTAATATCTAGACCAAGGTTCATGCTGCATGATAAGGGAGCAGTTATGTATTTTTTTTTTTAAAAAAGGCAAAACCTTCACAAGGTTTTGTAGACTTTGAAAGCTTACATTTGAACTGTCGTAAAAACTACACATTTCAATAGTCAGAAATTGTAATTTGATAATGCTCACTGTAATTATTGTTGTTAAAGCAAAAAAAGGGAAATTCCACATTTTAAGGCTGGGGTCGACCTTCATGTCCTTTGTACTGCTGCACAAAAGGCAATTATAGTGCCCTTTACTCCAAATATTTCCAATTCGTGAATAATAATTATCACTGTCTAAACAAAGCATGGGAATTTGGTAATGGTTTAAAGAAATTGGCTCTTTCCAAACTCCCTTACATCCCCTAAATGGATTCCCTCTTATCCCATGGAGCAGCAGCCAACACTGTGGTGTTGAGAATGTGGACTTTTCAGAGTTCTCCAAAATTTGTGTAGTAAATATAAAAATTCTGCCTATTTGATGTTTTCTCATTTTTTCTTTCAAGCTCAACCAAGTCATTACAAAAAGGCAGCACCAAACGTATGAAAAATAGGCAATGTGTGACTGATTAAAAATATATAAAGTCTAACAGCTTTACATTAAAAAGATGTTAGAAAGAAGTGATGCAAAGGGACAGTGGTGGCCAACAAAAAGTGTTCATAATACTGGCAGAGACAAAGCCCAAAGGGAGCCACCTGAGCCCCATAGGAGTTGTGTGCTGCTTTCCCAGGAAAAGTGGTGCCTCTGTGGAGGCCCATGGCCAGCAACACCCTTGCTGAGTGGCCAGGCGGCAGGTGACTGAGGTATAAAGAGAGGTGATGGAGCAATTAAACCCTGCATGTAGCCCAGACAGCCCGTGAAGCCATTCTGCAAACTGTCTGGCCCCATGCCCACTGCCTGCCCAGCAGCCCTCTGTAGCTCCCAGACTTGCACCAGGAGATGCAAAGACATGGCCGATCGGCAGAAGTCACAGCAGCAAGTCCACCTGCATTAGCATCTCCCTCTCTCTTCAAAGGTATTTCTTTACAGTTCATATAGGAGTAGCAGGCATCTTGTCCAAGAACAACATCAGGGTGTGATCTCAGTTGAGGGTTGTGAGTGTAGGCATCACCTCCACACCCTTGGGCCCCAACCCAAGGCTATGGTGTTCCCTGCCAGGGACCTTAGAAGGCACCTGAGACCCTTGAGTGTTGTGACTCTTTTTGCACCTTGGGGCTTCCTGGAAGGCCTTCTTCCCTGGTGATGGGCTGTGGAGAGTTCATCCTCAGAAGCTCTCGACGAAACTGCCTGGGAAGAGGCCTGTGCAGCCATTCCTCTGCAGGGTCCCCTTGTACCAGCCATCCTCACGTTTCTTGTGCACAAACACAATGTCGCCTTCCTTCAGCTCTATCTCCGCCTCACTCTGGGGTGGGTATGACACCACCACTCGGTACCTGAGGGGGAATGGGGGACAAACACTGCAGTGGGTAAGCCTGACCCAGACAGGCTGGAGGAAGAGCCAGAGTTGGGCCCACTGTCTTCTGCAAGATCTCTCTTTTCATTTTCTTCTCCACCTCTTGGTGTAAATGGTTGTAATTTGGGGTTACTATTCCCACTTCAAAACCAATTCTATTTATCTTTAATTTTGATTTTTCTAAAACTTTTTCATTTTTATTAAAAATTTAACAATAATTTCTCCCTGTGATATCTTTTAGATCCTGATCTATGCAGCTGGAATGTCTCCACCCCAGGTACAGTCCTTCCATGTCACATCCTTCTTTCAGACTGTGGCCTTTCATGGGGTGGGAGGGAGTGGGGGGTGGCCACTTCAGCCCTAGGCCAGGCATTTGGTAAGGACAGGACACTTGGCTGTGTCCTGCCTTCTGACCTGTCCTGGCACAGGACCCTGTACTAGTACCGTCAGCTCCTGAATGTCAGCCTCGCTGTCTGAGGAGCAGCAGGTGGAGGACACCTCTCAGGCAGGTGCCTCATGTGAGGTGTAAAGATGCTTAGGATGTGTTGTTAATAAATTGGTCTTTCTTTTTAAAAATCATAAGATGTTGTGGTCTTAGCACCTCAACTGGCTGAGATCACATCATAAATGAGACCCAATTTTTCACACACCTCATTCCTGCAAAACCTGAGGACCTCCCTGAGGCCTCCAAACTCTGCACTCTTCATTTCCAGACTAACGTGACATATAATCCAAGTGGTGACATGATCTGCTGGGCACCTGAAGGGGGACCTTGGGGCCTGAGCTCTGACCAGACCAGGCACAGCCCCCAAGGATCCCAGGAGGCCTCAGCAGGTCCAGCAGTGGGTGGACACCAGCTGCTGTTCCTTAGAACTGCCCCCCAATAGTTCCCTCGATCTGAGATAAGGGACCTCTCTGGCATCTTGCCAAGAGCCTCAACATCAGCACAGGCAAGTCTGGCACACGTCCCACTCCCACACCTGTTCTTTAAGCCTCAGAAGAGGATGAGGAAGGCTGAAAAGAAGCTTCGCTCTCTCTGAGGAGCAGCCTTCTCCTAAAATACCACCCATGACAAACCAGCAGGTGCCCCTGTGCCCATATCCCTCACCACCTCCAGCTTGGCAGGTGTTGCCCTGTTCCCAATACTCCAGCCAACTGAACCTTCCTGCCACTCCAGGAACTCACAGGGGTGTGTGTGCTCTGACATCAGACTGGGTCCTGGACCCTCAACACACACAGCTAGAGATGATGTATAGGGGGTGCCGAGAAGACCCTACCAATCATGCTAGGTGCGGGAGTTGGGGTCCCGCGGGACAAAGTCCGGGCACTAAATGTGAACAGGTTCAGTGGCAGGCTAGGTGTAGCCACTTTCACTCCCTGAAAACCCCTAGCTGAATTTTGCTACAGATATGGGTAGGCTGAGGTGGGCTGAAGGGGACTCTGGCCAGGCCAAGGTGCCCAATAATTGTTCCCCAACTGACCAGGCAATGTCCTGAGGGCAGTTCCTGGGTTGCCTGGGAGGGCATGCATTGAGTCACTTTTGCCCACATTCTCCCAGTAACCATACCATGCATGTCCCCATGGGTTTCTTATGAGCCACTGCACTTGCCCTACTGCAGGCTCCCTGCTTTATCTTCACTCCACTTCAGGCTGCTGTCCACTCACTCAGCAGCCACAGCGGTGAAAACATAAGGCAGGTCACAGCCCTTCTTTGCTCAGAAAGCTGCAGTGGTCTCCTTCTCTCAGAATAGAAGCCTAAGTTGGGAAAATACTTCTGTGTTCTCATTACCCTCTGAGCACATCTGCCATCTGCTCTCCTCTACTTCCCTCAGCCACAGCCCAGGGCACCCACCTGAGGACTCCTATAGAGCTGCTCCCTCTGCCCAAAATGCTATTCTCCACCTGTCCCCAGAGCACTCCCCACCTTCTGCAGGCCCTGCCATGACCTATTTACCATACTTGTGGGTTCTCCATGCTGGTGTGCCAGCCCTGTGATGGGTGGCAGGAACTGTGGTCCCTTGCTCCCTGCTGTGTATCCAATACCTAGAACAGCTCAGCACATAGTAACTGCTCAGGCCAGTTACTGACCTTCTAGGACACACTGGAGGGGAGGCTGTTGCACTGGAAGAGGGACTAGAGGGGAGGAGGTTGAAGGTGTTGAAGGGGCAGAAAGGGCAGAAGCTGGATGAGTGCCAGCTGGGGACCCTATGTTTCTGCTGCTTCCAGACAGAGAGGCTGAGCAGTGAGCAGTGGGGTCAGCAGAACCTGCTGCTCCACGACAGCATCCCAATAAAGAGCTCCTACCCCCAGTTGTCTCACATTAACAGGTGACCCAGTCTCCGGAAGGCCACTAGTCTGGCTGATGCCCCCATCTGTGGGCAATGAAAGATAACAGGAGTTGAAGTGTGTGCAGGGGGCTTGGTGGGGAGAACAGGTCTGTCCTGCCACTTATCTGCTTGGGGACTAAGGCTTGCTCCATGGCTGTCTCAGCTCTCAGGCCTGTGGGTGCAGCTCCTGTACAGTGAAACCTGCCCAACCCACAGGGCCATGGGCCCTCTTCCTGCAAAGCCCAGAGCACATCACCAAGTCCAAAGTCACACAGATGACATGTACCTTCACTGTTGTCTGCTATACCCCTCTCGTGTTTTCCTTCTTCTGAAGAAGGCTATGGGAACTCCATGAAGCAGTGAAGGATCCCCTGACCAGGATTAGAGGGACCATTTGGAGGAGATACCACCCTACTGAACCCTTACCCCTTGCAGTATCCAGGCCATGGTTGGGACTCACTGGCTGGATGGGAAAGGTGGGAGTCTCCATTACCCTCAGTCTTCCTTGGGCTACCAGCCAGCTGTAAAGGCCTGTCTCCCTCCTCCTGCCTCTCCCTATCAACCACAGCCACACAAATGGCCCCTGGTCTCCCACACCAGGCTGTCCTAAGGGTTCTCAAGGGGTTCTATATGTGGAGCCTTTCACCTGGTGGTCTGGTTTTTATGAAACTAGGACATTCATTTTAAAACAAAGAGATCCCAAGTCAGCATTTCTCCCCATGTCAGGACCTTGGTGCAGATCCTGTGTCCATCCTATACCTACTTGCTGAGATGCTGGGGGAATGAGGCCAGGAAATTTGCATTTTCAACAAATTCTAGGGGAGAATGCTTACATACTGATGTCTGAGAACTGACATGCTGAGTAAAAAAAATTACTGAGGAGACTTCATCTTCCTTTCATTCCACCTGTTCACAGAGCCTAAGGCACTGGCCTGTCTGGGTTGGAATACAGAATTCAGGGTTCAGGGCAGCTGGAGTTGGCACTGGTGCTTGGGGATGATGTACAGGCAGAGCATACACAGGCCCAGCAGGAGAGTTTGGGGACAGTGAAGAAGGTGACTCCTGGGGCTAACTTGGCAGGCATGCAGAGCTCCTCCCTCTGAGGGAGCAGGGCCAGCCAGGTACTCTAAGTGACTTGAATAGCTGCAGGTGCAGGAGATCAGGGCCGGTTTCCACTGATGTCCCTGGAAGTAAAAAGCTGACATTTGGGGTGTGGAGGAGGAAAGAAAGGAGAGTGTGAGTTTTTCCTTCCTCCCAGCCCAGTGATGCAAACAGCTGCCTGCCAGGCCACTCCCTGAAGGAGGACAGATGGCTTCTAGGATGTAGCAATGGCCTGTGAGATCATCCAGCACTGCACACAGACTGCACCATTCCCAGGCCTTTGGCACCCAGGCTGGGTGTGAAAATACCAAGACCAGTCCTGGTCCTTCTTGTGGCTTTCTGTCATCCTCAACTCATTTCCAAACACTTGCCTCCTTCTCTCAATTTCCCAAGGAAAAGCAAAGCAAAGAAGGAGATGGTTTCTTATACTCTGAACAAAAGATTGATTTTTGCCTCAACTGCCAGATTTGAAACAAACAAACAAATGTGTTAGGAAATGTAATGTGTTAGGAAAAAAAGTAATTTGGTGCTTCTGAGTAATTAAATGACTTAATAAGCTCAAATGGATGATGTGACATATGAGACAGACATTTAATGTGCCTGTCCAGATCATTCCAAGACTCTGAGCTATTCTTCCTGCTGCATAAAAGTAATTGATACCTGGGAGGAGATGGCAGTGAGATAGGAGGGAGCAGATTCCACTTCCCCCTACACACGGGAGGAAAACCTAGCCGATCTATGGAGGAACAGAGCAGCCAACGGTACCCCAGCATATATGAAAATAGGAGACCAAAAATTGTAGCGGACAGTGAAAAACCAGATGGTAAGGAGGGTGCTTCAGGACAATAAGGTCCCAGGGACCTGTGTAGGGACCAGGGCGGCTGCAGCCCCAGGTCCAGCAGCAGCCACTGGGTCTGCCACAGGGTTCTTGGGAGAGAGCTGGGTCAACTGCTCCCTCTCCGGCCAAATGAGGTTTGAGTAGCACCAGGAGAGACCTGGTTGCTTGAAGTTGCAGAGAGGGGAATAAGGACTAAGTGGCAAACACACAGGGGCTGTGAGCACGCACAGAGTCTGGGGATGCTGCTTGGAGAAAGTTGAGAGTAGGCTGGGATGGGCCCTGACTCCCATAGTCCCCAGTCTGGCTACAGAATTGGGCTGTGCAAGAAGCCAGGCCGCTGAATGGAGTGGCAGACTTGAGTGGGAGGAATTTCTCAAAAAGGAAAAGTGAAAAAAGAGAGACACTGTCTGGGGAATTCTCCTGTACTCCAGCCTCCTCCCCACTCAGCCAGGCAGCGCCTCCGAGGGGGCGTGGGAAGCCCTGTGTGCCCCCATAGCACCAGGAAGGGTGCACATGGGTACCCGTGGGGTCAGAGGTAGCCTGGCCGAGTGCATGCACGCACACCTGCAATCTGGGGACATTGAGCTCTGCGAAAGGCCCCAGCCCACAGCAGTAACCCATGGGAGAGTGCTGAGGAAGGCCTGGATCCCACACACAAGGGCCCACAGAGAGGCGCCAGCATAGCTTGGGGGAGAATGCATGTGCAAGGCTGACTGAGTGCTGATCAGAAACGGAAAAAGCCCCTCAGCCTGCTGCAGCCAGCAAGACCAGAAAAACCAGTGTAGCCAGTTTGAAACTACCAAGAGACTTTTTTTAAAGTCGTGTTTTTATTTTTTAATTATTATTATTTTTTATCTCTCAATTCTTTTTCCTCTCCTTCTTTCTTGTTTTATTCCTTCTTCCTTGCTTTCCAATTTTATCTCTTCTTCCTTCCTTCTTCTGCTTTTTGTTTTTAAATACCCACAAATGAGGAAAAAAAACCTGGAACTGTGAAAAGACCAGAGTTGGACCCAAACAGGGGGCATCCCAACAGCTGAGACAGTCAGACAAATTTCACTTTGTTAGTACAGAGAACCTGCAAGTTATTGCATATTTGTATTATCATTTTTTCATTATTCTTACATCTTTTATTTTAATGGTATTTTTGTATTCTTTTTCTTTCTGTTTAGTCTCTTTTGCTTGGCTGTTTATATTGTTTCATTTGACAGGTTTCCCCTGTTCGCTCTTTCATAGTGTCTTGTTAATTTACTGTCCTTCACTTCACTTGTGTTCCATTAGCACACTACTCAAGGTCCTATACTCCCTATTCTTGTTATCTAGATCACATAGATTCTGTCATATGATTGTTGCTTGAATATTATTGTAAATAATAGCTGTACCATACAATTGTAAATACTACACAACACCCCTCCCAGATCTTAGCCCACTTCATGGTCTCTTGAACTCTATTACTGTGGTGGTTAACTCTATTCTCTCACACACTACTCCCATTTACTATCCTTTACTCTTACCTTACCTCAGAATCTGACCTTCCACAACCTTGCTGTCTTCTAGATCTAAGTCACAACACTTCCCTCCCCAACAAGAGTCTTATCTTCTTTCCATCCTTTCTAAAAAGTGGCTAGTTGGGTAAAATATCATGCTTAACACTGTACGTAGCCAAGGATCTCCTATCTCTTCTACACCAGCTGTAAATATCATAGAATACTCTCTTGCTGTCTTAAACCATTTTGCCTTCCCCCTCCAAATGATCACAAAAAAAGAGTTGGTGGAAGTTCTGCACACCAGGATACCCACTGGAAGAGGAAACCCAACAACAAAGGAACCATCAACAGATAACAACAGAAGAAGGTGAAGCAGGGAGTGGAAGCCACACTAACCTCAATCCAGAACCTATCTGGAAATACAACTAAATAGTGGAGAAATTACCCACAACAAACAAATGAACAACAACAAGAGAAAATCCTCAAAACCTTGTATACATGGAAGGACCAGCTTCAACACAACCTGCCCTCACCAGCACAACAAAATCCAAGAGGTGGTGGACAGAGTGACCCTCAGTTAATCAGCTGGTGGGGAGGATCCACCAAAGAAAGACCCAACAACAATCAAAACCCAAAGACAAACACAGAGCCAACTTAAACGACAGCCAAGACCAGTGAGCTTGGGAGATCAAGGAGACTGCATCACTGAATCTCACTGGTATTCTACCATAGAAGTTCACACCATAAACCCAGGGAACCAGAACAGATCAATTTAAGAAGCTGAGGCTAACAAGAAGAGTCTCACAAACAATGGGAAGACAAAGAAACAATCCCCAAATGAAAGGAAAGGAGGAAGCTGCAGAAAGAATGCTACATGAAATAGAGGCAAGTCAACTATCAGATATTGAGTTCAAAACAATGGTTGTCAAGAAGCTGAATGTGCTCACAGTGAATTACCAGAAACTACAGGGAAACTACAATGAGCTCACTGCAAACTACATCAACATGAAAAAGGAAATAGAAACTATCAACAAGGGCCAAGAAGAAATGAAGAATACAATTTCTGAACTGAAGAACACAGTAGAAGGAATCAAAAGCAGGATCAATGAAGCAGAAGACTGAATCAGCGAATTGGAGGACAAAGTAGAAAAAAAACACCCAGAAAGAGCAAGAAAAGGAAAAGGCTCAGAAACAATGAAGAGGTATTAAGAGAAATGCAAGACACTATGAAATGTAATAATATCCATATAATATAGATACCATAATGAGAAGAACAGCAAGGGATAGAAAACCTATTTGAAATAGTAATGATAAAAAACTTCCCTAATCTGATGAGAGAAAAACTCACACAAATCCAGGAAAACCAGTGAGTCCCAATCAAGAGGAACACAAAGAGGCCCGCTTCAAGACATATCAAAATTAAAATGGCAAAATTTGAAGACAAAGAGAGAATCATAAAGGCAGCAAGGGAGAAACAGGAAGTAACATACAAGGGAGCCCCAATAAGGTTAGCTGCTGACGTCTCAATGGAAACGTCCAAGCCAGAAGAGAATGGCAAGAAATATTCCAAGTAATGAGAACCAGAGGCCTGCAACCAAGGCTACTTTACCCAGCAAGCTCTCAATCAAGTTGGAAGGCCAAATAAGGAGCTTCTCAGACCAAAGAAGCCTCAAAGAATACACCCACTCCAAACCAGCTCTGCAAGAGATGCTAAAGGGTCTGCTTTAAGAACAGGAAGAGAAACAGTGAGAGAGAGAGGAACACAGGCACAAAAAAGGGCAATCAATAAGTACCTATCAATAATAACCTTAAATGTAAATGGATTAAATCCACCCATCAAAAGACATAGAGGAGCTGAGTGGATAAGAAAGCATGACCCACACATATGCTGCCTACAAGAGACCCACCTCAGGACAAAAGACCTACACAGACTGATAGTGAAGGGCTGGAAACAAATTTTCCAAGCAAATGGACAGGAAAAAAATGTGGGGGTTACAATACTCATATCAGACAAAATAGACTTCCAGAAAAGTGCCATAAAGAGAGACCCAGAAGGTCACTTCATAATACTCAAGGGAAGAATCCACCAAGAAGACATAAACATTGTAAATATATATGCGCCCAACGTAGGAGCACTCAAATACATAAAGAAAATTTTAGAAGATGTCAAGAAAGATATTGACAGCAACACAATTACAGTAGGGGAGTTTAACACCCCACTGTCAAAAATGGACAGATCTTCCAAACAAAATAGCAACAAAGATACTGTAGCATTGAACAGTAGTCTAGATGAAATGGACTTAACTGATATATATAGAGAGAGCCCTCTATCCCAAAGAAACTAAATACACATTCTTCTTAAATGCACATGGAACATTTTCAAAGATAGACCACATAATAGGACACAAAACAAGCCTCAAAAAATTCAAGAAATTTGAAATCATACCAAGCATTTTCTCTGACCATGAGGGACTGAAAGTAGAGATCAACCCCAAGGAAAAAACCCCAGAGCACTCAAAATTATGGAGATTGATCAGCATGCTATTAAACAATGAATGGGTCAAGAATGAAATTAGGGAAGAAATAAAAAGTTTCTGGAAACAAATGAAAATGAACTCACAACAACCCAAAACTTATGGGACACAGCAAAGGCAGTCCTGAGAGGGAAGTTCATAGCCATACAGGCCTACCTAAAAA
>CM052542.1:90925979-90965021 GCA_028533065.1 Trachops cirrhosus | reverse complement strand
AACAAGACAAGGCTGTCCACTTTCACCACTTCTATTCAACATAGTATTGGAAGCTTTAGCCACAGAGATCAGACAAGAAAAGGAAATAAAAGGCATCCAAATCAGAAAGGAGGAAACAAAACTGTCATTGTCTGCAGATGACATGATAGTGTACATAGAAAAGCCTATAGATACCACCAAAAAACTCAACTTAATAAATGAATTTGGCAAAACAGTGGGATACAAAGTCAATATCCAGAAATCAAAGGCATTTTTGTATACCAACAATGAAACAGCAGAAGCAGAAATCAAGAAAAAAATCCCATTCAATATAGCAAAAAGAAAAATAAAATACCTGGCAATAAACCTAACCAAGTAGGTAAAAGACCTGTATTCAGAAAACTACACAACACTGAAGAAAGAAATCAAGGAAGACACAAACAAATGGAAACATATACAGTGTTCATGGATCAGAAGAATTAACATCATCAAAATGTCCATACTATCCAAAGCGATTTACAGATTCAAGGCAATACCTATTAAAGTACAAATGGCATATTTCACAGATATAGAACCAATACCTCAAAAATTTATATGGAACTGTAAACAACCCCAAATAGCTGCTGCAATTTTGAGAAAGAAGAGCAAAGTAAGAGGGTACACTATACCTGATATCAAACTGTATTGCAAGATCACTGTAATCAAAACAGCCTGGTACTGTCATAAAAACAGGCTCATGGACCAATGAAACAGAACAGAAAGCCCAGAAATAAGCCCAAGTCTCTATAGTAAATTAATATTTGACAAAGGGGGCAGCAACATAAAATGGAGAAAAATTAGCCTCTTCAACATATGGTGTTGGGAGAACTGGACAGCTACGTGCAAGAAAAATGAAACTCGAGCACCAACTTGCATCATACACAAAAATAAACTAAAGGTGGATAAAGATTTAAATATAAGCCATGACACCATTAAAATCCTAGAGGGGAACATAGGCAGGAAAATCTCAGATATTTCATGCAGCAACATTTTTACTGATATGTCCCCTAGAATAAGGGACATAAAGGAAAGAATAAACAAATGGGATCTCATCAAAATAAAAAGTTTCTGCATGGCTAAAGAAAATAGTGTTAAAATAAAAACAGAACCAACTTTATGGGAAAACATTTGCCAATGATACCTCAGACAAGGGTTTAATCTCCAAAATATATGAAGAACTTACATGACTCCACTGTAAGAAGACAAGCAACCCAGTTAAAAAATGGGGAAAAGACTTGAACAGACACTTCTCCCTGTGAGACTGTGGACAGGAGGACATAGAGAGGATCCAGAGACACATGAAAAGATGCTCAATATCACTAGCTATCAGAGAGATGCAAATTAAAACCACAATGAGATACTTCACACCAGTCAGAATGGCCATGATACACAAAGCAACAAACAAGTGTAGGAGAGGTTGGGGAGAAAAGGGAACCCTACTGCACTGTTGGTGGGATTGCAGATTGGTACAACCACTATGAAAATCCATATTGAATTTTTCTAAGAAAACTAAAAATAAATCTGCCTTTTGACCCAGCAATTCCACTGCTAGGATTATATCCTAAGAAGCCTGAAACACCAATCCAAAAGAACCTATGCAACCCAATGTTCATAGCACCACAATTTACAATAGCCAAGTTTTGGGAGCAACCTAGGTGCCCATCAGTAAATGAATGGATCAAAAAACTATGGTCCATTTACATAATGGAATTCTATGCAGCAGAAAGAAAGGAGCTCCTACCCTTCATGACAGTATGGATGGAACTGGAAAGCATTATGCTAAGTGAAATAAGCCACGGAAATAAGCCAGTGAAAGACAAATACCATATGATCTCACCTTTAACAGGAACCTAATCAACAAAACAAAGAAACAAGCAAAATATAACCAAAGACACTGAAATAGAGAATAGGCTGACAGTGACCAGAGGGGAGAGGAGAGAGAATTTCAGGGGAAAATGGGAAGGGTTTACAGGAACAAGTAGAAAGGACACATGGACAGAAAGTAGGGGTGGGTGGAAATGGGAAGGAGGATGGGAGGGCTAGGGGTTGGGCTGGGATGGGAGTAAAAGAGAAAACTGTACTTTAACAACAATTAAAATAAAATTAAAATAAAATGCTATTATAAATGGAAAAAAGTAATCAATACTTCCTATTATGGAGACAAATGGCCAACAGACACTTGAGGATGGCAGCTACTCCAGGTCATTATCATGGAGTCACTAATCAATGAGAGAGTGTCTTGCACTGAGATAAGTTATGTCAAACATAGCTTGTTTTCCGATAGGACTCAGAAAATCAAAAAGCTCAAAATCAGATGGAATTTTTACCAGTGCGTTTTGCAATTAGCCTCATTTCTGAGGTTTGGAGTGTCCTCCTCCTGTGTCATCAGCTCTCCTCCCTGACCTGACAACAGGGATCACAAGGGGGCCTTCCACCTGGCACTTTTCAGAGCACTTGCTTCCACACTGTTGAGGACGCATGGTTCCCAAGATAGTGGAATGTGGTCATAACAGAGCAGTGTCCTGCTAGGAAATGTTAAGGACACATCTATACTTTGGACATTACACTCTAATATCAACATGTATTTTAGTTTCCTATTGCTGCTATAACAAATTTCCACAAATTTAGTGGCATAATAAAACACAACGTTCTTATCTTGTGATTCTTTAAGTCACCCCACACAGCCTCACAGGGATAAAATCAAAGTCTCAGCAGGGCTGGTTCCTTCAGGAGGCTCCATGGGTGATCGTCCTTTTCCAGCTCCTTGGAGCTGCCTGCATGCATGCGCTGGAGACTCCTTTCTCCATCTTCAAGGACAACAAGGGTGAGTGAGTCTTTCTCCCATCATATCACTGTATCCTTATCTTTTCCCTCCCCCTTCTACTTACAAGGACTCTTGTGGTCACAGTAGGCTCACTCGGATAATAGGGAATAATCTCGCTTGGGGGAACTCGGGAACAGACATCTCTGGGAGCCATTATTATGTCTACCATGACACAAAATACATCAAAGCCAAAAACTTCACATCCTGACAAAACCAAACAATTTACAGGCCAGTAAGAAGTGAGGATGAATAGATTGCCTGTGTGAACATAGAGGAAAAAAGACTGTGGCAATCAAAAATAGGAGAGGGCATGCCAGGCAGCACTGGAAGAATTGTTATCTATTATTATACACATCATATGATATAATAGTATATATGTTATTTCTTTTTAAATTTTTTAAAATATTTTTTCTTTTATTGATTTTAGAGAGAGGGGAAGGGAGGGAGAAAGAGAGCGAGAGAAACATTGATGTGAGAAACACTGATTGGTTGCCTCTTGTGCATTCCCCAACTGGGGAGTGAACCCACAACCCAGGCAAGTGCCCTGATGGAGAACTGAACCACTGACCTTTTGGTTTGCAGGACAATGCTCAATCAACTGAGCCACACTGACCAGGGCTGTCATTCCATATATTATTGTTGTTGCTGTTGTATATGTGCTCATAATTTTTTAAGGTATTAACATATATGTTTTACAAATATTATAACTATCAGGTAGGTATTATTATCCCCCATTTTATATATGGGGGAACTGGGGCTCAAAAAACCCCTTTATGTGGAGTGAAATGGCCAATAAGTGGCAAGTATGCTGATTACTCAAAGCCACTCAGAAATACTGCCAAGATATAAGATAGCCAGAGGGCAAGCACCTGGAGAATGAGGGCAGTGAGGTGGCTGCCTAGGAACGCAGCCAGACCTGTCCAGAGCTGGCAGATCTCTGCTGCATAGACAGGACATTAGTTATGAAACCACACCCCATTGTAATTTCCCCAAGCAACTTCCAGAAATGTGGCTCCCTTTGCACACTGTCCACAGCGCATGAATATGTCCAGATTCCCAAATGTTAGGTTTCCTAGGAAGGGTGGGAAACTGGCCCTCTGGTTTACACATCAGTCTTGTGAACTTGACTCTTACAAGTCTCCTGTTGTCTTCCCCAAACCTTAGGGGATAGATGGTCAGACCCAGGGTGGTTTGTACTTAGGAGACACCTAAGAGATGCAGACAGTGGCTCTGCTGCACATGCTGCCTAGCAGTGCCAGGCAAGAGGGGGCACCCCTCCTCAGTGTGTTGGTGGTGGCAGCCTAAGTCTGAGACCCAGCCTGCCCTCTACCCATTCTCCCACCTACACAATCATAAAGTGGCCTTGCATACAGCAGGCTCTCCTCAGAGGACCCCATAGCAGGGATTCTCAAGTGGCTTATGGGTGAGGAGGTTGGTATTCTAGTCACTAATGAGCTGTGCAGAGTGCTGGGGACAAGAGGGCACCAAGAGGCTCTGGGTGCCATAACCCACTGTTTAGTTGGAATATTCAGAAAATGGGAAGAATCCTCTGAATCTTCTAGGTAATCATAGACTTCAGTGATTTTTTTTTCTAACGAAGTCTTTAAAGACATTTTTGAACAGTCTGGAAGTTGTAGGATCTGGGAAAGAACAGAAACTAGGGAAGACATGAGAGCAGGTTTGAAATATCTAGAAGTTTGTCATTTGCAAGAGCCACCAACTTTGTGATCTGGGGAGGAAGGACCAGAACCCATATTCAGAAATCACAGGAAGCCAGGTGTTGGTTCCATAGAGGAGTGGCCCAAAGTTGGAGGAGGCTCACCCAGAAAGAAAATGGAGGGTGGAAAGAGACAGACAGAGAGAGACAGAGAGGGGCAGAGAGAGAGAGAGACAGAGAGACCAAGAGAGACAAACTGGTGTGTGTGGTGTGGTGTGTCAGGTGTGTAGGATGCCTGTTTGTGTGGTCTTGTTGGGAACTGCCCTGCCTGGTTTCAGAAGCTGTAACCCCCCAAGGCTAAGGCTGAGTAAAGGACCTTGAGACCATAAGCCAATAAGGAGACAAAGCTTATCTTCCTGGCAGGGGCACCACCTCTGCCCCCTTTACTTCACCCTGCTTGGCTCTGGGCAGATGACTGGGTTAGCCAATGATGGGTAAGCTTCCTCAAGGGAGGGATGACCTACAACTGGCACAGTTGCAATGGGGCCATCAGGGAAGAATTTGGGGAACTATAGAAAAAGGGGGTGATGGACCCTCACCCCTTGGTTTTGACATAGCCTGAGTCCTCATTCTGTCTGTAAGAAGTCTCCTAATCTCTTGGCTGCCTTACTTCCCCCACCTGACTTAAGCCTGAAACAATGCTGGAGGGTGGTGCAGCCCTGGGCAGGAACAGGTGGTTCTCTAGGGTGATCAGGCCTAAGAAAGAATACATAAAATCCTGTGAAAACTGCTTTGCTAAGAATGCCCTCAATTTTCTGACAAGGGTCCAAGAATAAAATGAGTTTGTTTTCCAAAGTTTTATGGCCCTTTAGCTTTTTGACCCTGACTCAGAATAAGCCCTCATAGTTCTTTGAATGTTATCTATTGTTTGATCATTACTGCCTAACAATGACTGAGGAGCTTCACCTGTACTCTTGTGCAAATTGAACTCAATAAAAGCCCATTGAGGAACAGGCTCTTGGCCCTTCTCCTTTGAGAGATTGGCCACCTTTTCTCCCCAAACAGATCATGTCTTGGTAGATTTATTTTTATTTGTGGTGGACAGGGGGCTCTGCAGGCGGAGCTTCTGCCACATGGTCTGTATGGTGTATATTATTGGTGTGTGCTTGTGTGGTACATGTTTGTATACTGTGTGTGTCTGTGTGGGGTATATGTGTAGTGTGTGTTGTTTGTGTGGTTTGCATTTGTGTAGTATATTTGTGGTGTGTGTACTTATTATATGGTATCTGATGTGTTGTTTGAGTGTATTTGTAGTGTGTATATGTTTGTGTGTGTGGTCTGTGATATTTTAATGATGTGTTTGTGGAGTGAAAGTGTGTATTGTGTGGTGTTTTTGTAGTGTTTGGTGATTGTGCTTTGTGTATTTGAGGTTTGTACTTATGCATTTATGTGATGATTTAATTGTGTGCATGCTTGTGTGGTATTTTTTTGCATTGTGATGTTTTTATGGTGTGTATTCATGTGGTGTGTTTGATGTGTTGTATTTCACAGGTGTTTTGTGGTGTGCATGTATTTGTAGTGCATGTGTTTTTGCAGTATATGTGTTATTTCTGCAGTGTATGTTAATTTGTGCAGAGTATTGTGTGGTTTTTTGTGTGTTGCATATATGAGGTTTGAGTTTGTATTTGACTATTTATGTGGAGTTCTGATGGTGTGTTTGACTAGTATGTTTGTGTGTTGTGGTGTAGTGTTTGTGTGGTATGTGTTTGTAGGTATAGTGTGTATTTGTTTGTATGTCTTTGTATGTCCTCTGTGCTGTGTATTTGTAATATGTTTATATATGTTGTGTATTGTTCATGCATTGTGTATGCTTGTGTGGTATTTGTGTGGTGTATGTGTTGTTTATATGGTGTTTGTGGCCTGTGTGGTGTTTGCATGCTTGTGTGGTATGTGTGATGTATACTGATAGTGAGGTGTTTGTGATTATGTGTATGTATTATTTGAGTGGTGTTTATTTGTGTTTTTAGGGCATGTGTGTTTTGTTTGTGTAGTATATGTGATTTGTATGGTGTAGTTTATTTTTAGTGTTTGTGTGTTTGTCCAATATTTGTGTGGTATGTGTTTGTGGTGTTTATATCATGTGTTTGTGTTTGTGTGTTTGCATAGTGTGTGTTTGGGTGTTTTAAATGTTTATATGGTTTATGTGGTGTTTGTAAGGATTATGTGTTTGAGTGGTGTATATTTCATTTGCTGTTTGTGTGTTTATATGGTATGTGCTTGCACGGCATTTGTGTGTTAAGTGTATTTTTGTGTTATTATTGTGTGGTGCATGGTGTTCTGTAGTATGTGTAGGTTTGTGTGATATGTGCATTGTTTGGTGTTTTGGTGTGATGTGTGTTTGTGCTGTGTTGTGTTTTGTGGTGTGTTTGTGTATTAGTGGTATGTGTTTGCATAGGTGTGATGTTTGCGTGGTGTGTGGTATTTGTGTAGTGGTGTTTCTATTGTGTTTGTGTAGTATGTGTATGTTTGTATGTTGTATGTGTTTCAGTGGTGAGTGGTATATGTGTATTTGAGGTGTGTGTGTTTGTGAGATGTGTCATATTTGTGTGCTGTGCATTTGTGGTGTGTTATGGTTGTGTGGTTTGGTGTTTTTGTAACTTGTATTTTTAGTGTTTGTTTTTGTGTAATATATGTGTTGTGTTGTTTGTGTGGTGTTTATGTGGTGTGTATCATGTGTAATGTGTATTTGAGGTGCATGTTTGTGTATTTTTGTGTGTTGTTTTTGTGTGTTTATGGTATGTGTTATGGTGTTTCTGTTGTGTGTATAAAATATATGTGGTTTGTGTGTTAATGTGATTTTTGTGTAATTGTGGTGTCTGTTTTTGTGTTTAGTGTTTAATGTTTTTATAGTGAATGGTATATGTATTTGTGGTATATGTTTGTGTACTGTGTATGTTTATGTGCTGTGTAATTATGCCTATGTGTATGTTTTCATGTATTTGTGTGCTGCATGGTGTTTCATGTGTGTTTCTGTGATGTGTGTGGTTGTGTGTAGTGTGTTTGCTTGGCTGCTGTGTGGTGCTTTTGTGTTTGTGTGGTATATGTTCTTTGTAGTTTGTGTCTGCCTATGTGGTGTGTGTTGTTTGTGTGATGTGTGTTGTGGTATTTTCATTGTGTGTGGTGTTTGTGTGTTGTGCTCATGTGTTTGTAGTTTTTGTGGTGTGTGGTATTTGTATATGTATGGTATATTTGTATATGTATTTGAGGCATTAGGCTTATGTGTGTTTGTGTATACTTATGTGGTGTGCGTGTGTTTGAGTTATGATATTTGTGTGGTATGTTTCTGTAGTGTGTGGTTTGTAAGATAAGTGTTTCTTTGTTGTGGTATTTGTTGTATGTGTCAGTGTGATGTTTTTGTGTATTTGTGGTCTGTATTTGTGTATTATTGTGTTTGTCACAAATGTAGTTATGTTGTATTTGGTATGTGTGCTATGATATCTGTGTTTGTGTGATATGTATTTGTGTTATGTGTTTATATGTTGGTAGTGTGTATGTAATGTGTATTATTTGTGAAATGTGTATTTGTGGTGTGGTTTGTGCTTGTGTTGTATGTGTTTGTGTGCTGTGATTTTGTTGTAGTGATTGATGTGGTATGTGGTGTTTGGTGTGTGTGCTGTATTTGGTGTGTGCATATATGGTATATATGTGTGCTTGTGTGTGTGTTGAATAGTACTTGTGTGGTATATGTGTTTGTGTTGTGTGTGGGTTTTTTGTGGTGTGTGTGTGTGTGGTATATGTCTGTAGTGTGTGTTTGTGTAATGTGTGGTATTTGGGTGGTGTGTGTATTTACTTGTGTGTTTGTGTGGTATATTTGTGTTTCTGTGTGTGTTATGTGTTTGTTGTGTGTTTTGTGGTATGTGGTGTTTGTGTGGTGTATATTCAGTGTGTGTGTGTGTTGTAGTGTGTTTGTGTTAATGTGTTTATGTGGTGCTTTTGGATTGTGTTTTTCTTTTGTTTAATGTTTGGGTGTTATGTGCAGTATGTTTTTGTGTATTGAGATGTTTGCATGGTGTATGTTTTTGTTGTGGTGGGTGTGTGTTTCTGTAATGTGTGTGCTTGTGTGGTCTGTCATTTGTGTGGAGTCTGTGTGTTGTTTATGTGGTATGTGTGCATGTGGTGGTGTGGTATATGAATCCAGTTCCAGAGGACCTGGGGTCTTGCTGTGGGAAGGCACTTAATCGGAATGGGTCCTGCTGGGGGGTTGGGACCACAGGTATACCTTGGACAGATAGTGGGGTGGTGATCCACTGTGGAGGATCCAAAAGCAGATGCTGATATCTTGTGACACACTCATACTATTTACAACTGAACATACCTAGATCCCTCTGTGGGCCAGGTGAGCACTGGTGGCTGCTGACAATGCACCACACAAAACAGGATGGTTCAGAGTCTGTACTCTTGGACTGGAAAGCTTAAGTTCAATCCCTGGCTCTGCTGCTAACTTGCTGTGTGATCTTGAGCAAATTGCTCAGCCTTCTTACTTAACTTAGTTTTCTCATCTATAGAATGGGGTTACTGAATTCATAGGGTTCTTAGGAGGACTAAGTGGGATGTTGGCAGATATTAAACTACATTCAGAGATTGGCTGTCCTGGAGGTTCACGGCTAGAATCCATACCAATTGTTAAGTGTTCTGAATATCACCCCTGCCCAGAGCATTCTGTAAATCCTGTTAGTCTAAAAGCAGGTGTAAAGAGAGACTTACACTTTCCCTGTTTATCAGAAGTCAAGAATTGCTGCCACATGTTGTCCCTCCACATCCTTGGGCAGAGATTTGTTCTCAGTGGCCCAGAATCTCAATGCCACCCCAATGGCTCAGCTCTAAAACCCATCATCAAGACCAGGGGTTGCCAAATTGTGGCCTGCACCTGACTTGGGTGGTCTGAGAACTAAGAATGTTGTTACATTTTTAAATGGTTGAAAAATAAATCAAAAGAAGAATATTTCATGACACAAGAAAATCAAATGCAATTTAAATTTCAATGTCCATCATTTACATATGATCTATGGCTGTCTTCATTCTATCATGGTGAGGCAAATAGTTGCAACAGAGACTATGGTCTGCTATGTCTGCAATATTTACTACCTGGGCCTTTACAGGGAGTGTGTGCTAATCCTGATCTATATAGAACCTCGACCAGCCCTGACATGACACCAGAGGTGAACAGATGCTCAGGAGAGTGGTGGCCTTTTCAGGCTACAGGTGCTGAGAGACACATGGAAGAGCTGACTGGTAGTTGGTGTGGCCAGGTGGGGTGAAGAATTCTGACAGCATTGCCAGGATTGTTTTCTTATTCTTACCTTTTAATCAGTGATCCAACGAGAAGGAACTTAGAACGTATTTTCCCATTATCCTAATTTGATGTCATCTCCTCTCTCCACAGCACCTTCCAACCCTTATTTAAAGCTGACCCACTGAGCAAGACGCCAGCCTCTGACCCTTTGTCAAGTTCAACACCCACAGTCCCACAGTCCAAGGCCCCAGTGGGCCATGTCACCTCAATTAGACTCACTTTTATGAAACTCTGCAGGGGTGTCCAACCTTTTGGTGTCTCTGGGCCATACTGGAAGAAGAAGTGTTGTCGTGGGCCACACATTAAATACACAAATGTTAATAAAAACTGATGATCAAAAAAAAAAAGGTTTTAAGTAAATTTATAATTTTGTGTTGGGACACATTCATAGCCATGCTGGGCTGTGGGTTGGACATCCCTGCCAGGCTAAACTCTATGAAATTACTGGTTTTGGCTTTTTTAAAAAAAAGTGAATGTTATTATACAGTTCAACCCAAGAGAGTATATACCTTTGAAGCTGTTTTGGGGGTAATTTTTTATAATTTTAAGATGTCAGAGTGGAGTGAGCTTCAAATAAAGCTGCTTCCTAGGTGGGGTGCACAGGCCCATGGAGACTCAACCCATTGACCACACTCCAGGGTTTTCCCAGGGTTCAAAGAACACAGTCCTCTCACTGGCCCTCTTTGGCTCAGTGTCCCATTGGTTCTGAAAAATTTCCTGATGAATCCCTTATAAATACCAAACTGAGGACTCAGATAGATTCAGAACATAAAATATGCTCCCATTTATTCCCAAACTTGTTTTATCCAATGCTTACCATCCATGATGACCTGAGTAGATATGGCCAGTGATAGATGTCTACTCAATCTAATCCTCAGAAAATTCCTGCTGTCCCTGCTCTCCAAAACTGGTTCCAGACTTCACAGACCAACCCACACCAAGGTCTTAGAGGATGCACACTGACCCTCCACTCTTACCTCTCTCTGGGCACCGGCTTGGGCTGGGGGCAGGTGATGGCCATGTAGAAAGGGGCTTGCCTGGAAGGTGATGAGAAGTTCAGATCTAAAGAGCCCACCTTTCTGTGCAGTGGCTCCATCCCCATAGCCCCCTGAATCTCAGTCTCTATGGGGCAGGACCCTGCCCGTCCATGGAAGGACAGTGAGGACACTCCAGGCCCCATAGCACCGTGCAGTGAGGTGTCTACTGCCACCTGGTCGTCATGGGTGGGAGATATGGACGTCGGGGATCGAGACTTCTTCTTGGTGGATGCCCCGGCTAGAAGTTTCAGCAACCCACTCTTCTTCTCTTTCTAGAAAGACACACAAAATTGAAATCCAGTGGGCTAATGCTTCTAAGTGTCCTTGTTGTCAGGGTGAGGAGGGAAGTATAATCCTTTTGGAAACTTTAAACATAATCTGGTAAAGCTGGTTAAAGGAAGAAACAAAGCTAAGATTGAGAGCTTTTCCAACTCATGTCTTCCTTCCTTTCTCCAAACCTAGCGTAAGTGCCCCAAACAGCCCAGAAAGCACCTGGGGCAGACAGGAGGGTGCTGTTCCCAGGATAGTGTGCTGCAGGGGGCTGTTCTTGAGAACATTCCCACTGGCCATCACAGGACCCATCCTAGCCTGACAACTCATTTGTTGTGTCAGGGGAACCAGCAGCCAACATAATTTGGTTTTTCCTTACCCATTTTTTCTAAGCGGACTTCACTGCTTGGTGGTTAATTATTCTGCATCAGGTTTCCTGAGATTAGCTCCCTCAGCCTTTGGGATTCCAGACACAGCTTCCATTGCAAACTCTCCTCTGTACAGATAATCTGTACCACACAGGAAACCTACAGCACATGTGTGCATATGTGCATCTCTGATTTTTCCAGGGAGAGTCACATGCTTGTCTCAGAGCTGAGGGTGGCCCCTATTGAGGGCAAAGTCTTCCAGGCCCTGGATTCCCTCACTGGTGAATATTATGGTGAAACCTCTTCACCTGGCAGAAGGCTTTCATACCTTTAGGGATATGACAACATTCAGGACAAGGTTCCCCACATACACAACCAGTGAAATAATCAGAAGAATCTCCCCTTACAAGAATGAAGCTTGTCTCAATGTCATCCCATTAGGACATCCAGACTCCTCTCCAGGTGTAGAACTCATTCCCAGTTCCTACAGATGACCCCCTGCATCCACCCTAACTAGCCACCAGCAAGTAGGACCCCTGCATGGTCTTCCTCAGGACTCTTGGGCCCAGCAGAGCTTGTCTTTTCATCTCATGCTGTGTGGGCTCAGAGCATGCTCTCCACAGGTGCCTGAGTCAGGCTGCAGCAGTGACACTCCTCCAGACAAGGGCCCAGACAGTGTCCATGGGGGTCCCAGCAATCATGTCCGCACTTCTATTTGTCCTGAACTCTGTGCAACAGTGGGAGTGATTGGGCACTCACCTTGCCTCCCTTGGCAATGCTGATATGCAGTGCATGGAGTGCTTCGACTGTTGCCATTGACACATCAAGGATACTCGGGTATGGGAGACAGGCATCACACTCACTGGAGGCTGCACCATGTGTGCAGGTGTGTGTGAGGACACATGAATGAAAAAGCATGACACTGTAGACACACAGAGAGGCGCTTTTAGAATAATATGTGTGCCTTGGAATTCGGATATTTTCATGGCTTCATTGGAATTTAGTTTTCTAATGACCAGTGGAAGTTAGGTAGCAGGTGGATACAGGGATATGGTGTGAAAGGCTGGTGGTGCACACAACTCTGAAGCTGTACCAATTGGGTCAGTGATGGCACCCAAAAGTCTGCTTTGTCATAGGCTCACCGGACTCTGCAGGGACAGATGCATGATTTCCTCTTTTTGCCTTCCTTGTCTGCATGGTTAGAAGCTACCAGGGGGAGTCAGTTGCTGAAACTTCCTTGAAATACACATATCTAGTAACATGCATATGCTTAAGCTAAGTCATGGACACTTCAGTATAAATAAGTCATATGGTTTTCTCTACTATCACTGATATTAAAAGATAGAAGGAGATGTTGTAAATACTGTCCATGGTGATAAAAGGCAAGCCCAAGGGCTGGTAGGGAGCAGGTGGGTACAGGCTGACATGGCACAGGGCAACCCTGTCTGTTCACTTTGCCCAGCTCAGCCTGTTTCAGCATTCTTGAAAAAGATGTATTTGAGCACACTTAAGAAAGCTTCAGTAATTCAACCACTAGGGGGCATCATGCAGCTGTCTCAGAGGTTGCCTCGGGCATCCTTGTTCCCTACCTAACTGGCCAACACTACTAAAAGGTGCCATATAGGGGAGGGCATTGGAGCTGAGAGGACACTGTATGGATATGAGGGATGGCATCTCATGGTCCATGGCTCTCTGGGCCTAGCTGTCAGAGCCCCCAACCCTTCACCACCAGCCTGGGCTTCCTGCCAGCATGCTCCCCACCTGGCCTTTTCTTGCCCCCTCTTATTCCTTTTCTCCCAGAGGGCCTAAGTTGCTTTACTTTCCCTGCTAGGATCCCCTATAGAATATTATAGTGTTGGGGGCATGGACTGTGTTTATTCTGCTCATCATCATCTCCCCCATGCCTAGAATGCTTCCTAGAACACAGCAGGTGCTCAATACTGGCTGGATGAAGTAAGCTTATCTAGCGTGAGAACTCTTGTGGTCCTTTCAGGAGTTTCCTTCTGTCTCATGAGCAGAGAACACATTTGATCAACAGATGCTTACCTGCAAGGCATTGCAATGAGACAGCCCAGCACCACAGCCATGCCTCACTGTGGTATGCAGTGAGCTGAGAGAAGAAAGAGCCCCTAGGCCACTTAGCATGTTTGCTGTGAAGTCCAGCCTCAGCTGTGTGTCTGGAAAGCACTGGGTAATTGCAATGGGTAATTTTCCTGTCTCGGTTCTCCATGATTAACTAGAACTGATCGTCTTCTTAATTTGATTTTGGCACTGATATCGTGGCTGGAAAAGTGTCCATGACAGAATTCTGCTAATGCCTTCCTTAAGCATCTGGTTATTACACACTGCTGTGGAGTTCAGTGCCCTGGCAATTACTGAGCACAGAGTTCGTGGAACAGAGATTCAGGGTGCTTTAGCATTTCCCCAGGGATCTGTCAGTTCTCTGCCGTGCAGGGAAGAATCAGCTAAAGAGCTCTTTGATGGCCGTGGAAAAAGACTCACTGGTCAACTTCAAGGGCAACATCATGGGAGAATAAGAGGTTTTAGTGAATACAATTTAGGGTCGTTCTGGGCTAAAAGTTTATGTTAAAGTGTAGAGGACTGGTTTGTTTCAGTCTGGCAAATGTGACTCAGCTCTGTATGGAAAACCTACAGAAGTGAGGTGGTGGGCAGGAGCCAGACCTTCAAACTGAGTTTTCCCATGGGAATCAGGCCTAGAAAATGCATACAGACTGTTACGGCTTGCTCTTGCTAAAACTCCCTCACCCTGGTCTGAAACAGTAGATGTGTATTGTCTATCTTCAAGGTAATTTCCAAAGCCTGTGTGAATTCACCCAAGGACAGAGCTAATCAGCTCACCACCATTCCCCTCTGCATGTTATTTTCATTTCCTTGATTATACCTAAAATGTAGACAACAATATTCTATGTAATAGATAATAAATCTTTCTCTGATGTAAGCCCAAGAAAAACAATAAAAGCTTGTCTAGGCAAGGGTCGGGGCGCTCTCCTTTTGAGAGAGTGGCCGAGGCACTCATAGACACTCTCCCCTTAAGAGAGTAGCTGTGCTGTTCCCTTTTTCTCCACAGGACTGCTGTCTCCTGTGCATTTATTCTCGTCTCCAGCCACAACAAGGCAGAACTCTGCTGGCCGGAGTCAGCCACATTAAAGAAAGATAGATTTGCTAGGGTTTCTCCTAGGACCAGAATGAAATTAGGGACTTTCATGGGCTCAGTGAGCTGCAGAGAATGGTGTTCCACTTAGGTTTTTGGGTCATTGCTTTCCTATACAAACTCATCACCATTCTGCTGTCTCTAGCTGTGGTTCAAATCTTCTTCCCCTGAGGGTGAAACACTTTCCATCCCAGTGACCCTCTGAAAGGCCAAGGTATGGTCACTTAAGCCTTGGTGGAGACCCCAGTATGCACTGTAAGAACAAAATGTACCCCGACAAGTCCTGCCTTGGGAGGAAGGCACATCTGCCCCCAAATAAGTGATGGGATACTGCCCCCCAGTGGGGAAAAGCCCTCCACCCTGATCACGTATCCTCCTTCCCCATCATACCTGTGTGGCTGATGGGGCTGGGAGCACAGGAGCAGCCCCAGGCTGGACACTCGAAGGCTTAGTTCTTAATATGAGCTCCAGGGACATTGTTTGCCTCACAGAGTTAAGATAACAGATATAAGAATGCTTTTAAAACTATTAGTGTATCTCACAAATATTATGTAATATGCTGGTTTTATGATGTTTTGATATTTTTAAGTTTTTGCAAAATACCTAGGACCTAGTTAGCTCCCAATACATTTTTGTTAAGTGAATAAAATCTATTTTATCTCCAGGACTCAGTGTCTCACTATTAACCCTTGTTTTGTCTTGGGAAAGCACATAGACAATGCAGTGGCTCTTGGCTCTCCAACTCTGTGAACAAAGAACTAAACAGGGAGTTAGATAATATGTACACTTTGGGCCCCATCCTTAAAGGTTCTGATGTGGCAGTTCTGAAATAGGGACAAAAACCAATTGATTCTGGTATCAACCCACCAAGTGATCAATTAGAAGCCAATGGTCATCTGTGCAACCTGATACATGATTTCAGAGGTTATAGACAGTAATGTAAACACAGACAAGAGATCAGCTTCGAGGGAAGGTGATAAAAGAAGAAAACTACTATTTATTCAACGTTTACTTAGTGTCCCACCTCAGGGGAACATGTATGGGTTTTCAGCAGTGTGTTAGGGTACAGGGTGCACTGGAGCGTGGATTCTAATCTGCCCTGAGCTGACTGGCCAGCTCCCAGAGGAGGTCACCCTCTCCAGCTGCACTTTGAGTGGCAGGGGCTAATGTGCGAAGAGGAGTTCGGCAGGCAAGGATGGGCATGCAGGGCAGAGGAGCAGGCACAAGCCCAGGACTGCAGGTGGGAGACAAGGCCACCCCAGAAGTTCCAGCTCTCAAGATAACACCTGGATCTGAAAGGCCCCTTCAGCATATAAATGGAACATCATATCAGAGAACAGGAACTTAAGAGTTACATTAAGAAAAAGCTGTGCTTGCACATGTACAGGTGTACACAGTCACACTTGCACACACATGTACATATCACATACCCTGAAATAAAGGCATATCTTACTATGAAAGAAATCTAATATTTAAAAAAGAGATATTTGAAGATGTTCATTCATTACAGGAAAATTGTAAAACATTCACAAATGATAAAATAGTGGTTTTTCTGTTAAGATTAAGATAAAGGGCTTCCCCCAAGGCGTTAGTTGTTTTACAGAACATTAATATAAAAATTTGGCAAGAGGAAAAAGAAACTTAAAGCTTAAATTTAGAACTGTTGCTGGTTAAACGTTGATCAGAAATTATGGAAAATTGTCTCTGAAATTATAAGAAGCCAAAAGGAATAGAATTTAATTTGCAAACTGTGTTACTAAATTTTTCAGGGATACCGTTGATTTCATTACAGTGAAGTAAGCCTGTAATGTGACTTAAAGTGCCCTGTTTCTTTTCAGTTGTCTCCTTCACTGACCATGCACCACTGCTGTTAAACAGATTTGCCTTCTTAACTCTTTTTTGCTTAGGGCAATGTTTAAAGTCATTGGTTGGGCACATATTGAATGCTGGGCCAGATATGACGAACACAAACTTGGTTTGCAAGGTTTAGCCTAAATAATCCAGGAAAACCTCAACTTTCAAAATACCAAACTGCTTGCACATGTCGACGGGTGCGGCTTTTCTCAACATCAGAAGGGTAGCTGAGAACAATTTACTTTTGAGAAGTAAGGACTAAGCACAAGCACACATTTTTTCACTCTGCCAGGTGCACAAAACGACACTTGTGATAGGGGACTCAAGACTTGGAAAATTTAGGTTAAGGTAAAAAGCTGTAAATCTAGCAAGTAATGTGTATGTTAAGCTTTTGTTTCAGAGACTACAGGTAAGGCCCATCCTGGCTCCTGGGAAAAGCAGCCGACCTCTTGGGGCACTGATAGAAGATTACCACTTGGGGACATCTGAACCTTTGTTCCAGGAAAAGCAGAAGACCGTCCCTCTCCCTTGGAAATAGCTAACTGCCCAGGACGGAATGTTGCAGCTTCTGAATCTCAAAGCCCTCACTGCACCTTGTTTGTCCTCCCCCACCCCCTTGTAAAAGATCTGGCCAAGAAAGAGAAGGGAAGATGGTTTGTTAGGGTATGAACCCGTCATCTTCTCAGATCGCCGGCCATCTGAATAAAGCGCCCATAAAAGATTCAATTGCTGTCACTGCTTATTGGGTTTGGTAGTGACAGGCAGCCCCAATGCCGGTGTCTTTTCCGGTTACACTTGCATGAGCTGAGACCCAGGAAATAGTGGTCAGGTCATGTTCAGATCATGTGTCCAAACTCAGTAACCTGGGAGCATGTGAAGAAAGCATAAAAGCACTGCCTCCAGGCTGTCAACATCTGTCACAGGGGCAGTACTGGAATGGAGTGTAGGCTGAGGAGGCCCCCTACACAAGTCTAGGTGGGGGATGGGAGACATGGAGCAGGGCCATTAAGAGTTATTTTGCATATCAGTAACTGAAGACTGTCTTCCAGAGTGGAGAAGGAAAGGTATGCATGACTTTAACCTGTGATGTAACGACAGGCAGCTCCCCCTGGTGAGAGCTTGGAGATGGTTCCATCCACAACATGGGGACTAACTGGCAGCCAAGAAAGGCAGAAAAATATGGGAATGCTGGCAGGTGTAGCCAATTGTGGGAGGAGGTTCCAGGCTGTGATTTAAACTAAAGGCGGGCCATCACTGATGTGCAGGAGACAATGCCAGACCAAGTGAGAAGAAAGGGGGTGAAAGGACTTTCACTGGTGGCCCATGAGGAGGTGCCATTTGGTTTTGGATTAAGAACTAGAGATTGCAGTGGCACTGCTGATGGTGCTAGGAGTTGTGGGAGACCTGCCAGCTGAGCACAGATTACTGGGAGGAACCAGGAGTCTAGCCAAGCTACGGACTTCTTTTTCCTGACTGGCCTTGTTTGGCAAGGGGAGGCTGGGCTGTGTGTGTTGGTGGGTGTATTAAAGGGACTTTGGGATTTAATGGTGACATTCCACCATTACTCCAAACCTGTATAACTTTTGAATAAATAGTTCCTTTCCTTTTTACCAAACTCTAGCATTGAGAGTCACAATTCCTAACACCTGGTGGTGGGCAACAAGCATCATAGTACAGAAAGACCCCGGGGGAGGGGGCTTGTTTCGGTACCCATATCTGGGCCCCCACCCGGTTCATTCTGTAACAGTACTATTTAGCTTTTGTTATTATGCTCTTTTGTATTGTTTATCTTATGTCAAACATGTTTCTTTTTGAGAGGAAACAGAAAAGTTGCAACCTGTGCTTTGAAAATAATGGTACTAGATGTGATGAAACAGACAGAACTTGTACTATTCATTAGATTATAGAGAAGGACGTGGGCTGGGGGGTGATGTGGGCTGGGGGGTGATGTGGTCTAGGTGAAGAATGAGAAGGTGTGGAAGGAGATCTAGCCAAAAGGTGGTGTGCTAGAGGTGTGCCTTCCTGGTGAGATGAGGAAGGCAATGGAGAGCACATCTTGGTGGCCTAAATGGTCACTGAGGAGCTTGGAGTCAGCTTGGGAGACAGTGGGAGCTACTGGCAGCTGCACTGGAGGCTGAGAGATGGGAACAGGGATTGAGGGCCTTTGAGGTGATGCTGCTTTTGTGGAGCCTAAGTGGGAAGAGTGGTGGCCCCCAGTGGTGATGGTGACATTGTTAACAGAGTGTTCAGAGGCAAGATGATACCAGCTCCTGCCAGCTGAAGACAGGAAGTGGGGAGGTATGTGACCTAATGCTGTGCTGCTGGGTGGCAACCACAAAAACTGGCTCTGTACCCATGTGGCCATGGCAGACTATAGCTTACAGCCTTGAGCTCATGCCAAACCCCTATGCTCATTTTCATCCATTGGTAATATGTTGAATAACATCAATATTCTGGCTGATGAAGCAGACAGAATAAAGGATACGAAATGGATTAAGGTGGTTAAATAATTCTCAGGTGCCACATGAACATATGGGCAGTCAGAAAACCGTGGAAGGCCTGAGAGGCTGCAGGAAGGCCAGCATTTGAAGAGGGAGAGTCTTGAATTAGAATGACCTGCAGCTATACATTTGGGAAAGAACTGCTGAGACTAAAATATTGTGGGAAGTCTGACCCACATGAGTTTAGCATATATAATGCTGGGCTTTAAAGAGCCTTTACATATTCAAAATAAAACACCAAGGCACTATGTCCTTATCTTTATTGAGTTTGGCTCCAGGGCAGCAAGTCACACTTGAAAGCTTTTTGACTGGAATTTTATGTTTGGACAGTTTCTTGTTGGAGACGGGGAAAGGGTGATTAAAAGTCACATCCTGTTAAAATTGATGGGGAAAGACACATCTCTGGTTATGCCTAAAAACACAGTTACTGTAAGAGCAGAGAGGGTGGTAACAATGTAAACATGCAATGCATTTTCAGAAAGGGTAGAGGAATAGAAGAGCTATAATAAACAGAGGAAGGAGTTAATGATCTAATTAAAAGAGACAAAAATTGTACATTTAGCTATTGACTAAACTTTAAAACACATCTTTAAAAAACACATTAAAAAAAGACATAAGGTAACAAAGGTTGATTCATGAAAATAATTGGGAGGGAAAGTGGTAAACAACCACATGCCAACCTGATTGGGCTTCCTCTGGCTTTACAGTGAGATGCCTGCTGGTTGGGGCTGCTTTTTTTGCTCTTCCCAAGGAATGAAAATATTAGCAGGGAAGCCTTTGCTCAGTGCCCTGCCTATGGTCCTGTGCTGGGACCTCTGAAAAGCAGGAATTGGAGATACTGGTATTTTGATCCTTCAAGGTGGAGCCACAGATACTGTGATCATAGCAGTTGGCCAGATGCAGAAATGGAGTGAAGAACACTCAGGAGCCTGAGCCTCCTGGCAAGTGGTTTTGGATGACCAGCCAAGTTCAGTGCAGCATGAAAGAGCTCATGAAGTGAAAGAAACTGTCACCCTGAGGAATTGTAAGATGTATAGTCACATCCTAATAGCCTTGGAGACAGATGGCATATCTGTCAATGTCATTTATTAGTTGACTGAACTTAAACAATTTACTTAGCTGCTTTTAGGCTCAGCTTCTTTATATGTAAAATGGAATACACACACATACAACTAATTATCCTGGAAACTATTTCTTGAAGATAGAGCCAGACACTATTCTAAGTCTTATACATACATTAGCTCATTAGGCTCTTAAATAGACACAGGGTAATTAACTAGTAAGTTGCACAACTGGATCTGAACCCAGAACTCAATTTCCGAATTTTAATTGCAGGTCTACTGCTGAGTAATGAGAACTGAATATGACCAGGCACATAACTCTGTATGGCATTCAATAATTGGTAGATACCCCACAATGCCTGGCCCAGATTTTCATTTGTTTAAGTCATTTCATGGATGGCACTAGGGTATTCACGTAGAAAAATGATGCTTATAGAGCTCTGAAAGGTATTGCATGGTGACACAACAGTGGACTGGCCAGTGACATGTCATCCTGGTGGTACAGGCAGCACCTCACTTCTCTGGGCTGCTCCTTCAAGAAGAGATCAGTGCTGTTGTGAGGACTAATGATGAAAACATGTAAAGGACCTCACAAAATACCTGGTGCATAGTAAGTTCCCAGGAAAGAGTAACTGTTAGGATCCTGAGTTCTGGTAGGACATGCCATAGCTCTTCATCCATTCATCTGCCCCAGCTAGAATTCCTTTCTGTCAGCATAGGCTGAGGTCAGAGAAATCACAGCCTGTCTCCATGTTGATCTAAAAAGGAAGATGCAAATAGGACCAAAGTACCAGATACGCATCTATTAGCCTCTGGAAGTCTCTTGTGCAAAAATAGGCTGAGAATATTCTGTAAGTCCCTAAAACAGTCCAGCCCTGACCAGTTACTGAGGATGTCTCAGCAGCTCCAAACTTGAAGATAAAGTTGGGTTTCAGGCCTAAAGGCAGGAATGTTGTAAGAGGCAAACAAAATAAACATGTTTATTCCATGTTTCATGCAAACTCAGTTTGCTGAGTGGAAGGCATTAGGTGCCCTTTCCAGCTCCTGGCAAACACAGTGAATACACATGGTGACAATGTGGTGATGACCAGAAATTATGCTCAAAAAGAGACATTAACCTCATCTGGACCCCTCATCACCTCAAACCTGACATCTTCAGGGCACTCGCATTCCTTACCTCCTCCCATTACCATGTTTCCTCCCTTGATTTCTTGACACTGTTTCATGGTTTCTTTTGCTGCCTTTCTGAACAGCTGTTGAGTCTTCTTTCCAGAACTACTCCTTTCTCCCAGCCCAGTGCAACACTCCTAGACTCTTAGTCTCTCCTTTCACTTGTTAATATGCTTTGCCTGAGGCTTCGACACAGTGTTGGCTCTCCAATTCTCCCTTTTATGGTAGTAGCATCGCCAGCCCCAATATCTCAAATAAACACCCAGGCTTTAATCTGTAACTTCATCTAGACATTATTTTAAGACAGAAATCACACAAATAAAACCATCAAAAGATGCCAGAAGCTCTGAGATGGAGGACTGGGGATCTTCTTTCGCCCAGACCCAGTTAGAGAGAGCCAGAGGTGATCATGTTCCCAGTTTCAGGTGTGTGGCCAGGTAGTCTAGGGGACAGAGGGGCAGAGAAGGAGAGGAGTAAGGCTGAGACAGGGGGCCTGGGAGCTGAAGTTCTAGGCATGTTCTTTGGGCCATCACCCTGACACTACGCTGTTGTCTATCCTGATCCCCACCACAGGGAGAAACCTGAAAGCAGCTCCAGGCTGCTCAGCAGTGCAGTCCACACCTGCGAGGTTCAGTTTTTCCAAGCTTGCAAATGATGGCAGCCCATGCTCAGCCTCTTCATTTATCCACTCTTTCATTCTGCAGGTTTTGCCCCTTTTCAAAGGCCCTACCTATTCTTTTGTTTCCTTTTCAGTCAGGTAAGTAGTAACACCAGCATCCTCATACCTTTCTTTTATAGAGGAGGAAATAAAGCTAAGCAAATAAACAAGGAAAACATGAACCAGATGCCTGGCATTATGTACACCATTTTCATTTTGATATACCTGTTCTGGTTGGCTTAGGCTGCCACAATAAAATACCAAAGACTAACAACAGACAGTAATTTTCTCACAGTTCTGAAGGCTGGAAGTCTGAGATCAGACCGCAAGCTTGGTCAGGTTCTTCGTGAGGGCTTCTTTCCTGGCTGCCTTCTCTTTGTGTCCTTGCATGGCCTGTCCTCATTGCATGTGCAGGGAAAAGCAGAGATCCCTCTCTTCCTATTCTTATAAAACCACCAATCCCACCAGGTGACCCTACCCTCATAACTTCATCATTTCCCAATTACCCCCTAAAGGCCCCCCTCACATTGTAGGTAGGGTTTCAACTTACGAGCCTGGGGGGACACAAACATTCCATCTGAAACAGTCCTCTCCATAACAGTTGAGTCCTCTCCATAACAGTTTCCTCATTTACAGTTGAGGAAACTCAAGTTCAGAGAGATAAAGTGAATGGACCGGGCCTTGGACCCAGGTCTCTGGGTGCAGACTTGCAGGCTTCTTCTACCAGCCACATTGCCTGTCATTTCCATGGTAGCTGGTGAATGAGTGAACAGAGGGTTTATTCTTCCCTCATTATAGGCATCACCAGAGGCCTCTATCTGGCGTGGCCCTCCTGTCCCCCTGCCCCACACACCAGGGACTGGCTCAAGTTCTGAACACATTACACATTGTGTACTGAGTCTCACTAGCCTTCACTAACTGCCCCCTGAATACCATGACACCCATCCCAAGGTGGAAATGGACTGAACTCTCCCATTGGTCTTTCTCAGACTAAGCTCCACCTTCTCTGCAAAATGTTCTCTTCCCAGCTAGGAGGCCTGTCCCTCTCCAGAGACTGAAGACAACCACATGTGGGTCTCTGGCATTGAGCACAGGGCCAGTATGCTACTCTACCCACGTTTGGCCATCCTCTTTCTCTGACTTGACAACAGGCAGCATCTGTATGCCTCCCTTAGATCAGTAATCACTAGGTGTGTGATGAGGATCATGGTGGTGACTGAGACTAGCAGTCAGCCTCCACTAGAGTGAAACTGTCTTAGTGACAGATGGGTGCCACCCTGAGAGTTAATTCAGCCAGTCTGGGCAGGGCAAACAGGCCACCTTCCTTATGATCCTTGATCCATCAGAGGAATGGAATGTTAGCATCCCCAATTCCTCTCCTCACACTTCTCTTTCTTCTCAGCCCCACAGGCCATAAGAGCCTTCCTGAGGGCAGAGCTGGGCTGCATCATAGCTCAGCCCAGCCAGGGCCTGCCCTCCACCAAGGCACTGAACAGGTGGGACCAGAGCCTGGTGGGCCTGTCACAGCTGCACAGCCAACTTCTGCAGCATGGTCCCATTGTGCTGTCACTCTACTCGGTAGATGAGGCTAGGATAACAGTGCCTTGGGTGACATCACAAAGGCCACCACAGCAGGGCAACTTGCAATAGGGTGCTGAGTGAAGGAAGGTGAGCATGGCTCAGAAGACATGTGATGAGGCTTGTTGGGTGTGTACTGGACAATGACCTGACACAGGGCACCAGGGTGCTCAATCAGAAGCCCAGAGAGCAGACTAACATTTTGGACAGTAAAGGGAAAGTGAGGTGCAGCAGTGCCACAGTGGGGTAGGAGCAGGTGACTTGAGTTTCTGTCTGCTTCCACTACTTACCCCATAAGCAACTTTGAGTAAGTGAGTCAAATTTTCCATGCCTCATGGAAATATAGCGAATAGGAAAATTTCCCTATTTGTGAAATAGGGTAACAGTAGTATCTAACAGAGAATTATATGGGGATCAAGTGAAATGATATGTTAGATGCCGGACACTTGGGAATTGCCATATTTGTCTGCTGTCTTTGTCATCATCATCATTGTTGATATGGTTACAATACAGGTGTTTGGCACCATGGAGATACTGGACACAGCGCCTGCTTTCTGCAAGAATAAGTCTTGGTTTGAAGGTTTCTCTGGTGTCACTCCATAGTTGCTTTTCACTATTTTGGAAAAGAAAGTAGCACCTCTCTGCCAAAGGAACTATAGCAGGCTCTAGTCTTTTCTTCTTAAGCAGTGGTCCACACAGGTAGCAAGGTTGAACCCACCATTTTCACAGGCTGTGATGACATAGTTGGTCTGAGTGGACATATCACCTTGTGTGGCACTGAGCTGCAGGAGGTTGTCAGCAAACCCAGAACAGAAACAAGAATTATTGGAAAACTGGTTTCCCATGGTCATGGCTTGAATTATGAGGGACCTCAGAGATCAGAAAATCCACGGGTCTGATTAGTGGTCTGTAAATGGTTTCAGGGGTCTGGGAAGCCTCTGGAATTGTAAAACTGGAAATAGGTGTGGCTATATGGCATTCATCAGGTTCTCAAAACATTCCATGACCCCCTCCCTAAGAGACTGATGGTTTAATTCAATTAACAGATGAGGAGGGGGAGGGTGTGTGTGGAAACCCAGCACTGACCAGGAGTAGTGTGGACAGGGCTGCGAAGTCTAGGATGAGAGTGCATTGTACTGCAGGCTGCTGCTGCTTCTGCCCATGATGTCAGGGGGAGTGGGAAAGCAAGGTTCCTTGCAGATAACAGGTAAAACAGAATTTATTTTTGCATTTAATTAAAAAGTACTGAATTGAAGGGAGCAATAACAGACAAAAAATGTTCTGACTGAGCTCAAGGAAAGAGTGACAGGTCACAGACCTAAAAGGGGACCTGGAAAATGTGACAGATTGAGTTTTCCAAATGTGGCCACAACACTGTTTCCTCACAAAGTGACTATGGCACTCTGCTTGTGAAGAGCTGTGCTCCCTCCCTGTGTGCAGGAGACCCGTGACAGCCTCCAGGACAGATCCCAGTGGACATGCTGTGTGCGACTCCAAGGCTAGCTCCCACTCTCAGAGCACAGCTGCCCTGCTGAGAGGAAGTCCCAGCTCACCTACGTGCAGACTGCATGGAGAGGCCATGTGCTGGGGTTCCAACAAACAGCACAGCTGAGGATCCGGACAACCACTAGTGTCAGTTGCCAGATGTTCACCCAGCACACATCCAGATGGCTCCAGCCCAGCCAGCACACCATCTTGTAGGGAACTGCTTGCAAAGCGTGGAAATGTAGCTCAGCACCCTTGTGGAAAACCAGTGGGGAGTGAGTTGGCACACAGGACCACACCCGTGAAGAAGTTCTCCCGTGGGAAATCAGGCCTGCATTATACCTAGGCTGCTCTGTGACTTGCTCTTCCTAAAACTCCCTCACCCTGAGTTGAAGCAGCAAATGCTTTGCATAAATATGTAAATGCTTACATATTTAATGTAACTTCCTGAAGTCTGTGCTAATTCTCCCAAGGATTGAAGTGAAACCAGACCAATCACTTTTATCATTCCCTTGTATCTGCAACATTTTTCCTTGTTAATCTGTAAGAAGTAATCAGTAACATCCTTTCCGTTGCTATCTGTAAAAAGTAATTACCTAAAGCAAACCTAAGTATAATGAATGAAAACTTTCTTTGATGTATGCTATTAGAAAGCCAATAAAAGCTTGTCAAGGCAAGGATTGGGGCGCCCTCCTCTTGAGAGAGTGGCTGTGCCATCCCTTTTCACATGGACTACTGACATCCCTCGGTAGTCCATGTGAATTTATCTCGTCTCATCCATAACACCGTGGACACTGAGGGCCAGTGTCCGCATCACCATCCCCAGCCTTCATGCTCAGAGCCGAGACCCCAGACATCCTGGAGGCAGAGACAACCACCTAGGAGTATCCTGCCCAAGGTTCTGACCCACAGAATCCAAACACAATGTTAGCATAACAAACTGATTGTTGTTTTAAGCCACTGAATTTTGGGGCTATTCATTGGACAGAGTGCGGCTGATCTCACTTGGACCTCTCATGAGATTGTGTAGTCCCAGACCATGCCTGCACAACATGACTGTGGCACTGCCATCTCTGAGCATGAAGATCTTCCATGTGAGTGCCAACACACAAACACACAATATTTTTGATGAACTAGTGTGGGATGCAAAAAGGAAAGCACATCCCAACAGGTTTCTATGAAAAAGTTTATAGAACTAGTGGAAACACATATATCTGAAAGGCAAACCAGGCATTCAAATAACAGATGAGAAGAATTCTGAGGAGAGAGGCCTTCAGCATATCCTTACTGGAAACACAAAGACTTATAACCTAATATTGTACAATCAAACCAGATAGCTGGGTTGTAAAACCAACAGATCATATTTCCCACTGATGGGGAGTTCAGAAACTAGAAGTCCCCATCCTGATTTTAAGGCATAACTGGGACTCAAGGCAAAAATGTCTCACTCAGAAGATAGTCTTCAGACAGCCCGGGGAACCCAAACTGTGCAAGTCTGAATGTGTCAAAGAGATAGCTAGACTGCTTTGTGGGAACTGAGAAAGAGAAATGGAAGTAAAAAATATAGCAAAAACCACTGAAATGGAAGTGTGAAACCTAACAAGGACACTAGGACATGAAAAACATTTAAATCGCAGCTCATTTCCCTCTAGAACTGCTCAGCTGGCTCAGGACCCTGGGTGGGCGCTTTCCTCACTGCCAGGGTCAGGACACTCAGGACCTTCTTTCCAGGGTCTGTCTCAGGCTTGTCATCCTACTAGTCATATCACCAGGGTGGGGAAATGGGCAGGCGGGCATGGGGGACTTGTCAGCAGGAAAGAGATTTCCTCTACACAGGCTTGGAAAGATTACTCCAGCACCAGTCCCAGTCCATAAAAGATGGTATTTATGTGGATTTTCTGACATAAGTGGGGGTAGTATTAGTGTGAGGGACTGGTTACCCTAGGAGATTGAGCAGCATGAGAGAGCAGTTAGGAGACACCGGGAAAGAGAGCCTGGGGAGCCTGGGTGCTCAGGGATCTCTCAGACAGGTTCACTCTGGCCCACTCCAGAACAGGCTTAGCAGAGAAAGGACAGAACCTGAGGGCAGGTGGACAAGCCTCCTGGCAGCACAAGACAGGCCACCACCCCCTTCCCCCTCACTGGCCATCCAACCTATCTCCATCCCTCCTCAGGAGCCTCTCCTGCTCTTACTCCATTGGGAAACAATGTCCTCTCTGAAAGCTTGATGGGCATTCTAGGAAGGTTTTATTTCTTTCTCCTTTGGTCTGTCCCATCACACATCACATGACTGTTGTTCAGGCCATCTTTAACCTCTGTATTTGCTATTTTACTTCCATGACAATGGATCACAAGGGTGTAGACCTTGTTACATGTGTCGTATGTCCAGAGTCAAATGCTGCTGGTACCCCCAAAGTGTCCCATATTCTGAGGGTGATGCCAACCTTCACTTGACAAGTGGCTCTGAGCCCAGTGTACAGCTGCTCCCATTGCCAGTAGAGAGGACAGGCAGGGTCAAGTCTCATCTTCAAGTCCTCAGAGGAGCCTGGACACAGAGTGGGGACTATGCCAGAGGCCTCTGGGTGGAACTCCTATTTCTTCTAGGAGAGAAGCTGTCTTCCCTAGGCAAACTACCACAGTGTTGAGGCAGAGTTAACTGGTTTTAATATTGTTAAATGAGAGAGCATTAAAATGCTGAGGTTTCAATTCTTTAGAAATTTTTTCTGGATTCAGCACCTGAGAAGCTATAGAAACATGTGACTCTGTTCCCTTGTCACCTCAGCCCAATACCATCATGTTTTCATTGAAGCAGGAAGGCCCTGCTAACCCAGGAGGATTTATAGCATAAATATAGAATTAAATATAGCATTAATTCTTTTAAAATTGTTTCAAAGGAGATTAGGTCAAAAGGCAGAAGGTCAGAGATAAGAAACCAAAACAGCCCTGTTTCCTCTTAGGGGTCTGGGCTGTGCGGTCACATTGTCCTGTTAGGATAACTTTGCCTTGCATTTGGATTCCAACAGCCCTCTTGCTTTTCTGTGTAACAAACACAGCACTACCACAAATTATTAGATTAAATGAAATGTACTCAGATAAAGTCTGTAAAATCTGGCTTTCTTCTGAAGGATTTCTGGAACAAAACAAGAACAATTAAACACTTTATTAGTTACTCAGGTGTGCCAAACTCATATACTTTCCGAATTTTTAAAAACAGAACAGGTGGATAGAACCCACTTCATCCACTAGAAAGGCAGCAGCAGGTGGGGCCCTGACACACAGAGGAGCAGGCTGCTTCATTAGGGGAGGCAGGTTTTCTGAGACTCAGCTGAAATCAAAGCTATTATTTCCATTAGCACACATGGTGGGCTGACGGCAGGTGACCCTGCAAGCTCTGTGAGAAGATTTGGATTTTCTTCCTCTATTTTTGTGCTTAGGACAGACAGACTGCTTCCAGGAAATGCGAGATGCACACCCAACCTGGGGGCTACCTCAGAGACACAGGCTCAGAAGCCAGCTGGCCAGTCCTCTCTTGCCACTGCCCTGCTGGCAGTACCTCCCTGAATAATGGTCCTGATTTGGGCTTTCATCCATGTCCAATATTAATTTGGCAACTGCTCCTAAATTTCTCTAAGGAGCCACCATCATGAAGTCCTGTATGGTTGTTATTATCACATGAAAAATATCAAAAGAGGATAGGAATTTGAAAGAAACTGAGGTATCAGAATCCAGGTGAAGTCAGTTCTGCAGGTGCACTTAGTCCAGGGTCCTACCCTCTGCTCTTCTTTGAACTATTACCTATTCGTAGAAGAAGAGGGCACACCTCCCAGACCCTGTTACATGGCTGGCTGTCCATAGAGCATCAACCTTCTGGATGACTGCCAGGCATCTACTTCACCTGTAGCCAAATAAGTCTCAGCAAAAGAGAATGTGGAAAAGTTTAACAAGTGCTCTCTGCAAAATAGCAGGTTAAGTAATACATGTGTTACAGGTTAGTTTCTCTTCCATGACTTAATCTTGTCACCATTTTTTTATTGGGTACGTGGAATTCAGATAGTAGCCCTTTGGGATTGGGTAAGGCCATGCCATCTAGTTCTGATCAATGAATTGTGGGGAAAAACATGTAACTACTTATGGGAAACCTTCCAGGAGTCTCCTTCCCTCTGCCACAGCAGCCAGTAGTGGTGGTGGTGGCAGGTCCATCAGCCTGAGCTGTGGGATGAAGGGACCTGGATTAGCAACTTTAGCCAAATGGCAAAGGACAAATTTATATGAGAAATGAACTAATGTTTCAGATGCTCATAGTTTGGATTTGCCCCTTCAGCAGAGCACAGCCCAGTGCAATGCATGAATATAGAGACAGACTGTGCAGTGAGCTCTGAGAGCTAGAGGGGAAGTGGCCAAGTAGAATCAGATCAAAGGAGATGTACTGTTTTTGAAATGAATATGCAAATCACACTCAGTATTTCTACAGTCTCTAAAATGTATATTTTCACAAAATATACTAAGTTCTTTTTAAAAATAAAGTGTTGTCTTCATGTTCTTATTATAGCTTTGGTAGGTTTTGGTACACTCATACACCTGTGACACATCACTACAGTCGGGAAAGCATTATCTCCATGACCCCTAGATGTTTTCTCCTGCTCTCTGGAGTCCTTTGCTTGCTTTTGTCTGGCCCAGGAAACCACTGGTCTGCTTTCTGTCACTACAGAATAGTTTTCATTTTCTTTTCCCCCATCTTACCCAAGGACATTTTTTGTTTCTTTTTAGAGAGGAAGAGAGGGGAAAGAGAGAGAGAAACATCAATGAAAGAGAGAATCATCAATCCGTGGCTTCTCATACACACCCAAACTGGGGATCACATATGCCCAGACCAGGGACTGAATCTTCAACCCAGGCGTGTACCTTAATGGAGACTCAAACCCACAACCTTTTGGCTACAGGTTGATGCTCCAACCAACTGAGCTACACTGGCCAGAGTAGTTTTTATTTTATAAAATGAAATACTTAGGTATAAATCTAACCAAATATGTACAAAGTCAATATGAGGAAACTTCTAACTTCTGATGAATGAAATAAAAAACTAAATAAATGGAGAGATATTCCATATCTGTGGCTAGAAAGACTCAATTATTTTTGAGATGTCAATTCTCCCCAACTTGATACATAGATTCAACACAATCCTAATCAATATTTTAGCAAATTATTTTGCAGATACAACAAACAGATTCTGACATTTATATGGAGAGGTAAAAGACCCAGAATAGCCAACACAATATTGAAGGAGAAGAACAAATTTGGACAACTGATAATACTTGACTTAAATACTTACTATAAAGCTACAATAAACAAGATGAAATGTATTGGCAAAAGAATAGACAAACAGATCAACAGAACAGAATACAGAGCCCCAAAATAGACCTACACAAATATAGTCAACAAATATTTGACAAAATAGCCATGGCAGTACAGTGGAGAAAATACTGTTTTTTCTTTAGATAGTGCTCAAACAAGTGGATATCCACATATCGGGGCTGGGGGCAGGTAGAGAGAGAGGGAGAGAGAGAAAGAAACAATCTAGACAATGACCTCTTAAAAAAATTAACTCAAAAGGGATCTTAACATAAGACTTAATGTAGACTTAAATGTAAAATGCTAAACTATAAAACTCCTAGAAGAAAACATAAGAGAATATTTAGATGATCTTTGGTTTGGTGATGATTTTTTAGATACAACACCAAAGGCATGATTTATTAAAGAAATAGTTGATAAGTTGGACTTCACTACATTAAAAATTTCTGCTCTGCAAAAGCTACTGTGAAGAGAATGAGAAGACAAGACACAGAATGGGAGAGAATGTTTGCAAAAGACAAATGTGATAAAAGGACTGTTAGCCAAAATATGCAAAGAACTCTTAAACTCAACAATCAGAAAACAAACTACCTGATTAAAAAGTGAGCAAAAGCTCTGACAACCTCACCAAAGAAGATAGACAGAAAGCAAATGAGCCTATGAAAAAAAATGTTCAACATCCTATGTTATCAGAGAATTGCAAATTAAAATAACAACGAGACCCAACTACATACCTCCAAGAATGTGAAATCTAAAATATGATGACACCAAATGCTTGTGAGGACATGGAATAACAGGAAGTCTCATTCATGTTTTGGTGGCAATGCAACCACTTTGGAAGACAGTTTTGACAATTTTCAAAATTTAACTTGTGCTCTTACCATATGATTCAGATATCACACACCTTAGCATTTACCCAAAAGGGATGAAAAGTTATGTTTCCACAAAATCTGCACACAATGTTTACAGTAGCTTCATTTGTAATTGTCAAAACTTACAAGCAGTAAGAATCCTTCATTAGGTGAATAGATAAATATACTATGGTACAGTCCTACAATGGACTCTTATTCAATGATAATAAATGAACTATCAAGCCATGAAAAGACATGGGGGAACCTTAAATGTATGATACTAAGTGAAAGAAACCAGTCACAGTATATCATTCCAACTATATGACATTCTGAAAAAGGAAAAACTATGAGGAAAAAGATCAGAGGTTGCCAGAGGTAAGGGGGAGGGAAGCATGGATAGGTAAAGCACTATAGGGAACCTATCAGTGTGGTATGGGGAATGTAGCCCAGCTCTTGAGAAAAACCAGCAGGAGAAAGTCAGCACACAGAAACTGGGCCCATGGATCAGTTTTCTTGTGGGTAATGAATGCATTGTACCTAGGCTGCTATGGGGCTTGCTTTTTGCTAAAACTCCCTCACCCTGAATTGAGGCAGCAAATGTTTACTGTGGATCTTTAAAGTAACTTCCTAAAATCTATGCCAAGCCTCCCAAGGATGGAGTATAACCAGTTCAACCATTTTTTGCTTTGCATTTGCAAATATCCTTTTTCTTTGTAGTAATTAGCAACTTCCTCTCCTTTGTTATCTGTGAAAGGTAACCATCTAAACTGAACCTGTGCATAGTAAATGAGGACCATCCTTGATGTAATGTGCCTGAAAAGCAATAAAAGCCTGTCCAGGCAGGGGTTGGGGACCTCTCTCTCACTGAGAGAGTGGCTGTACTGTCCCTTTTTCTCCACAGGACTTCTGTAGTCCATGTGAATATTTGTTCATCACAGCTATATCACATGGACCCTGAGGGCTGGAGTCTGCATCAAAGCACATAAGATATTTAGAGTAGTGAACGACTCTGTATGATACCACAGTGATGTGTCAATATAGGTTCATCAATTGTAACAAATGTCCCACTCTGGAGTAGGATGAAATCTTGATAGTGGGGGAGTCTATGCAAGTGTAGAGACAGAAGTATTTGAGAAATCACTGTATCTTCCGATCAATTTTGCTGTGAGCCTAAAATTACTCCAAAAATAGTCTATCAAAAAAAAGTCCTTTGGAAGATGACACAATAGCAGAAGGGCTATTTTTAGAAAAGGAAGTACACTGTGAGGTGGCAGAACTGCACAGGTGGATCAACTCGCAGGATGCATATGTATGTATGTATGTGAGTGCATATGTGTGAGTGTATGTACACACATGCATGTGCATGCACACAGATGTGCATGTGTGTGCATATACATATACATTTGTGAACTGTGCATGCATGAATGTGTAGTCGAGTGTGTATTTATATGTATGTATGTGTGTAGACTCTGTAGATTGTGACTCAACAAGAGGATGAGTTTTTAAGCATTAGAGTCAGTCCAGCCATGGAACTGTCTTGAGAGGTATTTTAGCAAAACCCAATTATCCTTCTTTAGAAATGCTGCAGACAGGACTGCTAAGTTGGTCAGGGGCTGGTGGGTCCTTTCAGCTCAGATGACATCTAAATGCCCTTGTAGTGCTAAATTTGTGAGTCTGGGGTACTCATGCATGAGAGTCTCTAAGAGACCTCTTGCCAGGAGCACTTTATACAGGTGCCTTTTCTTTAGGGAAGACTCTGTCAGTATTCATTTCCTGCCTTTTCTATGTACTCCTCCAGCTGCAGGGATCCTGAAAGCCCAGTTCAGGGAATTAAGAGAGATCTGAGCAGGAAAGGGGTTGGAACTACAACAAACTACATATGGTGAGAAACAGACAACTTCCTTGGATCTCTCCAGTACTGCTTTGGTATTGTCCTAGTACAAGTATCTGAAGCTGTGTCAAGTGGTTTAGAGAGCCTGAATGCCATGGAAATGAATGGTAACACCTCCTTTTTTATACTTCCTAGAAAATTTGTGGCTTCTTCCCATTATATCCAAAGTACTGATTTGTGACAAAGTTGTACAATAATCAGAAATTTGAAGTGATTTATACCCTCCCCCACCATAGGATGGATTTGACTTTACCTGTAACTTCATTTAACAAGAGAAAACCTTAGTTCCCAAGTCACCTCAGTGATTATCTTGTGTAGAGTGGGACAACTTCAGAGATTTCAGCCAACTAAACAAAGATTCTGAATTTAGTGTTATGGCCTAAGGGATTAGAAAAGGCTCTTGGCTCTGGTTAGAACTCATCCCAATATGCCAACGTTGCAAGTTTGACCTCTGGTAAGAGCCATACAAAAATCAATGAATGAATGCATAAACAAGTGGAATAATAAATCTGTGTGTGTGTGTGTGTCTCCCCCTTCCTCTCTGTCTAAAATCAATAAATAATAATTTAAAAAACATTTAGAAAGGGCTCTAATAGTTACTTTGTTGGTTGGCTGAAACATGGACCGAAAGGTGATATACAGTAAAAGAGGTTGAAATGCCAGGCCTGCCTTGATATACTGTAGAGGGAGGTACCTGAAGCTTAGGGAGATAGGAATGTGAGAGAAGATTTATCAGGTGGGATCTGCTTCCCTACCCAGGACAGTCCAGAGGATACGATCTTCAACACTACTGTGAGAGATACATCTGTGGGTAGAGATTTTGCATTCTTGGGGAGCTCTGTGATTACACTTTTCTGCATGCAGACCTGACAGTAGGAACTGTGGAACTGAACTGGGAAACCTTAATGTAATGGGAGTAATTATATACTATGGTCACAAGGACTAAGTGGAAGAACTTAATTAACAATGACAAGGTGGGCCTGGTTACTATAATGAATGGCAGAGTCAAATCATCAAACAGAATAGTCTGATTTGTGTATTGGGTGATTGATTGTGGTGTCCCTAGAAGAAGCTGGACAGTCTACTAAATTTTAACTTTATCTGTATAAGCAGAAGAGTTCCAGGTCTAGTGAACAGAAGTCTAACTAGAATCATAAAAACAGAGTCATGACCTCTCAATCAATCCCCACACTTACAATTTACAAACCCAGAAGCCATTCACTGAAGGAGAAGCCAGGTCCTTTTGAGAAAGAACCCAATTACATTGCCAAAAGTTTATTCTCTTAATATTTCTCCCAGCCTTTCCCAAAAGGACATACAGCTACAGCTTTTTACCAGGCTAACTATGCATTAGAGAAAAAGAAATAATCAGACCTTTCAGTACTACTGGACACTGGCTCTGAATTGACATTAATTTTAGGAGACTCAAAATGTCGTTGTGAATCTACAAGTCAGAATAGGGACTTATAGATGTAGGATGGTCAATGGAGTTTTAGGTCAGGTACATCTCACAGAAAGTTCAGTTGGTTCTTGAACCCATTCTGTGTTTCTTTCTCTTGAGAATACATATTTAAAATAGACTTACTCAGCCACATTGGCTCCCTGACTTGTGGAGCAAGGGCTATTATGGTGGGAAAGGCCAAATGTAAACCACTGGAAGTACCTCTATGCAGGAAAGTAAATCAAAGCAATACCACATCACTGGAGGGATTACAAGGATTAGTGCCACCATCACAGACTTAAGAGATGCCCACCACACCTTTATTCAACTCTCCTATGTGGCCTGTGCAGAGACAGATGGACCTTGGAGAATGACAGTGTTTGTCATCAGCTTAACCAAGTGGTGACTCCAACTGCAGCTGCTGTACCAGGTGTGGATTTATTACTTGAGCAAATTAATATATCTCCTGTTACCCACTATGTGGCTGTTAACTTAGCAAGTGCTTTTTTCTCACTTGTTCACAAAGACCATTAGAAACATTTTGCTTGCATCTGGAAAGGCCAGAAATATGCCTTTACTCCCTAACCTAAGGCGTGTATGGGCACTGTAGCCCTGTGCTATCATTCAGTTCACAGGGATCTCGATCACTTTTCCCTTCCACAGGAAATTGCACTGGTCCATACATTGATGACATACTGATCAGACCTAGTGGGCACTAGGCCTTTGTCTGTCAAAGCGTAAAAAATAAATCCAACAGAAATTCAGGAGTCTTCTACTTCAGTGAAATTTCTAGGAGTCCAGTGGTAGAGGGCATGTTGAGATATCCCTTCTAAGGGGAAGGATAAGTTGTGGAACCTAGCCCCGTCTACAACTGAAATGAGACACAGCATTACTGGACCTCTTCGGATTTTGTAGGCAACAGCATCCTCATCAGGGTGTGCCACTCCAGCCCATGTATTGAGCAACCAGAAAAACCATTAGTTTTGCGTGGAATGCAGAAAAGAGAGGCTCTGCCACAGGCCCAGGCTGCTGTGCACACTGCTCTGCCACTTGGGCCATGTCTTCCAGCAGCTCCAGTGGGGTTTAAAGTGTCAGTGGCAGAGAGGAAAGCTATTTGGAGCACTTGGCAGCCTCTGTAAAAAAATTGCAGGGCAGGCCCTTAGGATTTTGGAGCAAAACCCTGCCACCCTCAGTGATAATTACTTTCCTTTTCACCTCAGTAGCCTGGGGCCTGCTACTGGGCTTACTAGAGAATGAATGCTTAACTATGTGACCTGAGATACCCATCACAAACTGGGTGTCACCTGACCCATTACACTCTAAGGTTGGATAGGCACAGCAGTACTCACTCCATCATCAAATGGAAGTGGCATGAACATGATGGGGCCAAGCAGGCCCTAAAGCACAAGAAGTTACATGAAAGTGGCCTAAATGCCCTTGATTCTACTCCTAGCTTGCATATAGGGCCTCACAGGGAGTTCCCATGATCTGCTGGTAGAGGAAGAGAAGACTGGGGACTGGTTTACAGATGTGCAGGCACTACCCTGAAGGAAACAGATCCAGCATTTATGGGGCATCCCTGAAGGACAGTGGTGAAGGGAAATCCTCCCAGTAGGCAAACTGAGCAGCATACTCAGTTGTTAATTTTCATTGGAAGGAGAAATGGCTAGAGGTGTGATTGCAAACCAATTCATAGGCTGTAGCCAATGGTCTGGCTGGTGGATAAGGACTTAGAAGGAAAGTAATTGGAAAATTTATGACAAGGAGGCCTGAAAAACTGTTATATGGATAGACCTTTATTAATTGGCAAGAAGTGTGAAAATAAACTTGTGTCCCATGTGAAGGCTCACCAAAGGCTGCCCTAAGCAGAGGATTTTAATGACCCATTTTCTGTGGATACCAGTCATCCTCTTTCTCCAGCCAGTCCTGTCAAAGGGCTATTGTGGCAGAGGGGAGGTTATGTATGGGATCAGTATCATGGACTTCCACTCACCAAGGCCAACCTGGTTATAGCCAGTGCACAGTGGCCAATCTACCAACAGCAGAGACAAACACTGAGGCACCATTCTCTGGGGTTATCAGCCAGCCACCTGGTGGCAGGATGATTACAATGGACTACTTCCATCACAAAATGGGCAAGATTATCTTCCTGCTGGAATAGACACTTACTCTGAATATGGTTTTGCCATCCCTGTATGCAGTGTTGCTGCCAAAACTATTCTCCATGGACTTACACAATGTGTTACGCACCATGACAGTTATCACATTTTGTTATCACAAGTTATGCATTGCTTCTAGTCGAGGAACTCACTTCATGGTAAAGTTGTGTGTCATTATGGACACATGCTCATGGATTCTGTGTTACTATGTTCTGAACTATTCTGAAGCAGTTGACTTGATAGAATGGTGTTTTAAAGATGTGGTTACAGTTCTGGCTAGGTGGCAGTACTTTGCAGGGGTGGGGCAAGGTTCTTCAGGAGGCTGAGTAGCTACAACTGGCATGCAATGCATGATGCCAGTTGTTTTACAGCCAGGCTTCTCAAGTCTAGGATTCGAGGGGTAGAAATAGAAATGTCATCGTTCACTGTTTCCCCAGTGATCTGATTGCTAAATTTTTAATTTATGTCCCCGTGACCTTATACTCTGCTGATATACTAGTATTAGTTCCAAAGGGACAAATGGTTCCACCAGCAGACTAAAAAATAATTCCATTGAATTGCAAGTTACTATTGCTATCCAAACATTTTGGACTCCTGCTGACTCTGAATCAACAGGCAAAGAAAGTGCTGGCAGTGGTAACTGAGCCTGACTCCCAGGAAACTAACTGCTTCTCCAAAAAGATGAAACAGCAGTGTGTCTGGGATACAGGCCATCCTTAGGGTTTCTGTCAGCATCACCATGCCCCATGGTGAACATCAATGAAAACCACAACAACCCAATTCAGGCAGGACTAATATAGGCCTAGACCCTTCAGGAATAAATGTTGGGGTTCCCTACCAGGTAAAGAAACATGACCAGCTAGGGTGCTCAGGAAAGACAAAGGGAATACAGAGTGACTAATAGAAGATAGTGATAAAGACCAGCTAATAACTATAATTGTCATGACTATTTCCTCTTATTTTGTTACAAATGTTTGTGTATGTATGTGTATATGCATGTATATATATATCACATATGTAAAATATCTGTTTTCTTTATTCTCTTATACACTTACTATGTTACATAAGTTATACTGACTTTACATCACAATATTTAAGTGATATACCACAGCCAGCACAAGAGCTACTTTCTTTGCCTGTTGATTCAGACTCAAGGCTATCAAGGAGAAGAGTGAACATTGCTTAAAGACTTTGCAACCTCTTCTGGGGAAAGGGTCTATCCATTTCCACTTGTATACAGGATAATTGTATCATGTTGGGCAGAGGCATGACTGCCTTACTCTCTTCATTTGTAGACTAAGGATGGTTTACAGAGATGGGTATGGATGTTAAGTTGACAAGAGGGGTAGACTGTAATGGTAAATTTTATGTGTCAACTTGACTAGGCTATGATGCCCACTGTTTAGTCAAACACTTGTCTAGTTATTTTTTTAAAATATATTTTATTGAGCATTAGGGGCTTCCAGCCAAGATGGAGGCATAGGTAGACGCACTGTGCACCCTCGTACAACCAAGATAGGGACAACAACAATATAGAAACAAAATAACATCCAGAACTGACAGAAAATTGAAGTGTATGGAAGTTGGACACCCAAGGATTTAAAATTAGACACGTTCATCCAGACCGGTAGGAGGGGCGGAGTCGGGCCTGGCAAGGGATGCGGAGCAGAGAGCAGAGCAACCGGGGGAGGCGTGCAAGACTGCAGTGGGCAGAACCTGGGCACACAAGTGACGGTGGCTGGTGGACCCCGGCCGGGGGTTGTGAAGCAAGGCACTGGCGCCCAACTCAGGGTCCCAGTGCTGGGAAACAGAGCTTTGGGTCACTGACTGAGGAGGAAGGTCCCGCCGGGTACACAGGCCCACCCACATGGGAATTGGTGCCAGAGGGGCCCAGTTGGCTCGCAGAAAGTGGTGGAGGGGTCTGGGGTCCCACAGAGAGCGGAGCAAGAGCCACTGTTCCTTCTTGGACCCTGCCCCCACATACAGCATCACAACACAGCAACTGGGGTGCCCCACCCTGGTGAACACCTAAGGCCCCGCCCCTCACTACAGGTGCTCAAAAAGACAAAACAAAACAGCAAACAGATGGCTCAAACAGAAGAATTCAGAGCCCCAGAACCCATTCTTTTAAGTGACCAAGAGATAGCCAACCTATCAGATGCACAGTTCAAAGCACTGGTGATCAGGAAGCTCACAGAATTGGTTGATTTTGGTCACAAACTAGATGAAAACAATGAAGACTATGCTAAGTGAAATGAAGAAAAATGCACAGGGAACCAATAGTGATGGAATGAAAGATGGGTCTCACATCAATGGAGTGGACCAGAAGGAAGAAAAATATATAC
>CM052542.1:90873879-90925479 GCA_028533065.1 Trachops cirrhosus | reverse complement strand
GTATATATTTTTCTTCCTTCTGGTCCACTCCATTGATGTGAGACCCATCTTTCATTCCATCACTATTGGTTCCCTGTGCATTTTTCTTCATTTCACTTAGCATAGTCTTCATTGTTTTCATCTAGTTTGTGACCAAAATCAACCAATTCTGTGAGCTTCCTGATCACCAGTGCTTTGAACTGTGCATCTGATAGGTTGGTTATCTCTTCATCACTTAGTTGTATTTTCTCTGGAGCTTTGATCTGTTCTTTCATTTGGGCCATATTTTTTTGTCTCAGCACGCTTGTTATGTAGTAAGGGTCAGAGTCTTAGGTCTTCACCTGGGAGGGGTAACCCATGTTGCTGGGTTGTGATGCTGTATGTGGGGGTGGGGTCTGAGAGGGTACAGTGGTACTTACTCTGCTCTCTGTTGGATTTTAGTCACTTCCTCTGCTTCCCACAAACAAATTGGGCCCTTTTGGTGCTGATTGCCGTGTGGGTGAGTTTGCATACATTCTAGGACCCTGTAGGTCTCTCCACTGAACTCTCCTGTGAGGCTGGGAGTTTCTCCCAGCACCTCAACCCCCACAGGTGTTTTTAATTGGTGTTTTGAGGCTTTATTTCCCCATGCTGGGACCCTGGCTTGCACAGTCTATCTCACTCCCCAGTTTTGCCTGGTTTATCTGTGCATGAATGTGGGACCACCCAGTCTGCTAGCCACCTTGTGCACTGCACCCCTCCACAATCCACCGCCTCACTGGGTCCACCAGGTGTTGCCTTGGGCGCCCGGGGTCCTCCAGCCACCACTTTGCCACAACCCCTTTCTGCCTGGCTGCCTGACTCCGCCCTTCCCACCAGTCTGGATGAATGTTTTTTCTTTAAGTCCTTGGTTGTCAGACTTCCATACAATTCAATTTTCTGTCGGTACTGGTTGTTTTTTGTTTCTAAAATGTTGTTGTCTTCATTTTGGTTGTGCAAGGAGGCACAGTGTGTCTACCTATGCCTCCATCTTGGCCGGAAGTGACTCTCCTTTCTTCAACACTTGTCTAGTTATTTCTGAGAAGGTACATTGTAGAGGTGATTAATCTCTATAACCTGTTGATTTTAAGTAAATGAGGTTACTTAGAGTATATTCCTTGATAATGGGCCTCATGTATCAGTTAAGGGCTTTAAGGGCAATCTGAGATTTCCTGGGGAAGAAGAATTTCTGCCTTAAGACTGCAGCATCAATTCCTGCCTGAGTTTTCCCACTATCAACCTGCCCCGCAGATTTTCGGCTTGTCAGCTTCCATTACTGCATGAGTCAATTCCTTAAAATGACATCTATCTCTATATCTCCAATTGGTTCTATTCCTCTGAAAAACCCTAACTGATACAAACTAATAATTAATTTCTTAGTATTATCAAAAGACATTATACCCATTTTAATATTAAACAAACTGAAGTCTAAGAGATTTGTCTAAGGTGATATAAAATGGAGGAGAGAAAAAATAAGAGTTCTAAGGCAATTCCAGCAAGCCAGAAATCTAGTTATTATTGCTAGTCTCACAAAGAGATCATAAAGCAATACATTTTCTTTTTCTTTTTTTTCTCCCTGTATGAGGACAGTTTTTCATTGCTTTTAGAGAGAGAGGTAGAGAAACATCGATGCAAGAGAGAAGCATCAGTTGGTTGCTTCCCATACGTGGAATGGGGAATCTTATGTGCCTGAACTGGGTATCATCTGCTCCTGGACCAGGGACAAAACCTGCAACCTAGGTATGTGTTCTGATTGGGAATCGAACTCATGACCTTTTGATTATGAGACAACACTCCAACTAACTGAGCCACACTGGTCAGGGCAAGCCATAACATATTTATTAAATCGACCCATTAATTATACTTGAGATTGTGGGTAGAAAGAGTGTAAATCCTCTAAAAAGATTAATTAATTTTACTTTCATGCTATGTGGAAATGTGTCTTGTAATCTATTAAGTCATGACCTAGAAGGAATTGCTATGCCCATGAAATATCAGACAAATGAAAATTAAGGCTGTCCCAAGAGTGACTTAACCCTAGAAAGAAATGCTGGTATAATGTTGTCTTATCCCCTTGAGGTGATACAATTGCCCTCACCTCCCACCACCACTGTCTCGGTGCTCCACAAAACAAAATGAAAGGACAACACACTAAATGATCATGCCAGCACTCTTGGTTCCTTCTCAGCAATGCCCTCAGTTATGTGATAGATGGAAAAGCACCCCCAAGTTCTCTAGAATGTTAAAGATGCCCCATCATGCTGATATGGCTTGCTTTCTAGGATGGGCAGTCTGTTGGGTCCATTCTGCAGGCATTTACGGGGTATGTATATATGGTTTGTTTTTTTTTTTAACTGACTCCATTAGCTGAGATCTTCTGGACATGAAAGACTGGAAAAAATATCCCATGTCTTTATGAACAATGTAAGGGTATGTCAGTAGAAAAAGAAGGTGGTCACAGTGGTAGAAGTTTGCAGAACAGAGTAAAAACTTGATGATGTGGGAATCAAGTGTGCCCAGTGGCCCATTACCATGTGAATGCTACTCTTCCCTATCACCAGCCATGCTGTCATATCTCTCAGTGTCCAGGAGTCCTGTAACAACAGAGTGTAAAATCCTGCAACAATCCTGGGTAGTTATGGTAAACTTTGCTCTCTGGGGAGGTTTGTAGAATCCTTACAGCTATTATAGGGATTCATAAATTCTTTTCCATATCTGGAGTTCAATTCTATTTTAAAAATAAATTTTGGGTTAATTCTTTGCAGTTGAAATCCAACTCCTGACTAAGATAGTTTTCTTGGCTCCATCTATTGTTCAGGCTGAATATCAGATATGAAACTGACACCTTAAAAAAACGCTTCGTATTTGTGTTTCTCAGTGGACATAAAGAAAAATGAACCAGGAAAGAAAACATCCAGTGGTTGAGGAGATGAATAAATACTATTTCACAAACAGAGTGCAATTTGGGTTCATTTTTGAGTACAACTTTTGATTTTACAATGTTCAGTGTTTTTTACTTTTAACTGCAAAATCAAATCTCCTTTTAATCTTTTATGAGAAACCTTGAGGATATAAGTTTTACATCTGTATCTATCTTATAACTTTTGTGGGTCTGGCCTTCAAAGAACTATCAAATTCTTAGGAATTATTTCTAGTATTTTTCCCACATACTATGTTAAGCATTTATGAGATTAACTAATTGACCCCTCCCCCAAATTCAGGATGATAGATACTATCACCCCCATTTTACAGATGAAGGAATAGATACAGGAAGTCAAAGGAGCTTGCCAAATTCACTCAGTTGGTAAATAAAGAGCCCTGAGTTATACCAGAGCCATAACCCAGACCCACCCTCTATTCTAATTAATTAATTTGTGCCTTCTTTCTCTGAATTCATGTTTCACTCATTATTGATGTAATTTTGGCTTTTGCTCCCTCCCCTCATCCCCAGCCTACCCTGAATGCTCAGTGGCATGAGGCCTTGGGCACCCAATAGGAGAAGCTGGTTCGTAGGAGCAGTGGAGAGGGAATGGGCACTAATCTGGGCACTGACAGGCCTGCTTTACTCCCAGTTATTACTAGCTTCATGGTCTTGGGCAGGTCACCTTGCCCCCATGACTTGCACGTCCACATTTGTACCCTCTACCAAACTGAGACCCAGAAGTGCACTAATTGAGTCTCATCTTGGACAAAGGCCAGAGTTTCTTCTACAAGACAACCAGAGATGTGCTGTGCCTGGCTGTGGTGCCTTTCTGTGAGAGAGAAAATACCAGGACAAGGTCTCTAGGCTACCCCTGAACTCTCTACAGACCAAGAGAGCACCACCCTCCTGTCTCACTAAGGAGTCTGAGCTCTGATGGGCAGGAGGAGGAGGCCGTTGCCCTTGTCACCAGGAAAGCGATGCTCCAGCAGGATGCTTCTTCCAAAAATAATTTCTGTGTAAAACTTCAACATGCTGCTGTTTCAACAGGTGGGATTGTGCTTTTAAAATTGAGTCATTTTCAGCTTGAAAATTATTCATCAGCCAAATGCCAACTTTCCTCATCCCACAGAAGGCAGCCCAACTATAGGGAGCTGAAGAGAAGGTGTGAAGTTGCCAGGTATTGTAGTGTCCCCATCAGATAGAAAAAGGGTGCTCTGCTCACCCACATACCAATCAATGCTAGTGCCAGGTGCAGGTAGAGCCGCCCAGCATGAGTGTCCCGGGGACAAAGTGGGCTTCCATGGCAGCTGCCAGACTCCACAGTGACTCATTCATGGGACAGACAGGGTCTCACAAGGATGTGCCACATGGGCCTGTGGCCCAGCAATGCTTTGCAAGTCATCATCATCTGCTGTGGTCACATGTGAGACACAGCACTGGTCTGTGGGTCTCTGCACGTTTGGGCATGACCAGCAAGCAAGCCAAGGGCAAGTCTTCCCCAAGAGATCAGTGTGAGAACCAGGATATCAATAGTGGTGAGGTCAGACCCAGCCCATTTCCAATTCCCATTTAATGTCAATAGATGCAGCTGGACACCTCCCCAACTGGCTGGGCTAGGAGACTCACCATCTCACCAACTGAGATATTGGTTACAGAGCCTACAGCAACCCTGTTTCCAGATTGCATTTTTGAAACAGCACAAGTAAAGTCTTGCTTACTGCAGTGATCCCCAATGGGAGAGAAAATGAATTCACATACCAATGACTCTTCACTTAAAAGAAAAGTTGCCTGGTTGTTCTAAAGAGCTTCATTCCCAAGATTTCTTCAGATTGTACATTCCTGGGTTTTCATTAAAAAATACAATCATAACTTTATATATACATGCCCTTTTATCATCTATCATATGTATGCATATATGTTTAAATGGGTAAGTTATAAATAATAAAAAACAAGTGCATCAGCAAACACTTTCCCCATAATGTCCCTGTCTCGGGTCAGGCATGCTTACTGACATTATGGATCACTCTCTGAGGTCTCCTGTTCCACGCAGACCAAACTGTTCCCTGAAGCCTTCACTATAAAGGTCATGCCATTTGCATGGATATGGTCAAGTAGTTTACTGTTGCAGGGGCCCCTCTTAAAGCTGCATCCAATGTAAAACCAGAAGGCAGACACTCGGGTGCACACTCTGCTCTCCAAGCTGAACTTATGGCCTCCTGCGGCAATCGCCCCAGACTCCTCCCTCAGGGACTCCTGAACAAGCCAAAAACCCCTGCTGAGGTCATGACCTACCATGCACTGGAAAGGCCACCATAAGTCATCCAAGATAGCACTGCCATAGGGGCTAGAAGACAGAGTTCTTAAGCTGGCTCCACTGCCAATGCTGTGTGACCCCAGACAAGTCCCTCCACATTTCTGAGCTTCAGGCCCATCACTGAAATGAGTTTAATGAAAAGACCTTTGATGGCTCTAGAGTTCTATTATTCTGTGAGACTGAAACTATCTCATCCATAAGCAGAAGGTTAAGTTTTTTCTGACCTGAAAAGACTTGCTCATTAGTCATAACAGTGAAAACTATGGGCAGGAGTTTGTCCAATTCTCTTTAGTCTACAAATATCAGGAGGTCTCCTGTGAGTAAGGCATTTTTCAGGGATCCATTTTTAAGAAAACAGTAAGTGTTACAGCAGGACCCAGAACACTCAACAACAGTAGTTACGAGACTTCTGGTCAAGATGGAGGCATAGGTAATATACTTTGTCTCCTCGCACAACTAAAATAAGGACAACAACAAATTTAAAAACAAAAAAAATAATCAGAACTGCCAGAAAATCAAACTGTATGGAAGTTTGACAACCAAGGAGTTAAAGAAGAAATATTCATTCAGACTGGTAGAAGGGGCAGAGACAGGTAGCTGGATGGAGAGGACACACAGAGAGGTGGCAACTAGAGGACGAGGTGGGCCAGAGGCAGCTGGCAGACCAGGCTGTACCACATTTATGTGTGGATGATGTGGGAGGAACAACTAGGGAGTGAGAGAGACCACAAAACCCAGGGTTCCAGTGCAGGGAAAAAAATCCTCAAAGCCTCTGGTGGTAAAAACATGTGGGGGTTGCAGTTGTGAGAGAAACTCCTAACCTCACAAGAGAGTCTGTTGGATAGACCCGCAGGGTCATGGAATGTACACAAACACCCCCACCTGGGAGTCAGCACCAGAAGGGCCCAATTTGCTTGTGGGTAGTGGAGGAAGTGACTGAAAGCCAGCAGAGAGTGGAACAAGTGCATTGTTCCCTCTCAGACCTCTCCCCAACATACAGAGCCACAAAGCGGCGATGTGGGTTGCCCCACCCTGGTGAATACCTAGGGCTCCACCCCTTACTACATACCAGGTGCACAGAGACAAAAAAAAATGCCCCAAATGAAAGAACACATCAAAGCTCCAGAACACATACAACTAAGCAATGAAGAGATAGCCAATCTATCAGATGCACAGTTCAAAACAGTGTTAATCAGGATGCTCACAGAAATGGTTGAGTATGGTCACAAAACGGAGGAAAAAGTGAAGGATATGCAAAGTGAAATGAAGAGAAATGTAAAGGGAACGAACAGTGAAAGGAAGGAAACCGGACTCAAATCGAAGCTTTGGAGCAGGAGGAGGACATAAACATTCAATTAGAGCAGAATAAAGAAAAAAGAATTCAAAAATTGAGGAGAGGCTTAAGAACCTCTGGGACATCTTTAAATGTTCCAACATCTGAACCACAGGGGTGCCAGAAGGAGAAGAGAAAGAGTAAGAAACTGAAAATTCATTTGAAAAAATGATGAAGGAGAACTTCCCCAATCTGGCAAAGCAAATAAACTTCAGGAAGTCCAGGAAGCTCAGAGAGTCCCAAAGAAGTTGGACCCAAAAAAGCACACACCAAGGCATGTCATAATTACATTACCCAAGGTTAAAGAGAAGGAGAGAATCTTAAAAGCAGTAAGAGAAAAGGAGACAGTTAACTACAAAGGAGAGCCCATCAGACTATCAGCTGATTTCTGAAAAGAAACCTTACAGGCAAGAAGGGGCTAGAAAGATGTACTGAAAGTCATGAAAGGGAAGGACCTACATCCAAGATTACTCAATGCAGCAAAGTTTTCATTTAGAATGGAAGGGCAGATCAAGTGCTTCTCAGATAAGGTCAAGTTAAAGGAGTTCATCATCACCAAGCCCTTATTATATGAAATGTTAAAGGGACTTATCTAAGAAAAAGAAGATGATCAAAAATATGAATGGTAAAATGACAGCAAACTCACAACTATCAACAACCAAACCTAAGAAAAACAAAAACAAAAATGAACTAAGCAAACAGCTAGAACAGGAACAGAATCAGAGAAATGGAGATCACATGGAGGGTTATCATTAGGGAGGGGAAGCGGGGAGAATGGGGGAAAAGGTACAGGGAATAAGAAGCATAAATGGTAGGTACAAAATAGAAAGGGGGAGGTTATGCAGGAAATGGAGAAGCCAAAGAACTTATATATATGACCCATGGACATGAACTAAGGAGGGGATATAATGATAGGAGGGGGTGCAGGGTGGAGTGGAATAAAGGGGGGGGAATGGGACAACTGTAATAGCATAATCAATAAAATATATTTAAAAAACGGCAGTTATAATAGTTTTCCCCAATATCCCTAATTCACTGTGTGCCATGTAGGCTGATCTCATCTATTTCATCCTATGTATCCTTTTCAATCTAAATAAAATTTGGTCCACATACACTAAATTGGTTTTGTGGCCCATGAATGAGTCATTTTCAAACACATGGTTTGAAAGATCCTGCTGCCAAGCTCACAAGAAAGGGTAAGTGCCTCATGGGCACATTAACAGCAGGAGGGCATTATGTGAAGTCAGGCCCAGAGAAGAGTCACAGTGTGGGAGACAGTTAATTGCAGGCACCAGGGGCCTCATCAGTCAAGGTTTTGTCTCATAAGCTCAAGCCCCAAAGGGTCCAAATGAAATTGCAGCAGAGCTCAGCACCTGTATTATGAAAACACACAGGCACTGAGGTTTAGGTCTCCCTGGACATTGGGATTAGGAGTTCACTGTCTTTTCTGGGGGAAAATTCAGTAACAGAAATAGCCTGGAGAATATTGCCAGTTCCTTTTATAAATCCCTTGGCCACACTTAGACATGTGCACATCTACAATGGGCTCCCCAGAAGTTGACATGAAGCCAACTGCTGTGTTCTCAAGGTTAGGAAAACCTGTTCAGTTGTAATCATGCACACTGCTGGCTCAGAGCACACTGCAGTGGCTTGCTTGCTTTTGAGGAATGGGATTTGAACAGCCATCGTCTTGGCTCTTCTCCTACGAATAGAAACAGTGGGCATTTTGTACCTTACTATGAATTAGGAAAAATTCAACTATGAATACAGAAGGGAAAAACATTAACAGGTGATTTATCAGACTACTGCTTTTCTCTCTTTTCTTTCTCTCTCTTTCTTCTCTTTCCTTCTTTCTCTCCTTCCTTCCTTCCTCCCTTCCTTCCCCCTTTCTCTCTTTTATCCTTCTTTTCTCTTTTTTTCCCTCTGTTTGAAAGGTGAGAAATGAAACTACACCTACATTGTAAGGATGATGTAATTGTCTGCTGGGGTTTGATGCTGAAGATTGCTGCTATCCTATGGACACATGCTCATTCATTCCCACCAAGTCCATTTCAGTTTCTACTTGAGCAAAGCATAAATTGTTCTCTGTGCTTTGAGAAGTCTGTGCCCAAGCCAGGACTGGCCGGGTACAACCTGCAGTGGCCTGTGCATTCCCACTGCCAGGGTCAGGCTGGGGAGTTCTCTGAGTTAAGCTGACTATCTTCTGCTTTCCATCTGTAAGCAGGGCTTTCTTCCAAGGTGCTCTCTTTCCATCAAGAGAGACCATGGATTCCACTACTCCTTGCTGATGTAGGAGAATTGTTAGCAGAAAGTAAGCCTTGAGTGAAAGTAAAATACCTGCTGAATGTCTAACAGGCCAGGCCTGCTAAAAGCAGACCTAGTGCTGGTCTTTATTAGCAACACACTTAGGAGGGCAAAGATGGTGAATGATATCACTCTCCATACAACTTCCTACAAACCTGACCCTACTCAGTGATGAGCCAATTGAAGCCAGCCCTGTTTCACAAACTATAGAGAGGGAATTTGGAGGCAAAGAACCAGAAATGTTTACAGAGCTATTATAGTGCTTCCCTAAGTCTGTCCCCTGTTTTTTCTCAGCATTTAGGAGGTCTAAGGGATCTTGTCTTCCAGGAAAGATATCCAAATGAGAGAGTGGGGCCACACCCCCATCTGTGCTACCTGACAAGATCCAGTCACATCTCCTAGTCAGACTGTACGTGGAAGGGAGCAGATCAAGACCTCAGTGATTTTCACACAGACATGGACACAAAACACAGAGCAACCACTGTGCTTCACACCCAGGCATCCTGTTAGACTCAAGGAGCTTTGAGCTTTGACAGCTGAGAGCTCAGCAGCAGTGGCTGTGACTAAGGCCTTTTCCACACCAGTTAGCATGGAAATCACCTTCCTCTGCAACAGACGAGACAGGTGGTGACAGGACCTGAGCATTGGTCAAGAAGTCCTGAAAACTCTGGTGTGTGTATCTCTACAGGGTTCCTGGAATCCTACTAACTACAGCATGCTGAGAGGGTAGGTGTGGCTCCAGGGGGTCCTGGGATGATGGACTGAGCAGTCAACACTGGTTTTGGTACTGCCCCCAAAGAATTGGAGAGGCTGTCTTCACTAGTGTTGAGGGTCTCATCCCAACCCTAGCTAGCACACTCCAATCAAAATACTGTTTTTTAAAATAATTTTCTTTTTTTAAAATTCTTGTTCAAATACAGTTGTCTCCATTTTCACCCCACCACATCCCCCCACCCCACCAATTCCCACCTCCCACCCTGGAATCTACCCCCTTTGGCTTTGTCCATGTGTCTTTTAAACATGTTCCTCGATGGATGGACCTTCCCCTATTTTCCCTCTTTCCCCTCCCTTCTGGTTACTCTCTGTTTGTTCTTTATTTCTGTGTTTCTGGTTATGTTTCAGTTGCTTGTTTGTTCTGTTGTTTAGGTTCTACTTATAGGTGAGATCATATTGGTATTTATATTTCACCACCTGGCTTATTTCACTTAGCATAATGCTCTCCAGTTCCATCCATACTGTTGTGAAGGGTAGGATAAAACACTGGTTTTATATGGAAAGATTTAAAAAGGTTCACAGAATGTGGTAAAGCCAAGACAGAATGAGCATAAACCTTTCATGCAGCAAGGCCAATAGAGATGGTTCCCTGTTGAAGATCTAGGCCCATGCTGCCCATAGAGCCGTAGAGACACTGTCCCAAGAGCACTGGCACTGTCCCACTGGCTTTCCCAGTGGCTTTAAAAGACTGAATGTGGAGAAAGGTAAAATATCTCATCAACAAGTTTTTCATATAGATTACATGTTGAAATGATAATATTTTTGGATATTGAATTTAATAGATTATAGCATTAAATGAATTTCACTTTTAATTTTATTTTTATACTTTTTAAACTTTTTAAAAAGGTAGCTACTAAGAGACTTTAAATTAGATGTATGTCTTAAATTATAGAGCACTGATTTAGAAATCTGGAGTCTAATCCTGGCTAATCCAATGTCTAGCTGGGTGGCAACTAGGGCAAGCTCATTGGAATCAGATTCATTTTGTGAAATAAACTTACTTCCTTTACAGTTAAAAAGCATAGATAAAAAAGCTACCCATGCTAAGTGTCAGGCTGGCATCCCCCTCTCATTTCTCCTGGGAAGACAGATCCTTCCCTTGTGACTGAACAGGCTATGGACTGACAAGGATTCACATGGAAGGGAGTGGGTGCACATAAGTAGATTTATGTAGTTATTATTATAATGTCCTGGTACATGGCAATAAGAATGTTGCTCTAACAAAATGAATATATCACAACGATTTTCTGTTAGATGGACTAAAGCACCTTGAGGAGGAGACACTTTTTTTTCTTTCTTGCATAACTGTAGTTGGGCTTGGGTCAACCTTATGAATACCTGAGGCCTGAGTTCCACTTCAATAACCAGCTGCTTAATGGTTTGACCTCAGTGTCTGTCACAAGCCTGGTGCCCACCTTCAAGATTTAGTTGTATAAAACATCCTTGGCATCGGGTGCCAAAGAGTTACAATAACCAGCTGGGCCAGGGCCAGGGTTCACTCATGATGGGTTGCTTACCTTTTCATTTTTCTTCTCATCAGGTTTGCATTCCATGTTGGTGGGGCTGAATGTTGACAGGCCACTGACAGCCCCCCCTCCGGTGTCCCCATTGAGATTGGCAGCAGTGACATTGGGAGGTGTGATGGCTGATGCTGCTGACATGAGTGGGATGGTTGGCCAGATGCACTGGGCCTCAGTGATGGTCTGCATTGGGGGCTGATGGAGGTGCTGTGGGGACCCCATGGAGTGGGGCCTGAGGCTGGCTGTGGGCAGGCAGGATGGGGAGTTTTGGGTGCGCAGGGGTGACGCTGTGGCGGTTGGTCGGTCTTGAGCCTGAGCAGAGGAGTGGGCAACTGGAGCACAGGGTTGGAGAGAGGGTGGGTTGAAAGGTTAGTTTGCAACCTGACATGCAATTGCAATGCACTCTTTCCTGGGGCAGTCTGTCCAGTAGCTGCAAACCTGGGCACATGTCACAGGGAGAGCCTGAGGCCCAGTACCCCAAGAACACATGCAGATGGCCTGCCCTCAGGACTGGGGACACCACTTCCTGCCTCACTGCCAGTTTCCTATTGAGTCCATGACTGGCCCTCTCTGCTATGAAGAGCTAATGCACTCGCCTTTGTTAGAATGCCTGTAAAAGCAAAGCCTGAAGGGGAACCCTGCATGTGGGGTGTCATTGCAACAGCTCCCTAGACTGCAGTGACTAGGGCTTTGTTTCTGACACTTGGTACTTGGCCTGGCTGAGCTGTGCCCATTGCAGGCCAAAGCAGCTTGTATGTCCCTTCCCTCCCCACTGCAGCCCAGGGAGCATGCACCACTCCCCACCTTTCTGCCTGCATACTGCAGCCTCAGTTTCCCATTCACACATCAGGAGCCTCATGGCCAAGAACCTTCCCTTGCCTAACGATGCTAGAACCCTGAAGGAAAACATTTGTACAAATCTGTCATTTGAAAGGACAGTTCCTTCCAAACACAGTACCATGTTAAAATGAATCTCGCTATAGCTTGAGTTATTAATTTTGAAGAATTGTCTCCTTACTAATTACAGAAACAAAGAGAGGAGAGCATGAGCCATACCACAGGGACAAGTGAGTTCTCGCCAGGGTAGATATGAATCAAAAAGAGAGACACAGCTGGTGGCAGGAGACATCACTTCACACCAAGTGTCCATTTAACATTACACAACTTAGTTTCAGTTGTGTTTGCCTTATTAGAGAAAATTTATGTCACACTATCGCTATTTTCTAGTACCAGACTTTGTCGCATGTGTGGCCTTAGCAACATGCAGCAAAATGATATTCTCACTGCCAGTCCCAGATATGCCTTAGAAAGAGCACACACTCAAATATCTGCCCAACTCCCTACTGCAAAGCAACTCCTCCCTCTGACAGTGTGTTAGGAGCCTGTTCCATTTTTCTAGAAGGTGAGATATAGGAAGATTTATTTTTGGTTTTAAAACTACTCAGGGTTTGGGATGGCTTAGAATCCTCCCTCAACATGGCTCCCTATTTCTAAGGAAGACCAGGTTAAGCAATGATGCAGATCGATGAAGCCTGTGGGAGTCACTTAATCACACCGAGGTAATCTTGGACTTGACCAGTGCTCCTGGGGTCATTTATCTGCCTCTCCCCTGCTGTTTGAGCTCTCTTTCACCCCAGTTTAGCAGTCCTGTAATGGGAGGTGATAGCTCAGCTAGAGAAGAGCAATCACACTTGGGTTCCAGAAGCTCTGCAGAGGCTGTTTCTGGTTCTCCTGCCAAGGGCTCGCATAGCTCACCTTCACCTCTGGCTAGCTTCTCCCTGACTGCGCATCTCCTTACTAACCACATACAAAATAGGAGAGGGTATTCCAGAAAGTGCTAAGCCCAGTAGCCATACAGTCTCTCTGGCATCATTTCCTAATCTCTCCCCTACTTCCTCCTGTCAGCCACTTTGGCTTCCTGGCTATTCCTCAACAGACATGCAGGCTCTCTCTCTCCTCAGAGACTTGGTGACCACTGGGTCTGTCACACAGACTGCCTTCCCCCAGACAGCTGCACTGCTGCACCCCTTCACAGCTCCCAGTCAGCTCAGACACCACCTTCCTAGAGAGGCTGTCCTCACCAACCCCCTGAACAGTGCAACCTGACCCTTTGCAATCTCAACCCCCCTTGCCTTGCTATAATTTTTCTTTCTTCCAGAAGCATTTATTTCCTTTTAATTACCTGTATAATATACCTCTTTATTATGTACTGATTGCTCATTGTCTGTCTTCCCCCACCATACTGCAAGCTCCATTAGGGTGGGACATTTGCTGTTTAATTTACTGACATATTGCAAACAGCTGGAATAGTGCCTGGCATGTAGGTGGTGCTTACATTTTTTTTTAAATAAGTTAATGAGTCTTTGAAAAAAGAAAATCTCACCTAAAACATCCTCACACATTTCACAGAATTAAACCACTGGAGAAGAAAAAAAATACTCCATAAGAAAGGAAAGCATGACACATTACACCAGCTGGTAGAGGAATTTAGGATCCCATTTATCTTCAATAGGATTCACCCTCAATTTCACCCACAATGCATCAACCAATGACCACTATCCCTCTAGTGATAGTAGACTACTATCACTCTAGTGATCCGCCTAGTTAGAAATGCCAAAACAACCTAGGTAAGAGATGTAGGTGGTTTGAGAAAACACTACTTACTATTCCACAGTTAACTAGTTTCCCCTTTCCTCTCTTTATACCTTTGGCATGTTTCAGTAACTGAGGAGCCTCAAATCCCATTAGCCTTCAGTTCACTCCTCTATCCCCAGTACCTAGAAACCGTCCTAGCATCCATCCAATAAAAAACAGCTGAATGAATAAATTACCTATTTTGTCATAAAACTTGGTCCTTTCCTTATTCTCAGGTTTACCATTTCCCACTTGCTGGGTGAAATGAAACTCTGTAAACTCCTACAGCTTCAGGCCAGCCTCCCTCCTGACTCATCCACATCCAGACCCACCCTTCCCTTCAGTCTCACAGATACTGGGTCTCATCAGTCAACCCCTCACCTCATCTAGATTCTTTCCCCTGGCTCCGAGCCTTCCCTATTGTATTTAGCTCCTCTAATAGCTTTCCTCCTGTAATTTACTAACCAAGTTGCCTCTCCCATTTAAAAAAATCATCCTTTTTGCACTTTTCTTCTAGCTAGTACCTCCTTTTCTTGCTTTTCTTTATACCTAATATTCTTTTTTCCTTTAATTTTATTTTATTGATTATGCTATTAAAGTCCTGGTTTTCTCCCCTTTGCCCGCTTCCACACAGCACCCCTCAACTCCCTCAGGCAATACCCCACCCTTGTTCATGTCCGTGGGTCATGTGTGTAAGTTCTTTGGCTACTCCATTTCCTATACTGTACTTTATATTCCTATGACTATTCTGTAACTACCTAGTTGTACTTCTTAATCCCCTCACCTCTCACCCATTCTCCCACACCCACTCTCCCATCTCTTTATCTTTAACCTTAATTATGATAAGTCTTAGAGTGGACTTCTTTGTGTCCATCTTGTTTGGGACTCCCTGTGCTTCCTAGACTTGCATATCTAATTCCTTCACCAAATTAGGGAAGTTTTCTTTCATTATTTCACACAGATTTCCAATTTCTTGCTCTTTCTCTTCTCCTCCTGGCACCCTTATGAAGTGAATGTTGTATTGCTTGAAGTTGACCCACAGACTGCTCACACTATCCTCGTTTTTTTTTTTTTTTTTTGGATTATTTTTTCTTCTTGTTCTGATTGGTTGTTTTTTGATTCCTTATGTTCTAAATCATTGATTTGATTCTTGACTTCATCTGCTCTACTGTTGTTTCCCTGTAAGTTATTCTTTATTTCAACTAGTATATCCTTTGTTTCTGACTGGGTCTTTTTTATGCTGTTTAGGTGCTCACTAAGTTCCTTGAGCATCCTTATAGCAATTATTTTGAACTCTGCATCTGAGAGATTTCTCATCTCCATTTCATTTAGCTCTTTCTCTGGAGTTTTGATCTGTTCTTTCAGTTGGGCCATGTTTCTTTGTCTTCTCATTTTGGCAGCCTCCCTGTTTGCTTCTGTGTATTAGATAGAGCTGCTTTGATTCTGTGTCTTGGTAGTGTGGTCTAATGTAATAGGTGTCCTGTAGGGTCTGGTGGCACAGCCTCCTCTATCACCCAAGCTGGGTATTCAAGGTATGCCCTTCATGTAGGCTGAGTACACCCTCCTCTTGCAGTTGAGCCTTGGTTGCTGTTAGTGATCAATGGGAGGGATTTACTCAGTCCAGTCAGCTGCAAGGACTGGCTGTGACCACTGACCACCAACCTCTGTCATCTTTGGAGGATCAGCTGTGCAGGGGCAGCGTGATGGTGCTCTGATGTGGTGTATAGCACTTGGTGCACTGGCTCTGGGGTTTCCTGGGTGATGCTGGCCAAGGTGAGCCCCCACCTGAGGCACCGTGCCTGAGCTGTATAGCAGTCTGAGATGGCTGCTACTTGTGCTAGTCCTGGGACTCATTGAAGCAAGCTGTTGCTTGTTTGAGAGGATTTAGGAAGTTGTGAAACATGAGCCAAGACCAGCCATTCATATGGAAAAGCAGCTTTGGAGGGCTTATAAATTGGTTGGGGTGGAGTCTCTAGGAATCTCCAACTTGGGTCAAACAGTGTTAGCCAGGTTGATGAAATTTTAGATACAGTACCAGTCTGCTGGCTGTGGGCTCAGAAATAGGACAATGGCCTCTGTTCACCTTGATGTCAGACACATCAGCCTCCCCCAGCATGCCACTGGTGCCTTTCAAGGAGCCACCCTGTTGCCAGAGCCCAAAAGGAGTGAGTCTGAGTAGATGAGTCCTTGTGTGGGTTCTTTAAGAGCAACTGTTCCAGGCTCCAGCAGTTTCTTTCACTTACTCAATCCCTGTTGGTTTTTGCAGCCAGAAATTGTGGGTACTTATCTCCCTGCACTGGAACTCTGGGCTGGGTGGCCTGGTGTGGGGTTGAGACTCCTTACTCCCGAGATATCCCTCCTGAATTTTTATCCAACACATGTGGGTGTGTACCAGCCTGTTCCTTATCTGCGCCCCTCCTACCAATCTGGATAGATGTGGTTTCTTTAATTTATTGTTGTCAGACTTCCATTCAAGTAGACTTCTGTCAGTTCTATATCTTAGTTGTAATTTTAATGTGGCAAGCAGTGTCTGCCTTTGCCACCATATTGACAGAAGTATACCTAATATTCTTGAAATAATGCTGACACTGGTCTTTCTCACTGTTCATTCATTTCTCTGAATGACTTGTTACTTGTTGTTATGGCACTTTTCATCTCTGCTCTGTGTTGTGGATAAATTCCTTTGTATGGCTTTCCAGTGTCATTAATTTCTATCTTCAACTGAATCCAGTCTAGAGTCAGCCCAGTTTTTGTAATTAAATAAATATATTTGTCCTTTACAAAATTTCAAATTGGTTATTTTTCATATCTAACAGTTTCTAATTCATAGCTATCCATCTCTTTTTTCTTTCTTCACAACATCCTGTTTTTGCTTTCTTTTTTAGAGGGTGGATGCCATTTCTTCCATTGCCTTTTAGAGGATCTTTAAAATACTGATATTAAAGACTTTCAGAGTGCTCTTATTTCCCTCTCATTTCCTAAGTTTATTGGATATCCTGTATGTATTAGTTGCCTCCAGCTTCTGAGATGTTAGTATGTAGCTCATCTTAAGTGAGTGTCTTAGTGCTGTGGTTTCTGTGCTTGCTTACTTCTCAGGGTCTGGCATTTTTTTGCTGCTTCTGCATTGTCTTCTTGGACCACCTCTCAGAACCAGGATAATAGGATAGTTTGAGTTCTGGTCTTCCAGGGGTGGTGCAGACGTAGTCCTCAGGACACAGCAAACTCAGCTTGGTGCCTAGGTGTGACTCCCTGTTCTATTCGACACCTTAGGCAGTGAATGGCTCAGTATTAACCATGACCTGGAAGAAGCTGGGACTGGGTCTGGTCCTTGATACTCATCAGAGCTCCTTGTTCATACTCTCTTGCAGAAGCTGAAAGTCAGCCAATACCACCTGCTTTTCATTCTTGAGCCCAGGAGGAGGCCAGCACTTCAACCCCACTTACTGTTCTGTGTTACATTTTCTTTAGATCCACAGAGTTCAATTTTCAAAAATTTTAAAACAAGCTTTTGTTTTGTTTGTGATTAGAACAAAGAAAATAGGGGATTTTAAAGCTCACTATTCAACACTATTGAGGAGTCATTCATTTACTTCTCAGTCCACAGAAATATGGTTTCCCATATTTTCATAAAAAGTATCCATTGATCTAATTGTTTATCTTTATAGCAATATCACACTGACTTGGTTACTATAGTTTTATAATATGTCTTGAAATCAGTGCTTGTTAGCTTTTCAAATTTGTTGTTCTTTTCAAGGTTGTTTTTGGCTATTCTAGGTCCTTTGCATGCCTATATGAATTTGAGATCCAGACTATCAATTTCTATTGAAAAGTTAGGTGAGGTCTTGATTGATATTCCATTGAATCTATAGGTCAATTTTAGGAGAATAAACACCTTAACAATACTGTCTTTTCACTCATGAATAAAGCATATCTCTTTATTTACTTAAGTATTCTTCAATTTCTCTTAGCAATATTTTGTAGTTTTCAATGTACAGGTCTTTCTCATCTTTCACCAGATTTATCCCCCAGTAATTTATATTCTTGATGCTATTAAAAATGGTATCATTTTTCTTTTTAATTGTTGCTCAAATACAATTGTCTCCATTTTCCCATCACCACTCCCCCACACACCAGGCATCCCCTCTCCTACCCTTCATCCTACCCTCCTTTGGCTTTATCCCTGTGTCCTTCATACATGTTCCTTGACAATTATTCCTGCTTTCAACCCCATTATCCACTTTCACCTCCCCTCTGGTTACTGTTTCTTCTTAATTTCAATGTTTCTGGTTATATTTTGCTTGCCTGTTTGTTCTGTTGATTAGTTTCTACTTATAGGTGAGATCATATGGCATTTATCTTTCACTGCCTGGCTTATTTCATTTAGCATAATGCTCTCCAGAGCCACACATGTTGTCAAGAAGGGTAGGAGTTCCTTTCTTTTTGGTGTGTAGTATTCCATTGTGTAAATGTATCACAGTTTTTTGATTTACTCATTTACTGATGGGTACTTAGATGGCTTCCAGCACTTGGCTATTGTAAATTGTGCTGCTATGAACATAGGAGCGCATACGTTCTTTTCAATTGGTTTTTCAGGTTTCTTAGGGCATAATCCAATCAGTAGAATTGTCAGATCAAAAGGCAGTTCCATTTAATTTTCTAGGGAAATTCCATACTGTTTTTCCCAGCGGTTGCACCATTCTGCATTCCCACCAGCAATGTACTAGGGTTTCCTTTTCTCCACAACCAGCACTTGTTGTTTGTTCATTTGTCTATGATGGTCATTCTGGCTGATGTGAAGTGGTATCTCATTGTGTTTTTAATTTGCAACTCGCTGACAGCTAGTGATGCTGAGAATCCTTTCCTACATCTCTGGGCCCTCTGTATGTCATGAAGTGTCATGTTCAGGTCCTTTACCCATTTCTTAATTGGGTTGCTTGTCTTCCTGGAGTAGAGTCATGTGAGTTCTTTATATATTTTGGAGATCAAACCAATCTCCAAGGCATCATTAGGCAAATATATTTTCCCATATGGTTGGTTCATTTTTCATTTTGCTGATGTTTTCTTTAGCTGTGCAGAAGCATTTTATTTTGATGAAGTCCCATTTGTTTATTGTTTCCTTTATGTCCCTTGCTCTAGGGGACATATTGGTGAAAATATTGCTGCATGGAATATCTGAGATTTTCCTGCCTATGTTCTCCTCTAGAACTTTTATGGTGTCACAACTTATAATTAAGTCTTTTATTCTTTTTGGGTTTATTTTTGTATGTGGTGTAAGTTGGTGGTTAAGTTTTCTTTTTTTGCATGTAGCTGTCCATATCACCCAACACCAGTTGTTGAAGAGCCTATTTTTACTCCATTTTATGCCTTTTCACCCTTTGTCAAGTATTATTGATGATAGAGACTTGAGTTTAAAACTAGGCTCCCTGTTCTGTTCCATTGGTCTATGTGTCTGTTCTTATGCTAGTACCAGACTATTTTGATTACCATGGCCGGGTAATATAGTTTGATATCAGGTATTGTGATCCCTCCTACTTTGTTCTTCTTTCTCAAAATTGTTGCAGCTATTCAGGGTCATTTATGGTTCAATATGCATTTTTGAAATGTTTGTTCTATATCTGTGAAATATGTCATTGGTATTTTAATAGAGATTGCATTGAACCTATAAATTGCTTTAGATAGTATGGATATTTTGATGATGTCAATTCTTACCATCCATGAACATGGTATATGCTTCTATTTCTTTATGTTTTCCTTAATTTCTTTCTTCAGTGTTGTGTAGTTTTCTGAGTACAGGTCTTTTACCTCCTTGGTAAAGTTTATTCCTAGGTACTTTATTTTTGTTGTTGCTACATCAAATTGGATTCCCCCCCGATTTCTGTTTCTAATATTTCATTGTTGTACAAAAATATCTTCAATTTCTGAATATTGACTTTGTATCCCACTGTTTTTGCAAAATTCACTTATTGGGTCAAGTAGTTTTTTGGTGGAGTCTATAGGATTTTTTATGTACACTATCATGTCAACTGCAAACAATGACAGTTTTGCTTCCTCCTTTCCAATTTGGATGCCTTTTATTTCTTTTGCTTGTCTGATCACTCTGGCTAGGATTTCTGTTCAACATAGTTGTGAAAGTGGACATATCTGTTTTGTTCCTGATCTTAGTGGGAAAGCTTTTAGTTTTTGCCCATTGAGTATGATGTTGGCTGTAGCTTTGTCATATATGGCCTGTATTATGTTGAGGAATGCTTTCTCTACTCCCATTTTGCTGAGTGTTTTTATCATAAACAAGTGCTGTACCTTATCAAATGATTTTTCTGCATCTATTGATATGACAATGTGATTTTTGCCTTTCCTTTTGTTTATGCGATGTATTACATTTAACAATTTGTTAGTATTGAACCATCCTTGCATCCCTGGGATGAGTCCAATTTGATCATGGTGTATGATCTTTTTAATGTATTGCTGCATGTGGTTTGCCAAAAAAAATGGTATTGTTATTTTTAAATGTCAATTTGCAATTATTAATAGTATGTAAAACAATTGATTTTTGTATATTAATCTTGTGTCCTGCAACCTTGCTGAATTCATTTATTACCTCTAAAAAAACCTTTTTGTGTATGTGTGTGAGTGTGGATTCCTTAGGGTTCTCTCTCTCTATATATAAGATCATGTACCCTGGAAATTGGGATAGAGTAACTCCTCCCTTTCCATCTGCATGCCTTTATTTCTTTTTCTTGACTAACATCTACGGTTAGAACTTACAACACAATATAAATAGAAATGGCAAGAGTGGGCATCCTTGTCTTGATCCTTATCATGAGAGAAAGTTTTCAGTCTTTCACCAGCAGTTTAATGTTAGCTGTGGGTTTTCACAGATGTCCTTTATGAGGTTGAAGAAGTTCACTTGTTTTTCTCATTTTCTGAGTTTTTATTAACAACGGATGATGAATTTTGTCAAGTTTTTCTCCACATCTATTCAACTGACCATGTTACTTTTATTTTTTAGTTTGTTAATATAGTGAAGTATAGTGAGGACAAACATTAACCAAACCTTGAATTCCTGGGATAAAAACTACTTGGTCATCATGTACTATTATCATTTTTATTTATTGGTATATTAGATTTGTTAAAATTCTTTTCAGAATTTTTATATTTATGTTTATGACTAATATTGGTCTAAAGTTAATGTCTTTGTCTGGTTATGAAATAATGGTGGCCTTATAGAAAGAGTTAGAAAAGATTTTCTTTCTTTTTCCCATTTTCTGGAAGAGTTTCCAAAGAATTGTTATAATTTCTTCCTTAGCTATTAGGTATATTTCGCCAGTGATGCCACTTAGGCCTGGAGTTTTCTTTGTGGAAGGTTTTTTTTAACTAATTCAATTTCTATAATTAATAAAGGCCCCTCAGATTATCAACTACTTTTAAGTTTATTAATATATTGAGTTTACTGGCTAAAGAGTTTTTATAATTCCTTACTACCCTATAGAATCAAAAGTGATGTCACTTCAATTATTACTGACTTCAATAATTTGTGTATTCTCTCTATCCTTTATCCCTCTGGTTAGAGGTTTACCAACATTATTACTGATCTCAATGAATTAAATTTTGGCTTCATGCCCTTTGACTCAAAAAAAAAATTGGTTTCATTGATTTTCTCTACTGTTATACAGCTTTCAATGTCATTGATTTATACACTGATCTTTTTCTCCCTTTTTTGTGATTCCTTTGTTCTTTTGATTCTAATTTTTAAAGTGAAACTGAGGTCTCAAATTAATTGATTTGAAACTTTTTATTCCTTTTTCTAATATAGGTGTTTAGTGATATAAATTTCCAAATTTTGATATGACGTGTTTTTATTTTCATTCAATTTAAAATGTTTTCTAATACTACTTTTGATTTCTTTTTTAATCCATGGGCAATTTTGAAATATGGCATTTAATTTTCAAATATTTAGAGATATCTTGTGTTATCAATTTCTAATTTAATTCAACAGTGATCAGGAAATATAGTTTGAGTGACTTCAAATTTTTAAGATTTGAGATTTAACTGTTATGGCCCAGAATATGGTCTATCTTGGTAAATGTGTTCATGTGAAAAGAGTATGTATTTTTCTGTTGTTTGGTAGAGTATTACATAAATGTCAATTTAGTTAAGTTGGTTATAGTGTTATTTGAATGTCCTATATTCTTACCAATATTCTACTTGTATCAATTATTAAGAGAAGTATTGCAATCCCTAACTGCAATTGTAGAATTATCTATTTATATCTCCTTACAGCTCTATCAGTAATTGCTTATATATGAGGCCTGTCCGAAAAGAGCCCAGCCACTGTTAATATAATGAGAATGGTTGGCACAACATCAATATAACCTGGCAGCTAAAGAGAGTGGACTGGAATGCACATGTGTAAACAGTGATGACTTCACTGTACTAGTCAGTGGGGGTGACAGACACCATTAGGTGAGCATATGTAGTGTGTGGCCATTGCATTCAAATGACTGAGCAAGTAGAGCAATGAATCTGCACCAAATTTTACATCAAGCTTGAATATTTCTCCATGGAAACTATCTGGATGATTCAGAAGGCTGCAGCTAGGGGCAACTGGTGACTGTCAGTTTCATCATGACAATGTACCTGCTCATGCATCACGTCTCATGCAGAATTTTTTTGTGAAACATCAAATCACCCAGATGACCCAGTCCCCCTACAGCCCAGTGATTGGTGCCCTGTGATTTCTGGATTTTCTCAAAACTGAAATCACCTTTGAAAGGGATAAGATTTCAGACCATCAGTGAGATTCAGGAAACTATGACAGGGCAGCTGATAGCATGTGGGAGAACTGTGTGAGGTTCCAAGGTGCCTATGTTGAAGGGGACTGAGGTGTCACTGTCATGTGTACATTTCTTGTGTTTTGTATCTTCTTCAAGAAATGCCTCTATTTTTCATAGTATGTGGCTGGATACTTTCTGGACAGACCAAGTATTTTGAGGTTCTGTTAGTTGAGGCATAAATATTTAGACCTCTTGATGAACCAACTCCTTTACTATTGTAAAATTGTGTTTTTTTGTTAGTAATGATATTCTTTGTTCTGAATTCTACTCTGTCTGGTTGTTAATATAACCAGTTCAGATTTCTTCTGATTATTATTAACATGGTAGTCAACCCTCATTATTCACAGATTCTTCACTTGCGTATTTACCTACTAGCTAAAATTTATTTGTAACCCACAAATCAATACCTCTGGGGCTTTTGCAGTCATCATTAGACATATGCAGATTAGCAAATAATGTAAGTTACCCATGCACATGTTCCCAGCGGAGGGGTGCCAACATGAAGCTCTTCCTTCCTATTTTAGCTCATACAGAGATGCTCAGGGACAGAGAGACAGGAGGGAAAAGGGCAGTGCAGTGCAAGAAGCTCCAGACCTGGGGCAGTTGGATGGGCTTGAATCTTGACTCTGTTATCAGTAACTAGGCTAGCCTTGGGCAAGTCACTTAACACTTCCAAACCTCATTTTCTCTTTTGTAAAATAAAGAAAATAGAATCTACCAGGATGAGTTGTTTTAGTATTTAAGATTGAAATCTATGTGAGACACACACCAAGACAAAATCTAATTGAATTGTTCAAAATAAATATTTCTGTGACAAATAGAATGTTAAAAGCAGCCAAAGAAAAAAGGCACATTACGTAAAGCACACACACAAAATAAAGATGACAGTAGATTTCTGGGAACACTTCAGCTAAGAACACTGAAAAAATAAATCTGTCAACTTAAAATTTTATACCCAGAAAAATACTTTTAAAAATGAAAGAAAAATAAAGTTATTCACACCTAAAGGTAAAAGATTTCATCATTAATAGATCCACATATGAGAAATGTTGAACAAAGTACTTGAGGAAGAATGAAATGATATTAGATGGAAATATGGATCTATACAAAGGAACGAAGAGAACTACAAATACCACAAATTGTAACTACGTGCCCTGGACTAGATAGCTTCACAGGCAAATTTAACCAAACATTCAAAGAAGAACTAACTCCTCTCCTCAAACTATTCCAAAAAATTCAAGAAGAGGGAATACTCCCAAACTCTCTTTATGAAGCCAGTACTATTCTAATTCCAAAACTGGGTAAAGACACAACAAGAAAGAAACTATAGGCCCATATCTGTGATGAACATAGATGCTAGAATCCTTAACATAATATTGGCAATCCAGATCCAGCAACATGTTAGAAAGATCATACACCATGATCAAGTGGATTCATCCCAGGAATGATGAGATGATATAATATTTGCAAATCAATAAACATAATATACCACATAAACAAAATAAAGGACAAAATCATATGATGATAACAACAGATGCAGAAAAAGCATTTGATAAAAGCTCTCCCTCCCTGTACTGCAGTTTGGAAATTCTCTCTAGAGAGTGTGCTGGGGCCTACCTGTTCATCATCTCATCTGAATCATGACCTTGATTTTCTAATATCTAGTGCCTCACAAACTGTTGTTTCATAAATTTCCTTCATTTTTTTGTTATTTTCATTGGGAGGATAAATCTTGTCCTCATTTATTTTGGCTGTAACCAGAAGTCTAGCATTCATATGATCCAGCCATTCTACTTCTGGGTATTTATCCAAGGAAAATGAAAACATTAATTTGAAAGATATGTGCACCTTTGTGTTCATTACAGCACAGTATTTACAATAGCCAAAATGAAAGTAACCTAGGTGTCCATTATAGAGAAATGGATAAAGAAGATGTGGCATATATACAATAAATACAACTATTGTATATACTATTGTATATACTAGGACTATTACTCAGCCATAAAAAAGAATGAAATATTGCAATTGGACAATATGGTTAGAGAAGAGGGTATTACACCAAGTGAAGTAAGTCAGACAGAGAAAAACAAATACCATATTATTTTACTTATATGTGGAATCTAAAAACACAAAATAAATAAATAAACAAACAAAACAGAAACAGAAACAGAACAATAGATATAGAAAATATGCTGATAGTTGCCAAATGGGAGGCAGGTGGGGGATGGGTAAATAAGGTGAAGAGGAATAAGAGTTACAAACTTCCAGTTATAAGAAAATGTGTGAGTCACAGGGATGCAACATACAGCATAGAAAAAGAGTGAATCCTATCATAACTTTGTATGACAGAAAGTTACTAGTCTTAGTGTGGTGATCAAATGCAAAACATATAAATGTTGAATCACTATGTTGTACACCTGAAACAAATATTATATGTAAACTATACTTAAATAAAAAACAAAATATAAAAACATGTGGCTTTATCTTTTAGCTATGAAAATATGATTATACCTATTACTTAAAACATTCTAGCAATAATATGCTCCTTTGCCCTTAGGACAAAAATGAAATTCGTTGACATAGCTAAAAGAACCTTTATGATCACCCCTGCACACTTTTCAGCTTTATCACAAGGCACCCACCCTTCTGCTTTCTTTGTTCTTCACCACTGACCCAATTTTAGTTCTTAAAAGCATGAGTCCTGTATTAGCTTCAAACTCACCTCACTCCATCATTGCATGCTATGTTCTACTCATCTTTGAGATCTAAAAGTAAATTTTGCCTCAGCAGAGAAATTGTCCTAGACATATCATTGTTCTCCTACCATATGTTTTTTTTAGTCCCATCAAACTTAATGGGGTTACCCATAGTAGAAACTCAGGTCATTTTCATTACCATGCCTGTGCCCCTTGTTAGTCCCTCTGCCAGAATTCTTTCAAGATGCTGAAAAAGCAATTGATAAAGGTCAGTACTCATTTGTGATAAAACACTCCACAAAGTGGAAATAGAGGGAGCATACCTCAACATAATAAGGCCACATACAAGAAACCTACAACCAACATCATATTCAATGGGCAGGAACTAAAAGCTTTCCCTTTAAAATCAGGAACAAGACAAGGGTGCCAGCTTTTACCACTTTTACCCAACATAGTATTGGAAGTTTTAGCCATAGAAATCAGACAAGCAAGAGAGATAAAAGGCATCTAAATTGGAAAGGAGGAAGCAGAACTGTCACTGTTATCAGATGACATGATAGTGAACACAGAAAACCCTATACTTTCCACCAAAACAGTACTTGACCTAGTAAGTGAATTTTGCAAAATAGTGGGATATGACATCAATATTCAAAAGTCGAAGGCATTTTTGTATGCCAACAATGAATTATCAGAAAGAGAAACTATGGAAAAAATTCCCATTTACTATAGCAACAAGAAAAATAAAGTACACAGGAATAAACCTAACCATAGAGGTAAAAGACCTATTCTCCAAAAACTACCAACACTGAAGAAAGAAATTGAGGAAGACACAAACAAATGGAAGCATATACCACGTTCATGGATTGGAGGAATTAACACCATTAAAATGACCATAATACTTAAAGCAATGTATACATTCAACGCAATTTCTATTAAAATATCTATGGCATATTTCACAGATCTAGAACAAACATTTCAAAAATTTAGATGGAACCATCAATGACTCCAAACAGCCTCAGCAATCTTGAGAAAGAAGAATGAAGTAGGAGGAATCACAATACCTGATATCAAACTATACTACAAGGCCATGGTAATCAAAACCATTTGGTCCTGCCATATGAACAGACACACAGATCAATGGAACAGAATACAGAGCCCTGACTTAAACCCATATCTCTATGGCAATATTTTTTTTTTACTTTTTTAATTGAGGTTCAAATACAGTTTTCTTTATTTTCCCACCACCACTTTGTCCCACCCTATTCACAAAAACCTCCCACTCTCAAACGCACCCCCCCTTGGCTCCATCCATGGGTCCCTCACACATGTTCATTTACATCCCTTCCCTTTCTTTCCCATGTTATTTCCCTCTCCTCTCCCCTCTGGTTACTATCAGTTCGTTGTTGATTTCAATGTCCCTTGCTATATTTTGCTTGCCAGTTTGTTTGGTTAATTAGGTTCCACTTAAAGGTGAGATCATATGGTATTTGTCTTTACCGCCTGTCTTACTTCTCTTAGCATACTTTCCAGTTCCACCAATGTTGTCATGAAGGGTAGGAGCTTCTTTCTTTCTGCTGTGTGCTATTCCATTGTGTAAATGTACCATAGTTTTTTTATCCATTCACTTACTGATGGGCACTTAGGTTGCTTCCAGCACTTGGCTATTGTAAATTCTGCTGCTATGAACACTGGGGTGCATAAGTTCTTTCAGGTTGCTGTTTCAGGGTATTTAGTATATAATCCCAGGAGTAGAATTGCTGGGCATAAAGCAGTTCCATTTTTAGTTTTCTGAGGACATTCCATACTGTTTTCCACAGTGGCTGCACCAGTTTGCATTCCCACCAAGAGTACACTAGGATTCCCTTTTCTCCACATCCTCTCCAACACTTGTTTGTTGCTTTGTTTACGATGGCCATTCTGGCTGATGTGAAGTGGTATCTCATTGTGGTTTTAATTTGCATCTCTCTGATGGCTAGTGATGGTGAGCATCTTTTCATATATCTCTGGGCCCTCTGTATGTCCTCCTTGGAAAAGTGTCTGTTCAAGACTTTTGCCCAGTTTTTAATTCCATTGTTTGTCTTCCTGGAGTGGAGTTGTGTGACTTCTTTATATATTTTGGAGATCAAACCTTTGTCTGAGGTATCATTGGCAGATATATTTTCCCATATAGTTGGATATCTTTTCATTTTAATGCTATTCTCTTTAGCCATGCAGAAACTTTTTAATTTGAAGAGGTTCCATTTGTTTATTGTTTCCTTTATGTCCCTTGCTCTAGGGGACATATTGGTGAAAATATTGCTGTGTGCAATGTCTGAGATTTTCCTGCTTATGTTCTTCTCTAGGACTTTTATGGTGTCACAACTTATATTTAAGTCTTTTATTCACCTTGAATTTAGTTTTGTGTATGGTGTAAGTTGGTGGTTAAGTTTCCTTTTTTTTTTTTTTTTTTGCATGTAGCTGTCCAAATCTCCCAACACCAGTTGTTGAAGAGGCTATTTTCACTCCACTTTATGTTTCTTCCCCCTCTGTCAAATATTAATTGACCATAGAGATTTGGGTTTATTTCTGTGCTCTCTATTCTTTTCCATTGGTCTATGTGTCTGTTCTTATCACAGGACCAAATGGTTTTGATTACCATGGCCTTGTGAATGACAGTCTGATGTCCGGTATGGTGATCCTACCTACTTTGTTCTTCTTTCTCAAAATTGTTGCAGCTATTCAGAGTCATTTATGGTTCAATATACATTTTTGAAATGTTTGTTCTATATCTGTGAAACATGTCCTTGGTATTTTAATAGGGATTGTGTTGAATCTATAAATTACTTTTGGTAGTATAGACATTTTGATGATGTTAATTCTTTCCATCCATGAACATGTTATATGCTTCCATTTATTTTTGTCTTCCTTAATTTCTTTCTTCAGTGTTGTATAGTTTTCTGAGTATAGGTCTTTTACCTCCTTGGTTAGGTTTATTCTGAGGTATTGTATTTTTCTTGTTGCTATAGCAAAAGGGATTTTTTTCCTGATTCCTGTTTCTGATATTTTGTTGTTGGTGTACAAAAATGTCTTTGGTTTCTTAATATTGACTTTGTATCCCGCTGTTTTGCCAAAGAGTGTTCACTGCACTCCTTACCAGATTGGTTGTGCCGAAGCTGGTTCTGTATGTCCAAAGTTATATGTTCTCTCTGGCCATTGCTCAGTTTTTTGTTCCAGATGGTTTCTCCACAATTGAGTTGTAATACCAGATTGGCCCTGGGAGAAGGTCAGTGTGACTTCCATTCACTCCTACACTATCTTCCTTCCTCAACAATTAATATTTGACAAAGGGGGCATAACCATATATTGGAGTAAATAAAGCATCTTCAGTAAATGGTGTTGGGAGATCTAGACAAAAGGAAACTCAACTACCATCTTATGCTTTACACCAGAGTAAACTCAAGATGGATAAAAGACTTAAATATAAGTTGTGACACCATAAAAGTCCTAGAGGAGAACATAGGCAGTAAAATCTCTGATATCCCACACAGCAATATTTTTCCCAATATATCTCCTAGGGCAAGGGAAATAAAGGAAAGAATAAACAAATGGGACCTCATCAAATTAAAAAGCTTCTGCATTGCTAAAGAAACCATCATCATAATGAAAAGATATCCAAACATACGGGAGAACATATTTGCCAATGATACACTGGGCAAGAGTTTAATCTCCAAAATATACAAAGAACTCATATGACTCAATACCAGGAATACAACAATCCAATGAAAAAATAGGCAAAGTACCTGAATAGACATTACTCCAAAGAGCACATACAGAGGGCCCAGAGATATATGATAGGATGTTCAACATCACTAGCCATCAGAGAAATGCACATTAAAACCAAAATGAGATATCATCTAACATCTGTCAGAATGGCCATCATTAATAAATTAACAAACAAGTGCTGGTGAGGATGTGGAGAAAAGGGAACCCTAGTGTACTATTGGTGAGAATGCAGAATGGTGCAACTGCTGGGAAAAACAGTATGGAATTTCCTCAAAAAACTAAAAATGGTAGTGCTTTTTGACCTTGCAATTCCACTGCTACAGATTATACACTAAGAATTCTGAAACAGCAATTCAAGAGAACCTATACACCCCTATGTTCATAGCAGCACTATTTACAATAGCCCAAGTGCTGGAAACCGCCTAAATGCTCATCAGATGAGTGGATCAAAAAACTGGTATATTTACACAATGGAATACTGCACAGCAGAAAGAAAAAAGGAACTCCTATGCTTCATGACAGCATGGATGGAACTGGAGAGTATTATGCTATATGAAATAAGCCAGTTGGTGAAAGACAAATACCCTATGATCTCACCTGTAAGTGGAAACTAATGAACAAAAGAAACAAAAAGCAAAATAGAACCAGAAGCATGGAAACAAGGAATAAACTGACAGAGACTAGAGGGGTGGGGAGGGGGGATAAGGGTGGAAAGAAGGGGAAGGGACTAGTTAAGGTACATGTATGAATGACCCATGGACATTGACACAGGGTGGGGAGTGACTGTGGGAGCAGGCAGTAGGCTGGGTAGAGGAGAGCAAAGAGGGAAAAATTGGGACAACTCTAATAGAACAACAATCAAATATTTAATTAAAAAGACAGTATCACCTCCTCTTGAAAACTTTACATAAACCTCTCCTACACTCCTCCCAATCTGAGTGCACTATCTCTCTTCAATGCTTTCTTAATATTCGATGTATCCCTCCATCATAGTGTTTTTCAGAATCTACTGAAAGAGACTGTTTCCTTGCCCTTCCCTCTAATTGAGGGTAGAAACAGGGGTGTAACTGGCTCTTCTCTGCATCTCCAGACCCTAACAGAGTATCTTGTGTATACAGGGTTCTCTTTCACTTCTTTTTTTGCTGATGAATATATGGATGTAGACAGCTCTTGCTCCTTCTAAATACTGACACGAGGCTGTGTAGGCACTGTACTTTACAGGGATAGCTGCCCTTAAAAAAGAGTTACACTAATTAAATAGAATAAATCATATTGGATGCTATGGCCAATGCTTTTGTAAGACTTTGGCTCAAGATGAGAAATTTGATTAAATGCCTCTCAACAACCTGGGTTGGGGTCTGCAGAAATGGGTAATTACAGCTACAAACAATCCATTATTTGTACTGTCAACAGTTTTTTTCCTCATGCAAAATGCAGAGTAAAATAGAAAATGTTGTGGGAACTCAGTGGCATTTACCTTACTAATATAGTAGGACTGATAGAATGTGGGGACAAATATTAGGATAGAATGCACTGGGAAAGCCATTTTAACCACCCTGTACATCACTCTTCCCATATGTAAAATTAAACTGATGGAAGAGAATGCTTGTCTCACCATGGTGGTTACTATGGTGACAGATGAGAGAGACACAATGTTGTATTGTCCCTAGCCATGCCAATTTCTTTTGATTCTGCTTGTTATTGCACAGAGGGAGAAATGATTGGTAGGTCTCATTTTCTTCTTTGAATTGGGAAAGTTGCTAGCAGGCCGTGGCATGTAAAGGCAGTGATATGGGCATTTTGTGCTGATATCCCAGGGCTTCCGTACTGGGATGTGCACTCTCATGAGAAGCAGGGCTGTTGCAGTGCACATATAAACATGTGTATGGCATGCAGGTGAATGGGCAGTATGTTTATAAGCAGAAGGGGTCTGGTTTGAAACTTTAGGTGCTCTAGGTCCTGCCCAGATACTCTGAGAGCCACAGATTAGTATTTTGACATAGAGCACCAGTCAGGAAACTCTGCTGTGGGTTTATCACTTGGCTATTACAAGCACTGATCCTATGTTGGAGGCTTCCAGTAAATGGCATCAGGTGAACTTAAACCAGGCTAGAAGCATAGCTGATAAGAAGGTGACAATTGAGGGCAGAGTTCTGGCACCAGCTGTTATAGCTTGAGGAGTCTTAGAGTACACAGACAGCTAGCTCTTCCCCAGGCTCCCATAGGCAAAGCTGCAAAAACACAGAAACTCACTTTTGGCTAATTTAAAAAAGATACATATGAAAGACTACTAAGCACTTATAGAATCTCTGGGATGGCAGGGTCAATCTTGGAGGCTCTACATCCAGGGAAGTGCCAAGCTCATCCCTGATACTTCCTTGGGCCAGATCCCATGACTGCCAGACACAGACACTACTCAGCATCAGGCAGAGTCCACCTCACACCCATTGATAATTGGGCACTGCACACCACAACCTTGCTGCTCTTGAAAAGCTCCTGGATGTTTTCACCACTCCATTCATCCCTACAAGGGATCCATGTGGCCTCATGTTTTTACATCTGATTGGAGGACACACGCAGTCCATGTCACATGTCTGTGTCTTGCCTGAAAGGCAGGCAGAGGATTTACACACCAGCTGTGAGCCCCCCTCAGGTAGGCTGCTTCAAACCAACTGGTGGGCCACAGTGGAACCAGCACCCACTGCATCTCTCAAAGCCACATCATTATATTCCTTCATAGACAAGTCCCTTTCTAGACTCTTCTAGGTCAGGGGATGCCACTGTCATTCTCCCAGTCATCTGGTTCCACAAACCTGGAAACTGGGCTTGGGTCCTCACTGTCTCTGAGCACTTCCATCCAGACCATCTCCAAGTCATAACCACTGTGCCTCCTAAATATCTCACTGTTTTGTCCCAATTCCACTATCCCACCCATGGGGCCCAGGCTCATCATCACCTTTCACCTAGACACAGCAGCACCTTTCTCTTGGCTCCCAGCCTTGGACTGCTGGCACCACCTCTTCCTCCCTGCTTTGTCTGGTGACATTTGGTTAAGGGCAAATGTTCTTGCTTCAAATCCTGTGGTGGGTCCCCACTTCCTTCAACAGAGAAGTCAACCCCCAGATTCTGTGATAACTTTTATGTTTACCTTTTTGATTCTCATGCATTGAGCACTCTAGTAATATTCTTATTCTTTAACCAAAAAATAAAATAGCTACAGTGTAGTGAATACATACTGTATATGCCATATAAATAGTCCTCACAGAGTGTCAGTGGAGGTACGTGCTCTCTTTCAGAGGAAGACACTAGGGCCACAGGAAAAATAGCAGTCTTGGCATTCAAAATAGGTCTGCCTGCCTCCCAAGCTCAGGCCTTCAACCAGGCCTCTGTTCGCTCTGTCTTTGCTGAATTGCTTGCTGCTGGTAGAATAAGACTACTTTCTCCCATTTCTATTTGTTTGACTATTCCTTTCCTCCTGCTTCAAACAGCACCCTTCTTTGTTCCCCCACATGAGTGTTACTTTGCTGGTCATTCTGAGATGGGATTCTTCTGAGAAGCCTTTCCCACTCTCCCTGCCCCATCACCAAGTGCCCCACAGCCCTCCCAGCCAGGGCTGCCCATTGGTGGTCTGCCTAGGAGAGCTGAGAATGGGGACGCTGATTCAGGGTGGCTCATATCACATTCTGTGGTTCCTGTAAATACTCATCAGTTCTGGCTACCACCTGTAAGCCCAGACTGTCATCAGTATGGGAATGTACATGCCACCTTCCCCAGAGAGTAACTGGGGTGGGGTGGTGAGTGGATATCCACCTCATTTGTGCCTCAGAAGAAAACATGGCCCCTGCTGCACTAGGTACTGTCTCGACTTTTCACCCTGGAGAAGCTGCTTTCTGGAGTACTTTAATGGGTTGGTTGTATCTGGTTAACTAGATTCTAAAAAGTCATGTATTTTAATGCTCTAAAGAGTTCACTTTTTTGGTGTGTGTCCTTTAAGCCTTACTTTGAGAAGATGAGAGATGATTTCTGAGAGAATAAGGTTCGTGTGGGAAAAGGAATTCTGTGTCAGAGCTATATCCTCCTTTTCTCGGTTCCTTTTACTGCATGGTGACAATGTTGTTGGCACTGTGGTTTCAGAAGGTCACTGGTGTGGGCTCCTAGGAGTGTCGCATGAGTGAAGCTCCAGAAGTTCTTATTTCCTCACTGTTAAGCTTCCAAACAAGGTGTGTTTACCTTGTTTATGCCTATATGATCCACCCTATAATTTTTTTTCACTTTACATCATATTGGGAAAAAAAACAGTTTTTCCTTAAATTGTGTCAGCATGTCTATTGATAATGCTGGCATGAAGGTGAAGGATCAATCAATGACCATCACTCCTTCCAGCTTCAGAGCATCTCAGACAGGGAATACTCTGCTTCAGTGTCTCATTACCAGCCCTGTCTTAGGACATGTGGCCTAACTGGAAACCCTGAAGTGCCTGGGCCATGGAAGGTGTATGAGGCCAACCCACACCCACCTTGTAGCCTCAAATGGAGAGTCCAAAAGCACCACTATTAATCTTATTAGTCCATGCAGTCCTGTTGCTACAATGAAATGTATAAATATTCATAAATTCTTGAATCCACTTTAGCAGCCAGGATAAAATAAGTCAATAAATTTCCTGGAGATCAGAAGTTGATGATTGCGATAAGCAAATACAATTCGCCCCTCTACCTCATTTCTGCTGTGAACTGCCGGAGACCTGTGCCAAAATATTTCTATGATTTGTGTGCCCAAGACCCCATCTTCTTGTGAAATTTTCCAGAGAGTGAGGTCCCAGAAAGACTGGTACATACCTGTGGTGGTGGTGTTCCAGGCTTGGCTCTTCACTGGCTGGGCTGAGTGCCAGAGACAAGTGCCCACTGGGGGAGAGGCTGCCTGGTGCTGGACCTGAGCTGTGCTGAGAGGAAGGACTAGTCTCAGGGCATGAGCAGGGCTGCTCAGGCTTCCACCACCTGGGTGGATGGTTGTGGTTATCCCTTTGGCCAGTGGAGACCCTCCAACCACATTATTGCAGGGTGGCCCAGAACCTTCTAAGGGAGCCCTGAGGAAATAAAACAGAATGAATTTGGGGACAGTGCAGATGAAACCACACTACACAGGTCACTGATAAAGTCCTGTTCTCACAGACTGGCTCTGAGATGAAGGCCATCAGTCTTGGAGATAAATCCTGTGTTAGGTACTGTGTTAGTACCAAGATAACTCTTGTAGGTAAACAATGCTCAGAGCTCCAGCTGAGAAGGGCACACTTTGTAAAACCTTCATGGGGGGCCAACTCTCAATATGAATATTCAAGAAATAACAAAAAAAGGCAACCCTAAAAACAAAAGAATGAGTCCAATCAATAGAATATTTTGTACCAGGCCTACAGTTTTGACTCATCCTAACAAACAGCGTGTGTCCCTAAACACATCCAGAAAGAACAGATGACTCAGTCACATCCCATGAGGTTTGGGCACATCTGGCACATGATGGGAAGTAGTGGCAAAGACCCATTCCCTTTGGACATCGCTACTGTCTTGGTTCTGCTAACCTCTGGGAAGAGGCACAGACAAATCACATCCCACTGAGAGATGTCAAGGAAACTACAATTTCATACTAGAAAATTACAGGGTCTGGCACAAATAACACCCCCTTTTTTATTATAAAATAATAAGCATGTGATTCTAAAGATAACACTATCACACTTAAGTACATCATATAACATTTTTGGTTATATAGTTAAAAGGAGGATGAAATGTTCAAATTAAAACTATAAATCATTACATCCATGTTATTACCCTACGAACCACACTCAAGTAGATGTTACTTTTGCCAGACCCTGCTGACCTTTCACTCCACGGTTTCTAAATGAAACCAGTTTAGAGTGTTTAAGAAACAGCAACTTTTAAAGGGAAAATGGCTTTTAAACCCTTGTGCATTATGCATATTTGCACTCAATCCATGCTCTGGCTGTCGGGATGCAGAACCCAGTGGAGTCAGGTCTTGAAAGCTTTAGGGATTTAGTTTCAGGGGATTGGACTGTCTTCCATTTGTACCAGATCTCAGTAAACTCCCCTTTATCCTTTTTGGATATCAGTCATGAGGCACCAGAAGCCACACATGGGAGAGAACAGGCACTCTCAGGCCCGTGGCTCTTTGGCGAGGTAGTAGGGTCCCCTCTGCACATGGGTTGGTGCCACTGGATCTGACTTCTCATGGGAAAGAGCCCTTGCAGTGACCAGTCAGGGTCCTGCAGAACAGCTTAGGGAAAAGGCCTCCTAGAAAAGGGCTTGACGCATTGCAACACCTTCCTGCATGAGCCCTTAGCACTGCCCTGAAATTCACTTCCACCAAGGAACTCAGTGAGCTGGCCAGCCAAAACCATGAATTTTTTTTAGCACATCTGCTACTTGTTGAACTCAATTTTACCCTAGGACATTTTAAAAATGAAGTAAAGTGGGCTCACAAATGATGGGCCTTCCCAGGAAGGGCAGTGGGATGAGGTGAGATGTGACTCTGTTCCAGGCCAGCACTTCCCCTAGGGTGCTTTGAAAAGTATGGAGCAGTGTAGCCATCAATGCAAGGTGTAAGCATCATTTAATTTCTTTCACAGCAATCTTGTTTCAAAGAGAGCATCAACCCATGGGCCATGGCCTCAGTTTGTGTGTCTTGGAGTGTTGACACAGCACTGTACCCATGGAGGGCTTCCATGAGTGAGACTGACTGAAATAAAATCAAGCAGTGGACCCCTCATCTCAATGGAAAATTCTCAGACAACTTTGGATATCATGTTAGTGAATTTTTAAAATTGTTCTGTTTTTATAAAAATAAATTACAGATTTATAAAACACAGGAAAGCACAAGAAAAAGTTTTGACCTATAATACTACCTCTTAATAACAATTGTTACCTTTTGAGAGTATATTATTTTTTCTTTGCATGTATGCATATGTGTGTGTTTTATGTATAACAGGTCTGTGTGATCACACATACACACTGCTATACTCACACAGTGCACAAGCACACAAACACCTGTACACACACACATCAGCATGCACAGCCTTGACATCTCACTCTCCTTGGTGACTTTCCATCCTCACTTAGTGATGCTGCCCTGACTCCTGCGCATTCTGTTCCATTCTCTCCCCTGGCAGCCAGTGACTGCTCAGGTAAAGACGAGCAAACCTAATTTAGAAGGCGAAATGCTCACCGTATAGAACCCCTGTTCAAGGGGACTCTGAGCTACAGGGCAGAACCCCACAGGCAGGGCATGTCCTAGCTGTCTTCTGAACTGTGTTTATGGGTAGCCCAGACACAGCATGACCTCCAGGCAGTGACAACAGCTGCAGGGCAGTGTGAGGGTCTCCTCCCTTCTCGCCTAGGCAGCAACTAACTATGATCTCACCTGGAAGTGGGCATCACGTAGTTCCCTGGAAACACCCCAGACAGCCCAGACCTTAGGGATGTGCCCTTGAACCAGCCATCCTGACACTTCTCAAGGACGTGATACATCTCACCCTTGCGCAGCTCCAGCTCATCATTCTTCTGGGGCTTGTAGGCATAGAGCGCCAGGTACCTGCAGGTGGAAGAAGCAGGGACAAGGATAAAGAGTGGCAAGCAGGGTAGGCATAGGGCTGTTTGGTGTCACCTGGGGCACATGGGATCTCTTCTTTGGGTGAACCCAACCTAGAAAGAGTAGCTGGTGCCTCTGGAGGCCTTTCACATACAACTTGTGACCTACTCTTCAAAATAAAGAGGAGGGGGAATTCCCAGCACAGCCAGGTCAGGGAGACACATGCAGGGAAGGGGTGGGGACCTGAGAGCCCACAGCCACTCCACAGCCCTGCTGTATGCCACTCCACCCAGGCAAGTGTGTGCCAGCACCACCTTTCCTGTCTGACAGCTCAAGAGGCTGCGAGACCTATCCAAGGTCTGGGGGAGTGTTGTCAGATGTACAATAGGGAACTTTTGTTTGTTTGCTTGTTTGTCTACTATTCTCTACATTGTCTATAGCCTGATGCTCTGGGAAAGAGAAACCTTTAGGGAAAACCTGAAGATTTTTAGGGAGAGCAAGTTAAGCAAGTAAGAATGGGTTTTCCTTATCCAATCTAATCCAGCCCTGGCTTATCCACTCAATCTGAGCTGGAAGAGGCTTTAGAGGCCCTTTTTAAAGAAAAGGCAGTCAGTCTGATTAGGAAATTCTTCATTGCAATATTTGTACCATGACTAAATATTCAAATTCTACTTTTTAAAACATATTTGAATACAAGGAAAGAAAAATCTTAGTGGTGAAAATCCTGGCTTAAGGCATAGAAGTTGGGCTTCTAAGTTGCCCATGAACCACAGCAAGTCCCTCTTATAAAATACCCCTCAACCCCTAGCCTCACAGGGTACTTTTGGGGACTGGGTAATATTGCAAACTTTTGGGTTTGCTACTTTGGGGTTTGAAGAATGGTAAGTCTTGAGCTGATAGTAAGAACTGTGTCAGATAACTGTCTTTGTTCACAAGATTCAGGTAGGAAAGCTGGTAGGGGCTTTGGTTCAATAAGAGACCAAAGACTTTAGTTGACCCCTTGCAGGGCCCATGGGCTTTTGGGACTTAAGGAAGCAGCAGGTCTCTGGGGACTAAGAAGGCTCACAGACTCCCCAGGGTACCCTCCTTACCCCAGAAGGGCCTGCTTAGTAGATGAATACAGAAATGTGACAAGACTGTAGGGTTCAAATGAGAAGGAGGCATCCTGGGTCTAAGAGGCCCCATGAAGAATATGCTAGAACAGAATGAAAATTCTCTAGAGTGAAAATTTCTTGACCTTAAATAAGACAAAATAAAATAAAACGTGCTGTGCCTTTTCAACATCCTAATCTTACACACCCCAAGTACCTCTCTTTGATTCAATAAAGACCTTGTTCATTTTTTTTTCTTTACAGGTTTCCCACCCCCTCAAGCCTGGTTCCCTCAAGGGCATCTGCAGGATGACAGGAAGGCTTACATCTTGATATCTTTCTGTTTGACACTGACAAACACTGACAATTAGGAAGGACTCTGGGCTTTAGGAAGGATAAAGCAAGCCATCACAGGAACCTGGCTTGTCATGCTGTGAAGACTGACTTTCATTTCGCAGCAATGCTCAAGTGACAGAGGATGCGGGTTGTAACCTGTTTTCACATTGGATGACTCTCAGGGAGCTCTTAGGTAGTGACAAGGAATTATTAAAAACAAAAAAGCCACACGGAAACTGCATTCATACCACTGATGCGGCTATAGGTGCCTTTTTGCAATTCAGGGCTGCCTCTATGGAAGGAGGCAGGGTATCCCCACAGCTCAGGCTCATACAAAAGGAGGATGAAAGCAAGAGGAGAGAGGGGATCTGTGGGAGGTTTGTAAACTGATAAGAATGATGCATGACTTTTTGTGCCTGCTGTCAAGAAAATATAATTGAAGTATGAACCCTGGTTAAGTTTGCCTCATTCTGTGTCTTCCTGGTATGAGGACAATCTTTTTGATTTCATGGCTAGTGAATACAATGGCAGAATGCAAAGCAGGGACAGCATCTCCTTGGGGTATGCATGTGCACAGCACAGACCTCCCCAAGAAAATCATGTATCCTTGGTCAGGGTGGACATGCACTGCCTTTGTTCCCTCAGGGCCCTCATCCCCAGGCTTCTAAACAAGGCTCAGGCCCATGGTTCTGTTCTGCTTCCTCCCAGTCATGTGCAGAGCCTGGCCTGCATGAGCAGAAGGACACGTGACCCCTGGTAGCCTGCTTCACTGGGCCCTCCTCCAACCCTGGGCCCAGGAGAAAGTGTCCAGGGGGTACTCCCTGGCCCATGGCTGCTGAACACTTCCTGCAGATTGCAGAGCTCAGCATAGCTCAGCTTTCCTCTACAGCAGAGCTCTGCATTCTTGAAGACTTCTTTCAACTCCTCAAGCTGGGAGCTGTGTTGAAGAGTTTATATTTCCTGTCCTTCCTTTCTCAGTGCTCACCACATACCTGTGGGATCTGAGAAGTTTTAAGCAGCTGTGTCCTCTTGTGACCAATAATTGGTCCTTAGCAAGGGTTCAGGCAAGAGGTGACCACTTGCTACTCTGTGGCCACATCTACCTCCTGAGGAGTGATGACTGATAGTGTACAGGGAAACCTAAGTCCAGCCCAAAAAATGGGTGACATGTACACATCCCTAGCTGGGGGCACCCAGCAAACCTTGGCTCAGGGAAGTATTACTTCAAGATGTTCTTTGGATATACTAAACATGTTCTTCCTCAAGACCTTGACCCTTATTTTCCCCTCTGTCTGGACCTCTCATCTCTTATCTGCCTCCTCTCCACCCCCAACTACAGTGTATGATCAACAAGGGTAGATATTTTTATCTGTTTTGTTCACTGCTCTATCCTCAGTATCTAGAACAGTGTCTGGCATGTAGTAAGTTCTCGATAAATATTTGTTGAAAGAGGAATAAAATAGGGGCTCTGGTTTTGAGTCTAAGTTTAAGATTGCTAAAGAAAAAATGTGTGTGTTTGTGTATGTATGCTAGGAACTGTTTCATACTGCCTCAAGGTCTTCCAGCTGACCTTGAATATAAAATAAGCAGAGTGCACAACTTTGGGCTTTCCTTCTTTAGGTCAGTGTGGAGAGCTAGCTGGCAGTCTGGAGATGGCAGCCATGGGGAAGTGCTCATGGAAGGAGAAAAGAAAATGCAGACAGCATGGGGCTGCAGAACTGCTATCTCCAAAACAGAAGGAGAAGAAATGAAAAGATGCAGCAGAGGATGAAAGAAGGGACAAGGAGGGCAGAGAAAATAAGCAACTGTTCAGGAGGAAGCTGAGCTGGCCTGGAAGAACAAAGATAGAGAAAAGAAAGCAGTGAAGGTGGCAAGCTAAGGGGAAGGGAGGGGAGCAACTTAGGCACCTGAAGGGATGAGAGGTGAGTGAAAGAGTAGGGAAAAATCTGCAGTTGAAAAAGCTTTTTTTAGCAGAGATACCATACCAGCCCCAGGAGGTGTCAAGCCATTCTCTGACCAGGGCAATGTGAGTGGCCTAGAAAAGGTTCACTGTGACTCGGTGACTCTTCTTTTGGTTCTTCGGCCTCTGGGACCTGGATGACTACAGTGGGCCACCTGCACTATCCATCTTTGCCCCTGTACCTACTCTTTAAGCCTCTGGGACCTGGATGGCTACAGTAGGTTACTGTACTGTCCACCTGCTAGTGGAGTGTGAAGCTATGGCATTAGGAGCTGTCCCTGCTAGAGAGAGGACAGGCCCTTGCTGATGAGTGTACTGTATAAGGCCATGTTGGCTCAGAAGCCTGAGGACCAGGTTCCACACCTGCCCACACTTGGCTGTGTCCTTTAGCATCTAAATTCCACAGTGGGGAATTCACAATCCAGATTTAAGAAGTGAAGCAAGAGCTAGCAATTGTGATAAATACCAGAAAACATTTCAGTTGTTGGACAGACATGTTGTGATCCTGGAGGAGTGGCCATCAAATCACTGAAATTGTGTTTTCAGAATGAGTTGATTATCTTTTACTCAACACTTTAGGGTTCTCATGCCATTCAATGGGACAAAGACTTTGCGTTCACTTCTCAGCATAAGAGGAGTTTCCATCTTATGGAAACTCCAGCAAAACAAAAATGAAGATTCTTTAGACTGTTGGCCCCAAGTCATCTTGATTAAGACCTTTAAGTCAGAAATGCCTTCTTTCAAAATTCCATTTTTATTTTACATAAACACAGACAGGGTTGGTAATGAAACAATAAAGGCAGGAAATGGGCAACTAAGAGGTGAAGCTGAACCTCCACTGCTTGACCTATCTGACTTAGACTGAGTTGGGGGACACTGCCACACAGCAGGGGCACTCCTGCTATTAGGCTTCCCAGGGCATATCCTACATTGGGTCTGCTGAGACGGCGTGGCTCTGAGGCTAGTTTGCAAAAAGACAGATTTGGTTCTCATACTGCACCATGCCTTTTCACATGGGAGATCTACATTTTCAACAGGGAGAAGTTGCTATTTTTCTCATAGTGTCAGGTATTCTATTTATTAGATGCCCAGTCATATGGGTACACCTCAGGTGCTTAACAATGAGTGGTGCTGAAAAAAGTCATTTCCAAGGATACCATCACTCCCGAGGGACAACACACCCCTCAAAACACAGGTCTCAAAGTCATCAGAATCAAAAACTTTGATTTTACTTTTGTTATAAGAAGTTGCTGTCCTAGGGCCCTGAAGACAGTCATGCAGAGCTCTACTCCCATCAGAGGTACCATGGGCCACAGGCTGAGGCAGGACAAGGACAGAAGGGCAAAAAACTGGCATTTGCCATGTGCCAAGTTTTCACACATTTTCATCTAAACTCCACATGAACTCTGAGGCTGGGTAGATTCCCCTATTTCACAGCTGAGGAACCTGAGGCTAAAAAAAGACTGAAAATCTGTGTTCATATAACAAGTTAGAGGCAGGCTGGGCTCTGCGGCCCCAAGGGCCAGGCAGAGCACCATGAGAGGCTGTGGAAGAGGTTGGAGGCCAAGCTGTTGGCCCACATGAAACTGGGGTCTGAAGGTGTAAGTCCACATGGCTCACTGCATTGGCAATGCTGCACCAAGGTGCCCCAGGGCTTGGTCTCTTCGTCTTTGTTTTAATTTGTTCTGTAGATGAGTAATCCCTCTTCCGGTTTCAATATTTCAAGTTCAGCCTCCAAGTGTGTGTTTCTGGGGAACTGGAATGTAAATAAATCTGACTTCACCTTGAAAAATCTCTACCCCTTCTTATTTTTCCTTTGGATGCCTCAGATGGAAACCGACAGTAGATGGACCTGGTCATTTTTCTGCACATGGTGTCTGCAGATCTGGCATGAGGTTTGTGCTGGGGCAGGGTGCTGGCCTGGGTTGGGAATATGTCAGCATCTACTTTCCTTTCAGAATGACCCATGAAGAAGCACCAGGGACCATACTGTAATGGAGGAAGGACCACCCACTCTCAGCCTCTCTGGGTGTCTGCTTTGTGCTCTGGGTCACTTGGTCTAGGTTCCTAATGACAGTCATGGGGGTGCCATCTCTTTACTTCCTGACCCCTCGGCTCCTCCTTGCAGAACTGCAGGTGCTAACAGTCTCTTGGCAAACTGGATGGCCCACAGTGCTCAGTACTGCAGCTGGTCCTCATGGAGCCTGTGGGGACCACAGCCAGGCCTGGTGGGAGATGTGGAGAATGAGGCAGCACACATTGCAAGAGATTCTCATTCTCTTGGTTTCCAGGGCCTCTCTTGGTTTTCAGGGCCTCTCATTCCTTCAAGAGGCCTTCAGGTAGACTCTGTGGCACATGCTGAGTAGATGGAGGCTGCCCCTTGTGGCCCAGAATTCCCCTCTGTGGATTCACACACAAAGATTGGTGTTAAAAATCCCTTATTTAAGGCAACAGTAGGCAAATTTAGTTCAGAGATCCTTCTTTCCCACTGCCCAAAGCCTTGATAGGGCTTTTGTTTCACTAGGAAAAGATGCCTCCTCCCCTCCTGGGCAGCAGCAACACTGAGCGTGAGTCAGGACAGGAACACCCAGGCCCCGTGATTCCTCCCTCTGCCCTCCATCAGACCTGTGAACACCAGACATGCCCAGCAGCTGGGACCACTTGCCTGGGCATCTTGCACTCCCTGTTTTTACAAGTAGCTTGTTGGGCACCACCATGCACTGAAGTAACTCACACGGTTTTACTAACTCATTTTTATAGCAAGACCTTCATTTGCTGTTGTTATTTGTCTATAGATTTCCCTTCTACTTTAATCAAGGAGAGAATTAAAGTAGTTTAGTGCCCTTGTTAATTTCATACACTTTCTCTTCTATTTGATGGCTTGCTTGTGTTTTGGGGAAGATATTTCCACTACTCCTGTGAAGAATTCTGTTCCTGTTTTTCTGGTTACCAGGGCCACACAGCTCAAATCAGCAAGATATGTCCACTCATGACTGTTCAATTCAGTAGATGCCCATCAAGTGACAGCCATGTGCAGCCAGGTGGGAGCCTGCCCCAGGAGCACCTGCTCAGGGGAGAGGGACACAGACAGCATAGGTGTCATGTCAGGGTCTACACGGATGTCCATGCTCAGCAGGCCAGGTAAGTCCTCTGAAGGAGGTGGCGGCTGAGCTGGGGGAGCTGTAAGTTGATGAGGTGCTGAGATGGGGATGAGGGCAGATGCTCAGAGGAAGAGAACAGAGGAGTTTTTAGGGAACTGTTGTGTGGCCATAGAATGGCCTGCCCTTCATTCAGTCTTTCTGTTGGTCCTGATTTCCCAGGAACCCATACACAGCCAGCTCTAGTCCAGATGAGGTTCTCCCAGCAGGAACACAAATGTTGGGAGCCCAGAGAAGGAAGGAGCAGGGGTTGGCATGGATGCAAGGCCAGCTACTGGAAAACCTGCCTGTAGGGGCTACTGTGCTGTGACCCACATGGGGCAGGTGGTCCTGGACTAGCAGCATTAGCATCTCCTGGGAGCTTTTTAGAGATTTACATTCTGGGGCTTCATCCCAGGGCTACTGGGGTAAAACCCAGCAATCTGTGTTTGAACAGCCCTCCAGAGATTTCTGCTGTGTTCTGAAGTTGAAGACCCACCTCAGTGCTGGGTCTGGTGGAGCTGGACCCAGGTCAGCTCCAAGCTCCTCCCTGCTCAAGGATCGCAGCTCTGTCCCCCAGAGGGGGTCCGATGTTGCTGATAGCTGGTAGCAGTGACCCTCAGTGGGAAGTTTCCTTCCAAGGGCTTCCTGAAGCCCACATTGGCTCTCTTCAGTTGGGGATGCTGAAGTTCCATCTGGGCTCCAGAGTTCCCTGAGGATCAGCTGGGCTTCCCTTTATCCACAGCTTAGGGCCTCACTCCCTCACAGGTGTGACTCCTCACAGCAGTCCTCCACAAGCTTTAGCCTCATGTCTGCTTCCAGAAAACCTGATTTAGGCAACACTGGTGCTGCCAAGGGCCCATCACCACATGCAGTGCTGGAGACTGGCTTTCTGTCCACTGCCATCAACCCTATTGGCACCTGTACAAGTCTCCAACCTTTGCCTGCTAGGCTCTTTACTCTGCTCAAGGTGATTCTTCTGCTCTTCCCACATGCATTCTTCTGTACTCCCTAGCTGCATGGGACCTTATCATGGTCTCTCCCTTAAGGTGATCAGCAATCAGGGCTGTAGTAGGACAGGTACTGTAACTCTGGATGTGCTTATCACAAGGCTGGTGTTGTCAAAGAAGGCTGAATTGTGGGCTGACCCCTAAGTCCTGGCCCTCAGTCATGGCAGAGACTTATGTTACTGGGTCCCAATGTACTGAGCTCACACTAATCAAGTCCATCGCAGACTGAAGTGCAGAACCAGCCTCTGGTTATGGATTTGTGGTAGAAGAGAAACCTTTTCCTGTGTGAGGCAAGGTCAAGTTACCAGTCCCTTCCCCAACATCAGAATGTGGTCTTTAGAAGGTGGCTTGGCAACCTCTGAACCCTTAAGACAAATGGAGGTGGAGTCAGGAGGAGTTCTACTTTCTTGTACCGCCCCCTCAGGTCTTTTACTCCCCTCACTGGCTCTGAGAAAAACACAGAGAAGTGGAGGTGAGAATTCACCCCCAGTCCAAGTGATGTTCTCTATCAAACTCTACACCATCCACAGGGGCTCTGGCCCAGAGCATGGCCTCTAAGACCAGACATGCACTCCTGCTCCCCAGGAAGCACCATAGAACAGGTGGATAAAGGATAGAACAGGTGGATAAAGGGTCAGGGAATGGATTTCGGGTGACTTCCCCATGCTGAGGAAGTGAGAAGGGAGGGAATCGGCTCCTGGGTGGACAAACTGAGATCTCCTCTTGTATTTCAGGGCAACCAAAGCTTTAGGAAATTGGTGCCCATGCAAACCTTTTATATGGCTTAAGAAGGGGGTAAAGCACAAAACTACTTGAACAAAAATTAAAATAAAAATTAAAAAGAAAAAGAAGGGGGTAAGAACACTCTTCAGCCAACAGCTGACCTGAGTGATCAGGCCCTTTAATCATAGAGGCTCACATTTCAAAACACACAACTTGACCTGCAGAAGGCAAACCGACACGTTAATGAGAATTACTGAAAACAGGCCTATTGGAGACTCCAGGGCCCACTACAACACACTCGCTGTTGCACTTGTTTCTGTGAAGGCAGCACTTCTCATGCTCAATCTCAGACTACCTTCGAACATGAGTACTGGTACTGTTTTGGGAAGAACAGAGAGATAACAAGCAACCATACTGCTACCCTGCATGCCTGTCACTGGTATGCATGGACTGCTAACTTCTTGGAGCTAAAAAGGATAGATGAGTGGTCAGGCTAATTAACCTCCTACTTGATAAACTAATGAGGTCAGCTGGCTCTTATTCACCCTAGGAATAAAATAAAAAATGTGATTTCAAAGGTCATGTTGTCAAAGTAGATTGTGTGTAGTGCTGTAACATATGTGATATTACCTGCCATTGTGCCTGGTACTGGTTATGAATAGCATTGAACTTACAAAGCCAATCACAGGCATGCTAGTCATGACTTGCTTGCTACTCAGGTGACCACTATGACCAGGACACATTCCTGACCAAGTGTTTATCATCCTTTGAAGGACTCTATTTATATGGAAGTCTCCCTTTGGTTACCCAAATGAAAATCTGAACCCAAACAGGGACAGCTGTGCTCTGGGGGGGTAAGATAAAGGAGAAAGCAAAAAGATGGAGATCCCAATGGCAGAGCATGGTAGGAAAAGAGGTCCCTCCATACTCTGGACAAAATTACAAAACCTGCATGATATGAAAGGTCTGCGCATGGCTGAGACCTTGAGAATATAATAGGGGACTCAAGACATGGAAAATTTTAGCTTAAGGTAAAAAGTTGTAAGTCTAGCAAGTAATGTGTATGTTAAAGCTTTTGTTTCAGAAACTACAGATAAGGCCAGTCCTGGCTCCTGGGAAAACAGCTGACCTGGGGCACTGCTAAAGATTACCACCTGGGGACAAATGGAAGCATCGAGGCCTTTGTGTTCCAGGGAGAAACTGATGACCACCCTCACCTGGGAACAACTAACTGCCCAGGACAGGAATGTTGCAGCTTTTGAATCTCAAAGTCCTCACTGCACCTTGTTTATTCCCCCCATTATAAAAAGTCTGCCTGGAAAGAGAAGACTAGATGGTCTGTTGGGATATGAATCCACCATTTTCTCAGATTGTCGGCCATCTGAATAAAGCACCATAAAGATTTAATTGCTGTCATTGCTTATTGGGTTTGGTAGTGACAGGCAGCCCGAACAGCGGTCTCTTTTACGGTTTCAAATATACTCATATCTCTTGGGGAATGACATTCTTGGAACTGTATTACCATTTGGGTCTCAAAGACAGAGCAGCCTTCTTGGGTGGCTGATTTGATGCATAAGAGCTAGGGACTCAGGGCCAACACCAGGAGTCCCCTGCACATAAGATGAGTAAGGCTGTGACTGTCATTGAACAAGTAAACATTTGTTGAGAGCCTGTGTACTGGGCATTCATTTTGGGATCCCAAACTGAAACACCTGGGCCTTGTTCTTGAAGTTCTCACAGTATCCTGCCTCTCATTTGGGGAAGTACATTAGGCCCAAGGGTCTTTTGGGGATGATGGTCTATTTCTTCAGGGGAAGGTCCTGAATCCAGTTCTTAAAGAGCAAGACCATCATCACCATCCCTCCCCATGGCCCCCAGCTTGAGGGGAAGCCATTGGAACTTACCCAGGAGACCTAGTCAGAAGATAGCTTCTTCTGTCCAGTGCTGGTGAAAACTTGAATTCCAACCTAAAGACATCTAGAAGGTAGTGTATACTATATGTTCCCCCCTTAGGAAGTGAGTTTAAATATAGGTAAGTATCAATTTCCTTTTGTTTAGTTGGATGTGGTCATAACTAATCACAGTAGAGTGGGCAGAGAAAGAAGGGGATGCTCGGTGATTTCCTATCTGCCACCAGATAAAGGCAAACATTTCCACTAGACTTAAAAATGTAGAGAGCATGCATCAGGATGGTCAAGCTACTTCTAGGAAACCTTTTGGAGATTGGCAACTTGCTTTTTCTAAAGGTATTTTGCTTGAAATACATTCTGTTCTGCAACAACAGATTCTAAGTGTTCCTCTGACCTGCATGGTATCTATGGAACTTTCCACTTCACCATATTATTTACAAAATTCATATTCTCCACCATGAAACATTCATTCAAGTAACTTACTCATTGCCAAATAAAAGAATACAAGGTAGTCTAATTCTTCAGAATGCTGTTTCAGTAGGGAATTTTAAACTGCACATATCTTTTAAGAACTGTAATTTACCAAGAACAGATTTTCTAAACAAGAGAAGCATGTCACTTCTGGCAGTGATCCACTGGGTTACATTTGGCTGTGATACACAGCTGCCATATATGGGTATGGCAGTTTTGGTTGTCAAGACACTGAGCTACTCCTGAGCAGTTGCTAACTAGACACTAAGGAAGTCCCATGACTACCCACTGCTCTGGCATCCTCCCAATGCCAGGGCCCCTAGCCTGAACTTCTCAGGAGTCCATGAAGTGTTCTCTGTGCTATAGGTGGTCCTTTCCTGACTGGCCAGTGCCTGTATCAGGACATTTTGATTATCCTCCCTGCTTATGATTAATATCCTAGGGACAATGACACTTAAAAACCTTCTTGAGTTTTCTGCACTTTCCCATCAGTAGTATTATTAGAGGCACATAACTCAGATGACCCACTAGTAACACATGAGACAACCCTATAGAAACTATACATTTACAAGCTATCAGTAAGGGGAGAGAGATGCAGAAAGCATGGGCCCCAAAACATAACAGCGGCTTACATATTGAAGGACAGCTGGGCTTTGGGAGCCATGCAGTGCTGCTCAGCCACTGGGTTGGATCCGGCTGGGGAGGAGTCCTACAAACAGACAAGAGGAGACAGTGAGTTGACAGGTGGCTTCTGCTCAAGGAAGAGAAAGACCAAGTTGAGTTGGAGTCCAGAGGCACTTGCTCTCTCCTCAGGGCTACTTGTCTTGTCTGGGTTGTTAATAATGTTTTTCTAATATACTAGAGATATCTTGGTGGCCCATGACATGGGGCCCAAGTCAGCTTTCAAGAGGCCCCCTGAAGCAGCTGCTCAGAGCACTACTCTGTAGCCTGCATCTGGGTTAATCAGCACCACACTGTGCTTAACATAGAAGAAGGCAGTTTCTGGAAGCCCATTTTTATTCTTAGAACTTGAATCATTCATTCTTGTGTTTGTAAAAAGAAAATCCAGACAAAACCTTTCATGCTACAAAGCCTGGGCTCATTTAAAAACTGAACTCCAAGAAACTGAAGGTTAATCTCTACAGAAAATTGGTCTTTTGGCTGTGAACAGAGGGGCATGCTGTAGTGCAACAGGACTGAAAGGCACAGTGTCTCTATCTCAGGCTCTGAGGGGCTCAAAGCTTCATGGGTTCATTATGCAGGAAGATGACTGGAGAAAGGTCTGCTTCAAGGTGGTTCCAATAAACATCAGGTGCATGCTAAGCTGGCTGAGAGGAGTGGTTAGAGGCCAAGCAGAGAGATAGGGGCTGTGTGATCATCTGGTGGAGGCAATTCCTGCACAGAGATCTCTGTAGACATAGTTCATGAGGGACACAATGTCCCCAAATGTCCTCACTATCCAGCTTCCCCATCTAGCCCCAGTCATTCCCCAGGGCAGCACCCTATCTTCCTGTTCAGAGGACACAATGAATTGAACTGTGTCCCCCAAAAGATATGTCCAAGTTACAGCCCCTGGTGCCTATGAAGGTGACTGTATGATCCTAAAATCAGATCACCCATTAGGCCCTAAATCAAATGACAGGTGTCCTTAAAAGAGAGAGAAAAGGAGAACAGAGACACCCACAGAGGAAGAAAAGCCACGTGAAGATGGAGGCATAGATTGGTGTGATGCATCTATAAAGCCAAGGAACTCCAAGGACTGCAACAACCACCAGAAGCTGGGAGAGAGGCCTAGGATGGATTCTCGCTCACCCTCCAGAAGCAACCAATACTGCCAACACCTTGATTTCAGACTTCTGTCTTCCAGTACTGTGACAGGATAACTCCCTGTTGCTTTGAGCCACCCAGTTTGTGGTACTGTTACAGCAGCCCCCAGTTGTATTAGTTAATACAACTCAACTCACTGACCCATTCTGACCTTGCTTAACTGATGAGCTTCACATGATAAGGCAACCTCCCAACCCTCCCTAGGTGGTTGACCTCTCTACTCCACCAGGAGTCATGAAAGGTGCTGGAAATCACAGCACATCCACAACTTCTAAGAAGTCAGAAATTCTATTTCTTCTAGTTTAAACAATGAAGAGCCTGGTGGAATGAGCACATGCAACACAAGCATAACGCCCCTCATTTCTCCAAGGTCCCTCAAAGTCTCAAAGGATTTCCCATTCTAAGCTCCTACACCTGTGAGAAAAAAACTGATTTCCAAAGGCAGCCCCTTCACAAATCTCATCCCTGTGGCTGATGCACAGATGCCATTTTCTGGGGTGCTGTGTGGGAGCTGGGCTAAAAGGTGGGACATTCCTTCTGCTGATCAATTCAGGGGACTTCCATCTGCTCATCATGCCTGCCCAACATAAGAGGGGAGATAGAGACTAGAAGGCATCACCCATCAAAGCTTGGGGATGTTTTCCTTCAAGGTGGTTGCTGGCGGAGATTACCATGGCTGTCCAGGGACCATCCTCCACAGAGTGGCAGAACAGGTGGGAAGGTGACAGACACAGGTGTGGGCACCTTGTTCCAGACCCTTCCTCTCCTGGAGTATGGGCAAGACCCCTAGTGCTTGTTTCCCACAGCTCTCCTTGTATGGTCCCTGGAGAAAGGTGTGGGCAGGATGTTAGGGCCCTTCACTCACTCAAACAGGCATGGGGCAGGAGTGTCCACAAGCACCTCCAGTATGGAGTTCATCAGCTAAGCAAGGTCAGAACTGGTTGGTAAGTTGATAAGAAAGGCCCCCCTCAGCTCTCCACATAAGCAAGTAGTGTGATGGTCAGTTGAGTTGTAGGGTTGTTCTGCCTGCATGTGACATGTTTTAGGTCCTCACTGACATCAGCTGACCACCTGATTATGAGGACAGGCTGGGGCACAGACACAGTCTCTCATCTCAGTGTAGGGCTTGCACTGGAACAAGACAAGCATTAGATATGCCATTATAGACAAAGGGGTCCCCGCAACTGTAGGACCACAGGAATACACAACAAGGACTTCACCTGGGGTGTGGGCAGGGAGGGCTTCTGTGAGCAGGGATGGGCCTGTTAGGTAAGGTGGTAAGGGTAGGGATAAGTGAAGGAGTAGAGTAGTCTACTCAGCAAGGGCTGGCAAAGGCAAGCTCAGCGACTTTGAAGACACTGAAAGAAAGGAAGAGTGAGCCATAAGGGAAAGTGCTCAGAGTGGTACAGAGCCTGTCTGTGTGAGGCCTCCTAAGCCACTGAGGTTCTGGTCTTCACCTTGAGGGCAAAGAGATCCTCTGGAAGGCTGGCAGGAGAAAGCTAAAGATAGAATCAGACCCACAACTCAGAAGGAGACCCATTAGGAAGCACTGAAGAAGGTCTGGATCAGAGGTATGGGGATGGAGAAGGAGAGGGATCTTTACATCTATAGGTTGTGGGTAAGAACAGTAAGAGCAGTAATAATAACATCTACTCCCCTTCATCCAGAGCTTGTTGCAGTCACCAGCCCTTGGTGACCACAAACGTTGTGGATGCTTGCAAGTCACGAGAAAACATACACATGGACTACCGAGTCCTGTGGAGGAATAGGGAGGGCATGGCTACCCTCTCAAAGGGAGGGTGCCTCCAAGTGGCCTGGCCACTCTCTCAAAGGACAGTGCCCCGAGCCAGCCACCTCAATAGGATTTTATTAGTAGTCTTGGGCAGGTGAATGGATACAGAATGTGGATTCATCATCTAGCAGAGAAGATCAAAACAGGTAGATAATTTACATAGGGTTCAAGAGTCTCACACTGGGTTCTGGGGCTGGTATCACCTAACAGGTACAGGATTAGTCTAGTTTCCTGCCAGAGCCTATACATCCAAGAGCATCCTAATAAGCAGGTCTCACAGGATTTTACATATCTTATGCCCCAGGTCTAATTTACCCCAGGTGTCTTCCTACTCTAGTCTGAGCCTCACAGCCCCTGCTATTTCCATAGGCCCTGAGTCAGGCGGAGGAGACAAAGGCAGCCAGGAGACTTGGATTTCTCACATCCAGAACAAGGACTCAGGCTATTGGCAAAGCCGAGGGGGCAGGGGTGATGTCGATTACTCCCTCACTTCCACAGCCCCTTGAGTCTCTTCCCTGATGGCTTATTCCCATGTGATCGTGTCTGTTTTAGGTCCATTCTTTCCAGAGAATGGTTGCCCGTCATTGACTATCCAACCAAGCTGAAGGGAATAGCAGAGCAGGCAGAGCCCATGTTCAGGGAAATAAGTTTTGTCTCCTTAG
>CM052542.1:90851442-90873379 GCA_028533065.1 Trachops cirrhosus | reverse complement strand
CTAAGCAAACAACTAGAATAGGAACAGAACCACAGAAATGGAGATCACATGGAGAGTTATCAACAGGGGAGTGGGAGGGGGAGAGAGGGGAAAAAGGTACAGAGAATAAGTAGCATAGATGGTAGGTAGAAAATAGACAGGGGGAGGATAAGAATAGTATAGGAAATGTAGACGCCAAAGAACTTATATGTATGACCCATGGACATGCACTAAAGTGAGGGGAATGTGGGTGGGAGAGGGTGTGCAGGGTGGAGGGGAGTGAAGGGGGGAAAACGTGACAACTGTAATAGCATAATCAATAAAATATATTAAAAAAGACAAACAATCCAATTAAAAAATTGGCAGAGGACATGAATAGACACTTCTCCAGGAAGGACATAGAGTTAGATGACCAACAGGCATATGAGAAGATGCTCAGCATCACTAGCCATCAGAGCAATGCAAATTAAAATCACAATGAGATAACATCTCATACCTGCCAGAATGGCTGTCATCAATAAATCAACAAAAAACAAGTGTTGGTGAGGATGTGGAGGAAAGAGAACCCTCGTCCACTATTGGTAAGAATATAGATTAGTGCAAAGCTCAGCTGGGAGAGAGAGCAGGCAAGTTGAGCTTTGGGAAGGGGATGGGTCTGGCCTGGGAGGACAGAAAGGGATAAGGTTGCTAGGAGATCCAGGGCAAGGTAGAGATGGTAATGAATTTCCTGGCATCTTCCCAACCAGAAATAATGTGCCTGTGCACCAGAGCCTTGAGGAGATGTGGAAGACGGGAAAGCTGATCTCAGTGATCCTTGGTACCCTTTCTTTTTATTTCCTCCCTGCTCTGAGCTGCTATGGCATTTCCTTGAGCTGATCTACTTTGTGCTTCCCACTTTCTATGCTCTATGGCACGGAGCTATGTTCTCTCTCCTGATGGTCCAGGTGGGTCCTCTCCTTGTATCTGCCACAGGCTACTCCTTTGACAAAGGACTCACCAAATCTGAGAGGATGGGCTGAGGGAACCAGCAGCTTACCTGCATTCCTGGGCCAGCACCTGCCACCCAGAATTCTTGGCACTCACCAGGTGCCAAGGGGATGCCAGGGGGCTTCTCTGACATGTCCCTCTCTTGTCTGCCAGTGGATGGCAGAAACCTGTGCATGTGGTTCTTGTCTTGTCATAGCAGAAAAAGAAACACAGTTGGCAACCTCCTGTTGCCAGTGCATGAAAAGCCTGACAGCCAATCAAACTGGGGCCAAGGCACAGGCAGCCACAGTGTTCTCTGTCTTTACCTTAAAGGCATGGCTGGTAAGTCATGGGTGTACAGCAATTTCCAGATTCACCAAAGAAAAGTTTCTTCACACAAGGTCTTCAGGATGAGATTTTTTTTATTCACCCCATGTTCATCTGTTTGTTTGTTTTTTCTCCTTATACGACATGGACTTAAATTTGTAACTTTCTCAAAGTACTAAAAGTAAGTGCCTGTTCTCCACCAAGCAGGAGTTTGCAGGATGTGGTGGCCTGGCCTGTCATTCCATCAGCAGTCCTCCCATGTACTCCTGCCAAGAGGTCTGTCCTGGGTGGAGGGAAACAAGTCCCAGCCTGCAGAACAGCCACGCTGAGACAGGCTGGGCCCCACATTGGGAAAGGCTTCCCAGAGGCAGGTGGGTACATCATAACAACCCCTGGGAGATGGCAAGCTGAGTTCTCCTCACTTTTCAGACACAGGACAGGCAGGGAGAAACATTCTCTCTTGAATTTTTCCTGTTGAATTTCAAACACCTCCTTTTCCTTTAATTTTAAAGGAAACTTTCCTAGTCTCAAGGGTTTCTGTTTGCTTACTTGAAGTTGATTTGTTAGCCATCAGGCTCTGAAGCTAAGAAACTCATGAAGTCTGGTAAAAGAACTTGTTCTTGGCTGGGCAATCCCAACCGCTTCCAAGGCAGTGCTCAGAGCCTGCCGGGGAGCCTTTCCCAATGCAGGGTGCTCCATCCCACAGAACCTGCATTTGCCACAGGGGCAGTCTAGGGACACTAGCCTCAGTTTTTAGAAGTGTTGGCTCTTTCTGTATAGTCACTATCTGCAGACAGCAATTCTACCTTTTCAAGTTTCCCCACCTCTGTGTTAAGCAATTAAAAACTTACAAACAGACTGAGACTCTGGGGAAAAGAGTGCTACAGAGGGCTGTTACCCAAAGTGTGGTTCTCTTTCTTATGAGTACCTGCTGGAGTGGGGCTGCAGGACTTGCTTTGACAACTGTTACATGAGCAGGAGTGAGACGTGTCACCTGCATGTGGAAGGCTTTATGAGCCCTTACACTAGTTGCCACATTCCCCAACCATGTATGCCACAGTGACTGGAGCCAGTCCACACCACAGGTCAGCAATCACTTTCTGTATAGGGCCAGAAATATTAAAATATTTTAAAATATGTTAAAATAAATGTAATATTTTAGGATTTGTGACCCATATTTTGTCTGTCACAATTATGCAGGTTCTCTGTTGTGGCATGAAAATAGCTACATACAATGTATAAATAAGCAGGTGTAGCTGTGTTCCAATTAAACTTTTATATACCAAAACAGGTAGTAGGACAGACGTGGCCCAAAGGTGTGCTGAAGTCCCAGGAGAAGGGACTGTGGAAGCAGGCCACCTGTTGCCTGTGGCATAATGACCCATGCATTATGGGTGAGAAGTAAGCCTCTGAGGGTTGGGGCTACTTGTTATGACAGCATAACTTGGCTCACACTGACAGAGAGAGGATGTCCCAGAGCTACATGCACCAAGGTTCCTCAGGCAATTTGGTGATGACTTTAGTCACTTGTTTGGTTTCTTATTTGACTTATGAGGGAACTATTCTAAAACGTAAGTAATTTCCTAATCTGATCTAATGATCATTATAAACAAATAGTTGGATTTTTTAAAAGTGCAGTTGGCTTAAATAGCCTCTTTCCCTCTCCTTTCCTCTAATAATCCTCCCTTCCCCAGCAGATAGGTGACATGTAGGTGCTGTTCCATTATTCACAAGGAACTAAGCTGACTCTCTGTCCTCCACAAATGGCAGAGAGACATAATTCATAGGGTGTAAGTGTGAGAAGTGTGGGCCATCTGAGGCTCAGCCCCACCACACACCCTGGGAGCCTTTCAGCTGTCGCCTCCAAGCTCTGCCCCTCTTCAGCCATTAACACAAATCTCGAGACTTTGGGAAGTTAGTAATGGTGGGTGAGCCATGTGGCATTTCTGGCATCATGTTGTTTTATGTACAAGGCCATTCAGTACTCAGTAAGGCAGACACAGTTCCATGCCCACCAGAGAAGAAATTGAATGGGTATGAACTCCCACTAAGAGCCATGATATCTAGTTCCTGAAGGACTTCAAAGTCCAGGGGTCCAGCCACATATACAATGACAAAAGCAACATAGTCCATGATAAATGTATGTAAAAAGTCCTGTAGGCACAGAGGTGATGGAGAAATTAGTTTGATTCATGGAAAAGTGAACTGGAGCCACAAAAGCCACCAAGGGAAGTGAGCATTTCAGGTGGCTAAAGATGGAGCAGGATTTTCCATGCAGGATGGTTCTTGGTGCTGCACAGGGGAAAGAGAGGGGGGCAGGGAGCAGGAACAGCCTGGGAAAAGGGGTCAGATGCCCTGGTCTTAGTGAGGGGTGAGCCAAAGCCAGACCAGTGTGGGGACAGACAGCATGGAAGTGGACACGAACTGATGGGGAGGCTGCAAAGCCAGTCTGGGGCTAACTTTGAAGAGCTTTGCAAGCCAAGCTAAGGAGCATAGAGTCTATTCTAAGTCAGTGGGGAATCTTCAGAAGCAATTGTGGGTACATCAGACTTATTGAGGTGAATTCATGAGGGGACTCCAGAAGCATGGAGTTAGGAGTCAGTTTGTACTATCTTGGTGAGGCCCGAGAGCACCCTATACCAGGCAGGTTGGATGCCACACAAGGACGGATACCCTGGCTGTAATATGTACCTGATACTTCAAGGGCCCAGTGCCCTAAAGGTCATGTTGGGCCAGGTGACCAGTTCTGGCTGATCAGAGAGGAGAAACCTCGTATCATCTGTAGGCCGAGGCAGTTAAATGCCCAAGTGCCTCCTCTGTGCCCCTGTCCTTCTAGATGCAATGTGCTGAAGATGACAGAGCTACAAGACGGTACAACACCTGCTCAAGCATGTCACCCAGAAGCCACCAAAGCCACTATACAGCGCAGGACAAATGTCACTATGTCACACCATGCTAGGGGCTGGAGTTGACTGTCACAGCACATGACCCCGTTCATCCTGATCATTACAACTGGAGGAACGCCTTGGAATAGAGCCCACACCTGGCTGGATGACAGAAGTGACGGGTGGGGGGTAGTTTGGAACTTGTAGGGTCTTAGGTTCAAGAATTTGTGAGAAGATGGAATAAAGAAGGGAAAGTAGGTTTGAGGAAAGAGAAGCGTAGTTATTTTCTGACATATATTGGAATTGAGGTACCTGCCAGGTGAAGCTATCAGGTAGTAAAAAAAAACTATAGTTTAGAAAGGTCTTGAAGGGCAGAATTAAGACTGTTTGGGCTTTAGCAGTTGGTTGGAAGAGAACCCTATGGAAAAGGGAGCCAAGGATGGGAAGGGGAGCAGTGATATTCATGTGAGGGTTAAAGAAAGAGGATCCAGTGGAGGAGGCAAGGGAAGTGCTCAGAAGCAAAGGCAGGAAAGAGGCTCAGGAAGGGAGTCTTGTCCACAGTGTCCAGTGCTGATGAGATGTCAAGGAGGAGGAAGATGGAGCAGGGGCACTGGACTGTGCACTGCTGTGACCTTGAACAGCTGGGTTTTGGAAGCAGGAGTAAAGATAGAGTTCAGATTACAGAGTGAAGTGTGTCCAGCGTGTAAGTGGAAGTGTATTTGTGGTAGAAAGAAGAATGAGAGGGGAATTTCCAGCAGCAGTGCTGGAAGAAGACAATGCAGAAGGGAGAAGGAACAACTCTGTGGCACACTTCAGGAGAGACAGCGGAACCCAGGCAGAGGCAGCAGCTCGCCACTTTCCTTCTAGTCCCCTGCTTCCACATCTTACCTCTGCCCTTGGCTCTCAGAACCAAGCACCAGGACCCTGAGTGTAGAGCCTTTAGACTTCCCCATATGGCTATTTGGCGCAGAGACCTTCATGAGACCCTGGCTGCTATCAAACGGTATACTCCAAAGGGAGAAAGGACCACAAATGTCAGACTCTCCTACATTTTCTACCCTCCAATCACTAACATAGACAAGCACAAGACACCTTTCAATTTCAGGCTCCAAATCAAAGCACTCTTTCTTTTCTGTTTTAGAACTCCCTTTTCCCTTCCTGGGCCCTTTAGCTAACCTTATACAGTTGCCACTTTTCTTCTTTATTTTTCATCATAGTTTTTTCTCCCTTTTCAGTGTCAACACCAACACTGTCTTAGCCTCAGACCTGTTTTGTAAAGGGCCAGAGAACCAATATTTTAGGCTCTGTGTTTCATTGCATCTTCCTCTTCTTTTCATTATTTCTTTGTTTCCTTCTCTCACCCATCCTTTTTTGTCCCTCCTTTTTAAAACAACCCTTAAAAATAAATCATTCTTGGTGCAAGAGCCATGTAAAAATGGTTCCATGGGCCATGCTTTGCGTAGCATCCTGGAGGCAGCATCATCTGGAGAGCTCTGAAAATGGTCCTTTAGCATTATTGCCTCCCTCTGCCTTCCTGCCACAAGGGTATAGGTCCCACATTTAGGCTTTGGGGAGGAGGCAAGTTTCTTAAGCCCCAGTGGACCACTGCCCCTCTGGCCTGGCATCAAAACGAGGCCCATGAAGCAGACCTGAACCCGGTTGGAGCAGGAGCCCAGCACGGCTCCAGGAACCCCTGACTGTTTGCTTTACAGCATCCTTGCACACGGGCCTAGCTAATACATCACACCTACCCTCCCTCTCTGACTCAGGCCACTAATGGAGTGGCCCCCAGGATTGGGATGTTTGAAGGGCCTCCTAGGGTGGTGTGGCACCACCACACAGGAGTCTAGGCAGCCAGGAGATGGTATAGCACACAGCAATGCTTCTGGCCCTCAGGAGCGGGGACCAACACTTCTCTGCTATGGGGTCTCTGGTACCCAGCACAGACCCTGCATGGAGAGAACCATGTTATATTTCTGTGAAAGCCTCAAGTGACCTCCCTTTGGAGCCCGGTAAGGGAAAGAAATGCTAGGGTGACCCACCATCTTGCTGTGACCAGAACTGTCCAGATGTGTGCTCTGAAGGTCTGGGTCCTGGAAGAGCCCTCAGTCCTGGGTGCACCACAACATGGGACACCTTCCACGAACTCAGGCCTGGGGTGAACCCTGGAGCATGAGAGAAGGGCTGCGCTGTCTCTGAGACAGACCTGTGAGTTTCCACCTCGCTGCACCACCCATGGGAGGTGGAAGGGGACTCCAAGGTCTCCAGACCGAGGCTACACCCCAGACCAATCACTTCAGTGACCTGGAAAAACTGTCCAATCTCGTCTCCTAAAGCCTCAGTTTCCCTATCTGTGAAATGGATCAACATCAGTGCTTCCCAGCTTTCAGGGCAAAGTAAGTAGGGTCATGACTATCCTAAGGGGAACAGGTGGCTGGATTTTTTTCATTCTCCAGGTGATAATGGTGTGCAGTGAATTCTGGGGGATGGGTACTCAGAATTCTCTGGCAGCAGATGTAGGAGGCTGGGGCACTGCACCATATGTGGCCTGTCACTGGGGACAGGCCAGCAAGCACTGACAGGAGTGGACATTGGCCCACGGTAAGACTAACCAAGCCCAGGCTTCTGAGATAGGACCTATGACTGCAGGCAGTCTTGAACCCACCCACCCTTACCCTCCACCAGCATTCCAGAACCTTCTGCTTGTACCACATCAGAGAGAGACTCTCAGAGCAGAGAGCGATAATTAGACAGATGAGGCACCCAGAGCCCTGAGTGTTGTATATGACATCTTGGAGCTCATGGCTTATTCCCTGATTCTCTGCACATCAGAAAGAACCACTACAGACAAGACTGACAGGCTCAGCTGAGGAGAGTCCTCTGTGTCTGTTCACGTCACCCTACAGCAAACCAGCCAGGAGGCACCACTATTGTTATTTAACAGACAAGGCAACTGAAGCACTAGGAGAGACTGGACAGCTTTTCTGGGTCATGAGGTACAAGGACAGTGTTGAACTTGGCTCCTAATGACAACTCCATAGGCTCAGAGAGGTTCAGCAACTCTTGGTTAACACTGCTAGTGAGCAGAGTCCTCTACCCTACGTTGCACAGTACCAGGTCCAAGACCTGCATTTACAGAGTGCCAGCTGCTCTCTGCAGGGACTGGTAGGCATCTTCCTGTTTCCTCTCCTTTGGCCTGTGGTCATTCCTGAACATTTTACACAAGAGGAAGGATTAAGTGACATCCACTTCCTGGATTCATGCCCACACCACTCTCGACATGGGCCAGAGGCAGGGAGAGCTGTTGGATGAGTACAGCACTGATACATTACCTACACCATCTGGGCTTGTTTCCTCATGTGTGAGTGAAAATAATTAAAGCTACTGGTTCTCCCTAGGGTGATGTGTGCTACCCAGGGGAGGAAGCCTTGGCAGGGGAGGGAAAGTAGCAGGGGAGGGAATGATAAGAGGCACAGCAGCTGACAGAGGTGGGAGGTGTGCTTGACAGGCCCTTAGGTTTTGACTCACTGCCTGCTGCTGCTAGGACCCTGAGCATTTTGTCACAGCTACTGTATTTTAGGGCCATTTCTATAGAAACCACAACCCCCACACATTCTTTCCATTTTAAAGGAACACAAAAGACAGCTAGATGAATCAGTGACATTGAGGATCCCAAACTCAACCACTGAGGTTCCCTTGTCCGTGTAGCTCACCCCTGGCATGGCTTAACCACACCAATGCTGTGTGCATGGCCATGAGTATGGGGGTATCTGCTTTTTATATGGTTCATGTTCCTCCACAGGGTTTTAGAATCAAGTCAGTTAAATGGCAGCAGGATCATCTCATGTCAGGTGGCCCTTTCTGATATGCAGTAATAGGCACACAGGGGTCACATCAGAGCCTGTCTTACAGATGGACTCAGCTGGGCCACTTACCCAGGCCTTACACACCAGCCTGGCCAGGAGCAAGCACACAGGCTGGCTCAGCCTAGTTGCCCCTCTCCACTCTGGCTACCAGCTCTTCCAGGGCATACAGGCCAGTCACTCAGAACTTTCTATAGACTACTGCGCAACTTTCAATGAGAGTTCAATAATTATCAATAACAATAGCCACCATTGTGCTCCAGAAGAAAACTTGATGTACCCCATGCCCCAAGGCCTCACAAAACCCCTTCCCTATGTGGCCTGGGAAGAGCTGTATGTGCAGGCAAGGGGGAGCACATGAGTAGACAGGGCTGTTTTGGGTTCTCGATGACCAGTCCTGTCATCTCACAGGGGCCCCAAACCCATCCTATTGGTGAAGGCATTCTGTGTCACAGCCTGGATGGACACATCAAATCTTGAGGGCCTGGGAATTTCAAGGGGTTGGCTAGACACTTGCTAGGGCTAGCATTGCCCCATGACCCAGGGAACTGATAAGCCTGGGTACTCCTACTCTCTGTTCTACAAGCCTGAAGCCTGTCCCCATGATGCCAGCCTGGCACATGGAGGCCTGTGTGTTGATGAATGCATGCCTACAGCAGGGCTAGATTTTTCCAGGTGCATGATCACAAAGCCTATATCTGATCCCCAATCACAGAACTCTGGGTCTGAGTCCTCTCCCCATAGCAAATCCAGCCTAGTGGGGAAAAGGATCCATGAGGTGCTGTGGCCATGGCATGCCCTAGTTGCCCTGGGTAAGTCCCTGGGCCAGTCCAGGGATGTATATCACAGTGTGATGCCAAAAGCCAGTGAAGCAACACAGAGTCAGGAAGGCAGCACTGGACCAGTGGCAGAGCCAGGGACAGGTCTCTGGTATAGCTGACTACAGCCAGCACACTGAGGCTGTGGGAAAAAAACATGTGGCAGCTCCTCCTTAACTCCCAGCCACTCAGCATCACCTCTTGTTACTCCCAATAAATGAATTAAATTGGAACAGAGAGACAGGTGAAAACTGCTTTTCTTGACCTCTTGCCCTTTGTGATGACATTCATTAAATTCCAGAGCTTGGCCACAAGTTTCACTTCAAGTCGAATTGATGGAAAATAGGCCTCAGGGTCCCAGCCATCTCTAAAACAATCTAATTCAGCACTTAAATCTTTGTGGAAAAAAGTGGAACACAACTTTTTAAAAAATCTATTCCCTTCCTGCTCTGGGAGCTGAGTACAGCAGAGCCAGACCACAGAGCAAAGACTGTGACACTCATGGGTTGCTGACACCTGTGGGCCCTGCTTGCTTGTTTTTAGAACTCCAGGGAACACTGAGGGTGTGAGCTTTGGACTTAGTCCCCACAAATGGCAGGATGCAGAGACCAGATGCCTGGCAGCCCTGGCTGGTTAACTGAAGATAAGGCCGCCTTCCCCTCAGTCCTCTCCTGTCCTTTTTCTGACTGGTGGAAGTAGAATTGGTGCCATGAAATATCTGTTAGAATATTGATATAAGGACTAAAAAGTGTAGTCAGTTCTGGTTCTGAGCTCTAGCTTTTTCACTCTCTGTTGAAAGGGAAAGGAATGGCAAGTGCTAACTCCTAAAAGCATCCCAGCACTAAACCAAGATATTTTCCATAACACTATCAGATAGACTGAATGCAAAATGAGATGGGATAATGTTATTCAAAGGCTACTGTGTGACGGACCATTGAAAAGCACCTCACTGAATGCCGAGAGTATCAGTCACATATTTACTCTGTTAGTGACAGGAAGACACGCCTACCAACCTCAGCAGGTCCTGGAGACCAGGCAGTAAGAAGGGAATCACAGTTTATCCCAGAGGGTCTGCTGCCTTGGCCTCCTTCATGCTAGTTCAAGGGACAGGATGCTGAGCTCCAAGCTGAGGATGGAGCCCTCAGACCCAGGGATGGATGCTCAGCTCCTCCCTGTCTGTGCCCCAAGGACTTTACCTGGGCAGGAGCACTGCAGGACAGATGAGTCAGGTCCCCAGTTCTGGCCGCAGCCCGGGGATCACTGGAGCTGATCAGAACTGGAGCACTAATTTCCATGGAATGCCTGTGGCTGGTGGCCTGTGAGGACCTGTGTGTCACACTGAATGCGGTGAAGGAATGGCGTTTCTTGGTGTTCTTCTTGCCGTCCGCACGCTGTTGAAAGGCACTGACTGCTCCTGTGCTGCTTAAAGTGGGATGTGGGGCCATACTGGCCACTGTGCCGGGATCAGAGGCCAATGAGGCATGACAGCCAGATACAGCAGCTGGGCAGAGCTTGTCCATCTCAATAAGCTCCTTGGCAGAGTCGTTGAGCTAAGTGAGAAAGGGGGAGAGAGGGCTTCATTAAATGACGATCACAGGCTACATCCAGCTTTCTGAGCTCTTCCAGCCTGCACTCATATTTAAAAATTGACAATGTGTTCAAACTGGTCAGATATTTCTAGCAGGGCATCCAATATGAATGGTGTGATAAAAACACAACAAAGGGTGACATGCCATCTGAAGATTCTATTGAAACACTTTCTATAGCAGCGCTATTTTCCAAGAGCTGGCTACCACATCTGCCTCAATGCAGCCCCAGTCTTTTCCTGGCTGCCCATTTTTGAGGGACCAGAGAGAGAGGAGCAAGGAATGCCCAATGACCATCCAACATTCACCATAACAACAGGTTCCTGGCCTACCTTGTACCATCTAGTCACTCAGGTAGGAGAATTCAAGGCATGTGACCAGAACGCACTTTCTAACCACTGGTGACACAGGTGGCAGGTAAGTCCTGCCATGTGAATAGGAGCTATGGGTATTCTTTTGAGTAAGAGCCTGCAGCAGGCTGCCAAGACCCAGGGCTGTCCTGACCCTGGCCCATGAGGAGTCAATACTGCCTTATTTCCAGCAATTCACAAGGACTTGGGACACAACTCCTTCCCTGCTCTCATACCTGCAACACAAAATAGCAGGTGCCTTTACAGAGAAGAGTTTGATCCTGCTTGAGTCCATGCCAGCCTGTGGTAACTGGGCATTAGTACTCTGGAGGCCATGCTGGAAGTGCCTGGAGGGTGAAGGGGCTCTGGGAGGAGCGGGGCCTTGTACTCCTGTTAGGGGTCAGGCAGGGCCTCTGGTTAGATGAAGGGTCAATTCATCTTCCAGGAGCCAGAGTGTGCTCCTCACTTGGAGCAAGTTTTCCATTCAAGGTGTACGGCAGAGCCCTTTCCCTCTGGAGCTGCACTTGGCTCAACCTAACTTCATACCTAAAGGTGGAACTTACAGTGTTTGAAGAAATGAAGCAGATGGAGCCAGTTTGTTCAGTGTGGCCAGGAAGAAAATGATGTGAGAATGTGCTTGGAACCAGCTCCACAAGATGGGTTAGAAAAATTCCATTATGCTAGATAAATGTCTGTAGAATTGTATTCTTTCTCTCTCATCCTTTCAGAAGTAGTAGAAGAAATGGAGTGAATACCAGCTAGCCCCCTGGGATGTACCCCAGGAAGCAGGAAGTTAAGCAGGAGGGAACTCGAGCCATTGTTTTTCGTTTTCTTCTCATGTGACAGAAAGTATGTGGGAGGCATGACTTGAGCAGGCCTGGGACACTCCTTGTCCTGCATGACTAGCCTGTGCTCGTGTTGGAAAGCAGAGGCCACAGTGACACCTACACCAGCAGGATGGGTGCCCTGCCCAGCTTCTCGATAGAGCCAGCACACAGCGGGATCCGACTGTGGCCAGAGCACATGCCAGCACAGTGATTGCTGGATTCGCAAGGTGGGCTGTGGCACTATCCCTGTGCTCAATTTTTCTCTTTCCAGATGTCACATTCCTAAATTTCTAGCCTTGGACATAAGCTCTGTGTGGTCTCCAGGGGAAAATTTACCCCAACCAATGGGCCTTAAACCCAGAGACCCAGAGTTTCAGAGTGTCCAGACAGCGCCAGCTGCCATATGCCACCCTCCAGCAGGTCTCCACATGGGGACCAGAAGTGGTCCTGGAGTCAGTTCCCCTGTTTAGGGCATGAGACGGGAGTCAGCGTGGTCATGACTATACCTACACCCACATTTTTTCCCAGGTGGGACTATGGCATGTAGTGTCCAGGGAAGAGACCATCAAGGTGATGGTGGTGATGGACAGTGAAAGAGGAGTAAGGCACATCAAAGACTAACCTCCCATCTTTACCCTTTGTCCAAGCTGTACTGCTTTGGGAACAAGGGAGTACCCAGGGTGTAAACCATGCCCTATGTACTCCCCTGCCTCCCCTGTTCTGGCAGGCTACAGCTTCCCCTGTCCCAGGCCACTTCCCAGGGTAGTAGAACAGGTCAGGGAGGTTTTCAAAGTCAGTTCCTGACTCTTTCCCTCCACACTCACTGTCAAGGTCAGCCCCCTGTCTAAGAGGTCAGGGGAAAAGGCAGTATGAAGGACCCTGCTGGAACAACAACATATCTGCAAGCTAGGGCAGGTGGGTGGGTGGGGAGAACAGAAAGAGACAAAGACCATGCAGTGCAGAGTTCAGTGCTGAGGGTAAAGCACAGCCCAAGGTGCCAGTTTAGAGAAGGGGTGAGTCAAGAGAGGCTACTATGTGGGGGCAGTTTGAAGCTTGGGGAATGAACTAAGCAGAGTCTGGAATGATGCATAAGATTCAGATAGGAGCAGAAAGAGCAAGCGTGGCAAGGAAATCCACAAAGGCAGGAGGTCTTTGCAGGCAGGTAACGGCAACCTGGAGCCATACCCACGTCCTTGGCTGAGCCTGGAATATGGGCTGGAACCAGGTGGTTGTCAGGCCAGGAGGGGCCATGCCAACACACAGTGGAGTCTGGCTTGAGGACTGGGTTGGCAAATTTCCTCAGCCTTCTGCTGTGGAGGAAAACACCAGGCTCTTGCTTAGGGTACACCACTAGGGTATGTCACTGCTAGCATCTTGATAACTTAAAAAAAAAAAAACTGACAAAGCTCCACTGAATTGAAGCAATGAGAGCACAGATGTGTCATCTCTATAAGGCCAGGGAGATCACACACACAGATGTCTTCAGAAGGCCCTTGACTGGGCTGCCAGCGTTTTCAGTACAACACCTGTCTTTCAGAAGGAGGTTATGAAAAACTCACGCCAAGCCCCCAAACGTGTGATTTAAATCCAGGATCATTTACTTTGAAATGTTTCCTCTAACCAGGATTGACTGTTCTGTTCTATTTTGTGCCTTTTTTTCACTGGTTTCCTCAATAGTCCTAGCTCAAAGAACACAGAAGCACCTGTTCTCTCCCACAGCCCTGCATGGGGCTCTCCAAAGTCAGCCTCCTGGACCCCAGTGTTCTGCACCCACCGTACAGGGCCAGGAGCAAAACAGAAAAGCAGGAAGTCTCCCTATTTATGGGTATTTGAATATGGTCTAAACACTACCCACCATATGTCTCCACTTGGAAGATAATTATGTAGAAATTATGTGCTCTAGGATGGAGTAAAATAATTTCATTTTCCCCCAAAGCAGTGGACCTGTCTCACTTAGTTCTACTGTTACTCTGTTGAGTCAGTATTAGAAATTCTATTCTCAAAACCTGGAAATCTGGGCACTGACAGGTCAGGTGTCTGCACCAGAACACACAGAGCCATAAAGGAGTTGAGCACAGCTACCTGGTCCTGTAACAGTGCTGTCTGTCCTCTTGTGTGCCATGCAGCCCACCACACAGCATGTGTCAGTCCTCAACATGTATTCCAGGGAATGCTTCCAAATAACCACACTGCCCTTTCCCTCTCCATGGAGAACCAGGGTGCAGGGGCATCATGCTGCTCTCACTCATGCCTTAACAATCCAAAGCCCACTATGGGTCCTGAAAGTGAGGGACAATCCACTTCCATTGAAGATAGTGCTTTTAAGAAACCATAGGAAAAATAAGAACTTCTGCTTCTGAAGTGGTGTATTCTCATATTTTATCATGGCCCTAGAGCCCGTAACCTCTTTGCATGAGGTGAGGGGAATCCAGTGACAAGACTACTAATGAAACAGTTCAGTTTTGTCTTCTTTACTTGAATTGCTGCTGGTGACAAGTGACATCTTATTGGAGATAGAGATGATAGAAAAAAGAAGAAAGAAAGAAAGAAAGAAAGAAAGAAAGAAAGAAAGAAAGAAAGAAAGAAAGAAAGAAAGAAAGGAAGGAAGAAAGGAAGGAAGGAAGGAAGGAAGGAAGGAAGGAAGGAAGGAAGGAAGGAAGGAAGGAAGGAAGAAAGGAAGAAAGAAAGAAAGGAAGAGAGAGAGAAAGAAAGAAAATTATCTAGTAATTGATCACCAGTGCCTGGAGACCTTGACTTGCTAGACTTTGACAAGTGCCATGACTTTGACATGGAAATGCTTCATCTCTGGGACTTGGTTCCAGAGACAAAGTTCACTGTCCAGGGAAGTAGCCATGTTACACAAGGCTAGGGATGGGCCTGGCAGCTGGCACCACCAATGGTGTCTAAGTTAGAAAGCCTCTCTCTGGGTGCATACATCTATACCACATGGACCCATTATTGCAGGATACCTGCACTTACCAACATCTGCCTGTGGCAGTGGCTCCTGCATCAGACCTGTTCAGAGCAGCCATAATTTCCCATCACCTCCTACTCCAACTGAGGAAACCAGATAGCTCTGCTTTGCCCTGAGTAGGTGCTGCAGCCCTGCCTCATAGGATCAGGGGAATATTGGGGGATAGCTGAGGAGACAATGAACAAACACCTGGGAGGTTTCCCTCTCCTTTCTCCTGACCAGAATACTAGATCATGCTGTGAGTAGCAGCCGATTGGCAACTGTGAAAGGGTAGACAAGTGCTTCCTGCCTTAGGATGCTCCCCTCTCTCAGCCAAGACACTCATCTGGGAATGAACAGGCTCTGCTGCTCCATCCATATATGGGGTCACCTGATTTGTATCTCAAGTGTGTACCTCCAGCCCACACAGACAGCACACTCAGGCAGACTATACCTTCGTTGGCCATATAACTCTAAAGTCAATGATTAACCAATACATCCAATAACTCCAATTTTGATTGTTTTTCATGAAAATAGAAGAAGTTTTTAATTTCCATACAAAATGGAAACAAAGCGGTTGTCCCAATGTTTAAACATCTTAATGAATTTGTTCAATTATCAGAGGATTGTTTATCTACTACAAGTCCTGCTCCCTCTTGCTCTGCAGGACCCTCTGAAGAGCCAGCCCACAGTCACATACTGCTAGGGACATGGTATCAGATGGACCAGGCCAGCTCAGTCAGACACATTTTCCTCCACCATGGGTCCAGTCTTGGCAATGGGAGTGTAACTGTCAGGCAAGGTCACTCCCCTTGACATTTGTCAGAAGAAATCTCAGGATATTCACACTTCAGTAAAGATAGGCCGGCAAAGACAGCTGAGCTGCATCAATGAGTGCTTCTTGGTTGTAAAACACTTCAGTCTATACAAGACTAAACTATTATCAGGGGGTGGGCAAGAACAGAATGATTTCTTTTTAATTCTGGCACCTCTTATCCTCCTCCCTAAAGGTCATACCTGGAACACAGTTACATACAGCCTCTGAGGAGAAAAGCTATCAAAATAAGACAAGTGGCCTGGTGATGATGACCAGCCAAACACATCTGAGATCTACCTTCATCACCACAAAGGCTTACCTGACTCTTACACCAACCTTCTGAGGTGATATTAACAGAGCAATTTTACAGATGAGGAAACTGAGACTCAGAGAGTTTAAGTCATTTGTTCCAAGTCACACAGCTTACCAAGCAGCACTGTCACTACTGCTCATACCTTTTAGCACATCACATTGCATTTGCCATCATGGCTTTTACTGCAGAGTGTGGGGATGCTTTTGTGATCTTGCTCCATCTTTAGGTTAAAAAATTAATGTACCCATTGAGGTATATCTCTGTCTTTGGCAATTGAACAGGTGGGGTTCACTTCACATATTCAAATGTGGGTCTTTAAAAGTCAGACCAAATTTTTGGCATGAAAATTAGGTAAGGCAAATTCTCACACTGGGAGGACTCCAGCTACAGTTACTGAGGGTGGAAGGCCATTTCTGTTTCTTCCTTTTATTTTGATTATGTGGCAGTGACCTCACAGCTGTTAACAATGCCAAACTTTTATTTACTGAGGACACTGAACTCTAGACATTTGTAATGCCATGAGCCAACATTGTCCCACTGTTCCATTCATTCAACAAATACTTTTTGTGCACCTTCTGATGCTATTTCCATCCCCACAAAGTGGTAAGCAATGTGAGAGCACCATGGAAACCCAGACAAAAGGTTATAGTACCTGGCTGCTGGAAAGCCCTGAGTGAACCCTCACCTTACCCAGCACAGGGGAGTTGCCTTTTTTCCATTCTGTCCTCTTCAGGTTTGCCTGTGAAGCCTTGCTCTTCCCCTCAGGATGACTGAAATATACAGGGGAGACTCTAGCTATGTTGTCAAAGTGGGCTGACAAACTCAGGCAATTATTCAGAAAACTGAGGTTTAAAATAAAAAATGTCCAGCAATTAAAATGAATGAGAAAAACAATTCCATTTACAACTGCATCAAAAAATAGCAAGGAAAAAATTTAACCAAGGAGGTAAAAGACCTCTACCCAGAAAACTATAAGACAACGAAGAAAGAAAATGAAGGAGATGCAAGATACAATGCTTATGGACTGAGAGAATTAACTTTTGCTAAAATGTCCATACCACCCAAAGCAATCTCTAGATTCAGTGCAATCCCTAACAAGGTAACAATGGCATTTTTCATAGACCTATACTAACTAACCCTGAAATTTATGTGGAACCACAAAACATCCTAAATAACTATAGCAATCTTGATGAAGAACAATGTTGGAAGGATCACACTACCTGCTCTCACACTATACTACAGAGCTATAGTAATCAAAACAGCATTTTAGTGGCATAAAAACAGACACATAGATCAATGGAACAGAACAGAAAACCGAGAATGAGCCCATGCCTATATGATCAATTAATGTATGACAAACAAAGCAAGAATATGCAATGGGGTAAAGACAATCTTTTCAATAAAGATATCGGGAAAACTGGACAGATACATGTAAAAAAAAAATGAAGCTAAACCATATACAACCACTCTCCAGAATACACTTAAATGTAAGTAAGACCAGAAACTATGACACTCCTAAAATAAAGGCAGTAAAGTCTTAGATGTCACCCTCAACAATATTTTTTGATACATCAACTTGGACAAGGGAAATAAACAAACAAAAAACTGAATGGAACTACATCCAATAATAAGATTTGCACAGCGAAAGAAACCATCAACAAAATGAAAAGAAAACCTACTGAATGGAAGAAAATATTTACCGACACTACACGCAATAAAGTTAATCTACAAACTACATAAGGAATTCATACAACTTAATAGTAAAAAAAACCCAAACAATCTGATAAAAAAAAATGGGAAGAGGAGCTAAATAGACATTTCTGCAAAGAGGACATAAACATGAGCAATAGACATCTGAAAAGATGCTAAACATTATTAATCATCACCAAAATGCAAATTAAAACCACAATGAGATAGTGCCTCACAGCCATCAAAATGGCTGTCATTAATAAAACCACAAACAACAAATGTTGGTGAGGATGTGGAGAAAAGGGAACCCTCGTGCACTGTTGGTGGGAATTGTTGCAGCCACTATGGAAAACAGTATGGAGATTCCTCAAAAATTAAAAAATAGAACTACCATATGACCCAGCAATCCCACTTCTTGGTATTTACCCAGAGAAATCAAAACACTATTTTGAAAGGACATATGCACACCTATGTTCACTAAAGCATTATTTACAATAGCCAAAATATGGAAGCAAATAAAGTGTCCCTCAGTAGATGAATCAGTGATGGCACATACATACAATGGAATATTACTTAGCCATTAAAATAAATGAAACCTTGCCATTTAGGACAACATGGATATACCTGGAGGGTATTATGCTAATGAATTTAAGTTAGAGAAAGACAAATAGCATGTGATTTCACTTACATGTGGAATATAAAGAACACAATAAATGGACAAATGAAACAGAAATAGACTCATAGATACAGAGAACAAGTTGATGGTTGCCAGATGAGAGAGGGGTTGGGGATTGCATGAAAAAGATGAAAGGATTAAGAAGTACAAGTTGCGAGTTATAAAAGCAGTTGCAGGATTATAAAATGAGGCACTGGGATTACAGTCAATAAGATAGTAATAACTGTGTATGATACATGGGTGCTACACTTAACAGTGTGATCACTTCATAACATATAAATTGTCTAATCACTGTGTTGTACAACTGAAACTAATATCGTATATTGACTGTAATTGAAAAACAATTTTTTAAAAACTGGTGAAAGTGTAGGCCTGAACTGCACAGACAATTGCCTAGCCATGCATGTGAAGACCGAGGGAGTATAGGCAAGGGTTTTGAAAGAAATGATGCCTAGAGATGCAAGAATGGTGGATGTTACACTCACCTCTTCCCAGGACCAAACTGGAATTACACCTAAAATATACAGCGATCACCCTGAATAACCAACTGAAGACTAGTTGAAGAGGTCTTGGGACCAGTGACTTACAGAGCAAGCTACATCGAAACTGGTAGGAAGAGTGGAGATGCCAAAAGGGCTGGCCCTGCTGCCAGAGGTGGCAGCTGAAATTCTGGAGGGGTATCTCAGCTGCAAAGGTTCCCCTTGAGGTGCTTAGGGTCTCAACCCCATGCTGGGCTCCCCAGCCCAGAGCACCAGAGCCAGGAAGAGGTGTTCATATAACAACTGGCTGTGAAAATGAGCAGGGATTCTGTTTCCCAGGGAGAGACAGGAGTTTGTTAGAGACACACACACACCATATTGAAGGGCCAATGTACAAAATCTCATTCACAGTTACTCACCCTGGGAGTGAGGGCAGACTGGATTAGAGTTGTGTGAAGAGAACCTGAGGTTTGTACTCTGGGGACAGAGCTGAGGAGACAGACAGCTGCTGGGACCCCAGTGCTGAGTCACTTTTTGGCACCACAGGTACCAACTTCCTTGGGTGGAGCATGCCCCTCTCTATGGCATCATACTGGGGGAATATAATAGCTCCACTCTCAGAATTCCCTGTCAATTCACCCTGTGCAGTTTGAACCTGCTGAGGAGTCAGCTGGCTGGGTCAGGGTATAGAGATATGGGCAGACTCAGGGGGTGTTCAGTGACTGAATTATATGGCTTTGAGTTGGAGGCAATTCTGCCCTTTTCCCATGAAACTGACCGGCAGTTTCCCAATATGACAGATCTGCTAGAACAACTCTTCAGGGTCCAGGCAGCTCCAACCTGTAGAGGTCTGGGAAGAATCTGGAACAGACTGTGTTATGTGACTCAGGGGCAGAGACCAATCCTCCCACCTTCCTCCAAGACTGACCAGCAACTCCCCCTCTCCTATCTCCCTCCCTGTAGCCTACCCTGCTGAGATCAGGCTCCTGACAGAATCTGGGGCAGACTGAGTTGTGTGGCTCTAGAACAGGGGAAATTTTTGTCTTGCATGCCCAGTTGGTGCAGAGTCTTCCCTTCACACAGACAAATCCTGGTCAGTTTGGGCCTGATAAACTCTGCTGGCCTCACTTGGATGATTCCCTGAGACCTCACCTCATTATAGAGGTGTGCAAGTATCCAGCAGAGGGCAACTAGACTTGGTATATCCTGGGATAGTTGCTGAGTGGCCTCACACCCAGCACTGGCCCTGAGTTTGAACCTGTATAGATCTGGTTAATACCACTTGCCCTCTGCCTGGTGACTTACTAAGAATTTACCTCATGCAACTTGAGTATTGCTAGAGGCTCTTTCAATGACTGAGACTAACAGGCAAAGACAGGTGAAGGTGGATCTCAGGGTGTCTTGGAACATTTGTTTACCTGCCCCAATACCTGTTGCTAGTAAAAGCCAGCCTTGGTGTACAGCTTAATTCTTCTTGCATACACCTAGGCCCAGCAGCAGCAGCAGCAGCAGCAGCAGCAGCAGCCACAAACTGTGGATTGCTTTGTAGCTCTGAACAGGTTGCCCAGGGCAACAGGAAGTAATAGGAAGCATCTGAAATTGGCCTGCACCAGAATCCCCAGAATCAACACATCCAGTGGCCTGCTTCAGACAACATCAGGGCAGTATACAATTAGCTTCACAAGTGACATATACAAAAAGAGATCTCAGCAGGAGCCAGATCCTGCTGAGGCAAATTCCACTCCATGTGGTCAGCCCCTGCATAACAGATCATATACTTTGGTCCGGGTTGATCTTCACAGTCAAGTAGCCTGAGGGTTAACTGCAAATGTGGACAGGCCAGTGAAATCAAGACTCAATTACAACAGAAAGACCCACATAACCCACACAAGGAACATTTCTGGAGGACCCAGTGAAGGTGATCAAGGAGACTACCACTCATTCCCAGAGGACACATACTACATAAGGCAACCCTACCAAGACTGGGAGTTACAGCAGATCTACTCAACACATAGAAATAAACAAATAAACACAAAGAGGCAGCTATAATGGGAGACAAAGAAACATGACCCAAATAAAAGAACAGGAGAAATCTCCAGAAAAAGATCTAAATGAAATGGAGGAAAGCAATTTATAAGATAAAGAGTTCAAAAGAATGGTTATAAGGATGCACAAGAAACTTGGTGAGAACTACAGCAGCATGAAAACAGACACAGAATCTTAAAAAAAAAAAACCCAGAAATGAGAATAAAATATCTGAAATGAAGAAAAATGAGGAGAAATAAACAATATGTTGGATGAAGCAGGGATTGAGTCAGTGATTCAACCTTGAAATACAAGGTAGAAAAAGACACCCAATTAGACTGGTAAAAAGAAAAAGGAATTCTTAAAAATGAGGATAGTTTAAGTGATCTTCAGGGCAACATGAAGTGTACCAACTTCTGCATTGAGTAAGAAATCGAGAACTTATTTGAAGAAACAATCACAGAAAACTTTCCTAATCTGGTAAAGGAAAATGACACACAAGTCTAGGAAGCACACAGAGTCCTAAACAAGAAGGACCCAGAAGGCCCACTCCAAAACACATTATAATTAAAGTGCCAAAGGTTAAAGACAAAGGGAGAAGGATTGTAAAAGCAGGAAGAGAAAGACAGTTACCTATAAGCTTCCCATAAGATTATCAGCTCATATCTCAATAGAATCATTTCAAGCCAGGAGGGATTGGCATGAAAAATTCAAAGTAAAGAAAAGCAAGGACCTAAAACCAAGACTACTTTACTCAGCAAGGCTATCATTTAAATTAGAAGAGAAATAAAAAGCTTTCCAGACAAGAAAAAGCTAACGGAGTTCATTTCCACCAAACCAGTACTATTAGAATTGTTAAAGGATCTTCTCCTATTACTATTATTTTTATCCTCAGCTGAGGATGCTTTTTCATTACTTTTGGAAAGAGAGGAAAGAAAAGAGGAAGGGAGAGAGTGAAACACTGGTGTGAGAGAGAAGCATTAATTAGTTGCCTTATGTTTGTGTCCAGACTGGGTAATGTATGCACGGGAACTGTATGTGCCTTAACCAGGAAACATCCTGCAAACTTTTGGCTATGGGACAATGCTGCAACAAACTGATCCACACCAGCCAGGGGTAAAGAATGTTCTTTAAAAAAAAGAAGAAGCAAATAGAAGAATATAGTTCAAAGAATAAAATGGCAATAAATAAAAACCTATCAATAATCATTTTATTTTTTTAATTTTTTATTTTAGTTTATTCAGTACAGTTTCTATCCTTTATTCCATTCCAGCTCACCCACCCATCCCTCTCCTCCTCCCTCCCATTTCCCACCTCCCTACTTTTGTCCATGTGTCCTCTACATTTGTTCCTGTAAACCCTTCCCTTCTTCCCTGAAATTCCC
>CM052542.1:90806469-90850942 GCA_028533065.1 Trachops cirrhosus | reverse complement strand
AATGGAATTCTATGCAGCAGAAAGATAGAAGGCGCTCCCACCCTTTGCAACAGCATGGATGGAGCTGGAAAGCATTATGCTAAGCAAAATAAGCCAGGCAGTGAAAGACAAATACCATATGATCTCACCTTTAACAGGAACCTAAACAACAAAACAAAGAAACAAGTAAAATATAACCAAAGACACTGAAATAGAGGATATGTAGTCAGTGACCAGAGGGGAGAAGGGAGGGAATTTCAGTGGAGAAGGGAAGGGTTTACAGGAACAAATATAGAGGACACCTGGACAAAACTAGAGGGGTTGGAAAGGGGAGGGAGGAGGGGAGGGATGGGTGGGTGGGCTGGAATGGGAATAAAGGATAGAAACTGTACTGAATAAACTAAAATAAAAAAATAAAAAATAGAAAGAATGGAGACCTAAGAGAAGGGAAATTTCAAAAGAGTCTGATACAAATTACAGTATGAAAACAGAAAACTTCACTCATTTCCTAAGAATGTATGAAAGAAAAAGGCCCATGAACAGTCAAGTTCTGAGTAGCAACTTAGCAGGATGTGCCCTGTTATCAGAGGAATCACTTGTTAGAAGTCTTGAGATTAGTGTAAGGACCATGTGAAAATTTTGCCTGAACACATTTATTCTCCACTTTCTGTGACATCCCCCAATAGATGTCTCTGCTAGGAAGGTGGTACCAGCAGGAGGCACATGCTCCTTCCCAGAGATGCTTAAATCTTGGAAGAGTGCCCTGCCCTCAGGTGTGCAGTACACAATCTCACAGGGCCCTTCTGCCCAGTGGTCACAGATCTTAGGCAGCTAAGGAGGAAGGAATGAGTGCAGTAAAAAAATATATGGCTGTCACCATATATTTGGTGAAAAATATATGGCTGTTCAGAATTTAAAATTCAGAAGGCAGGTGGGAGCTTCACCAATGGGTCCCACCTTTTCATTGACTGGGCTTCTTAACAAGTAAAGCATTTCTGGACATATGCCTCCAATAAATTACATATATTTTCTAGTAGGACACTATATTATATCCATTATAAAACATACAATGTTGTAATTAAAGCTGTTCAAATATAAAAAATTAAACCATAAATTGAACAGAGGCTGTAATATTTTCTTTCCTTACTCACAGAAGTATATGCTTGCCACTTTGGAGACCAATACCTAAGACCAGTGGTTTTCTATCAATTTAGTGGGTCCAACCAGCATTCCTTAAAAAATATATATCAGAATGTATCACATGTGCTCAGGGTAAAAGCAGTTCCAGGAAATGTTTGGTTAGTTTCACATAAACACTGATGTGTATGCCCTTGGTTGGAATGTAAAATGCATTCCTCATTATATGTCACAATCCAAAAAGACTGAAACCCATTGACATTGAGGGGAGAAGAGATACATTTGGTGGATGAGAAGTAAAAAGTCCTCTTCTGCTCATCTGCACAGATGTAAATGTCTGGTGCAGCCAGGTACAGGGATCAGTACTCTGGCCCACTGCATGTCACCAATCTGACAGCCAGGAGCCTTAGTGAATGCCCCAGCCCTTGCTCCTCTCCTCAAGGGAAGCCCAACCTTGAACATCCAGCCAGCTGTGCTAGGGTGTATGACTACAAAGGGGTGCTCACAGTCCCCTCTGTCCTCACAGGCCCTAGGTACCAGGGAAAAGGATGGGACATTTGTGTATCTGCAGCTTCTCTGGGATAGGAAATCAACTCCCAAGGTCAGTGAGCAAGACCTATGTGGCCATGAAGACTCCAATACAGCCTGTGGCAGGTTACCTTTGGGGCCAAGGGACAGAGAAATGCTTGGCCATGGTTTATGGACAGCAGTCAGACCTTCACCGAATTGTTCTGCTATTGGAGCCTTGACATTCGTACCTGTTGCTTCATCATCACTTAATTTAAACAGCCCTCAACCACTTGCAGAGCCTGCAAATAGCAAGCATTTCCTCTCTTTCCTTCCCTCTCTCTCTTTCTGAGATCTCAGGTCAACCCCTATAACTAGACAGTCAAGATCTCAGAGTTCTGAAAATTACAGCCTCCTCCTTCCTCTTGCAAGCAATTGTCTCATTTCACAGATGGTTAATGAGCTTAGCGCTAAGCATATAGTAGGTGCTCAGTAAATAGCTAGTAAATGAATGAGTGTGACTTATATTTGTGTGTGTATACAATGCCATCTACTTATGGAGTATGATGTACACCCTGTGCTCAGCACTTGTCCACATGCCTTCAACAACCCCTTTGAAGGAGCTGTGACTTACACCCCACTTCCCACACATGGACCCAGCAGCTAAGAGAAGTTACGAGGCCTATCTTGAGAGGGTGTGCTGGAATTGGGGCTCCAAATAGTTCACCTCAGCCACTCACCAGGCCCCTATTGCCTAGATGAGCTGGCAGGGCTATATGTGACTGGTGAAGCTTTTTTCATGGAGAGAACTTTTCTTAGGGATGCATCCCATGGTCACAAGGGGCATAAGGATATTTATTCATAATTCATAATGCAGACTGAATTAAAGATTTATTTAGAGAAAATTTGGGCTAAATGGGGAAGAAACTTAATTTCAATGGTTACAAACATGGACCAAAAGTACCATGAATATTTCAAGGTTGGGAGAATTGTAGGTAGGAAGCTCATGTGTGGTTGCCCATGTGCACATGCTGTGTGTGCTCAGGTCCTGGAGACCTCAGGCTGAATGGGCTCTGGAGAGCAGGTGGCACAGATGGTGAGGCAGATCTGGGTGGGTTGTTAGGGATTCTTAGGGCAGCAGGGAGATGAAACTGGAAGGGGCATGCTCAAGTGGACTGAGGAGAGATCCCCAAACCACTTGAGGGTGGCACTACAGAAGGAAAATGGAGTCTGATTACCAAGCACACACATGTTAGACACCTACTGCTTGCCAGGGGTTCTGCTTGACATTGAAGGTATATCAGTGAAAAAAGCAGACAGAACTCCCACCCTCCTGGAGACCCAGAAATTAGCAAGTAAATAATATTTAGTATGTCAGATGGTGGGCAGTATATTGAGAAAAAGTATGAGGAAGACACGCTGGGTGGGGAGGGTTGCAGTTACATAGGGTGTCTTGGAAAGGCCTCACTGAGAAAATGACCTGTGAGATGGATCTGAAGGAGGCCTGGGAGGGAGCCTGCTGACCTCTGAGAGAGGAGAGGCAGGGGTGGGGACAGTGGGTACAGAAGCCTTGAACTCAAAGTGGGCTGGTGTGTCTGAGAAGGAGCAAGGAGGCCAAAGTAACTGTGGTAGTCTCCTAGGTGGGGATGAGGGCAGAGGTGATGGGGAGCAGCCAGGCCAGGACCCTGGAAAGTCCTGGCTTTGGTCTGAGGTAGGTGGTCTACCACAGCTGAGGGAGTTCTGACATGAGCCCCTACTACTATGCTCAGAACAGACTACAGGTGTCTGGGGCTTTGAAACTAATGTGAAAATTTCATTGGAAAGTTCTCATAATTTTATGAAAAAAGCAAGATAGAAATACTTATGCAGCACAATCCCAATTTGTTCAAAATATATATAAATTTATATACAGTAAAAATAAAGGAAAGAAAACACACTGCTAACAACATTTCATTTCATTCTTTTTCTACTTGAATCACATTTACTAATAGGATTATAGGTGATTTGAACTTTCTTCTTCACACTTCTTTGAATTCCCTATTTTGAACAATAGCCAGCTATTATTTTTATAACCAGAAAATCATTAAAAACAAAACAAATGACCACATTAGGCTGGGATATCTATCAGCGTATGGTGAAATTCCTAAGTCATGGCACTAATACATTTTTTTCCCATTTTGTGCAAAATGTGAGGTACAGTAAAAAGGCTTTGGTGTTTTTCAGTTGCGTGAAATGTAGTCATTTTGTAGGAGCATGAAGTTTCAGGGAAGGTCTAGCAAAGGTCTTCTTTGAGCCCAGTTGAGCAGTGGTGTTTTGATGTTGAAAGCTGGCTCCTAGTCTTCGGGGAAGCTCCAGATCTGTAGGGAACATACCCTGTGTCATGCTGCAACAAGGCATCTGAGAACTCAGCAGGTGGAAAAGATCCCACAAGGCCCAATGGGAAGCAAAGTGGAATTCCAGAAAGTAAAGCAGAGGAGGAGGGCAGGGCCAGGAGGACAAGTGCCCCTGCTACTGGTGTCTGTGTAGTTGTGTAATGGGGTGTAGGTTGAGAGGCCCCAGGGTTCCTCAACAAGCCTAGCTTGGGGGCTGGCAAAAGTGACAGCACAGATATTGAGTTATTTTGCATACCTGTAACAGCAGGTTAGATTCATACCTATATGCAAAAATGGTTATTTTGCATATCAACAGCAGACAAGCTAGGGAGATGGGGATGACTTTGACCCATGATGTGACTGGGATCCAGCTCCCCTGGTTACCGGTTACCATGCCTGTGCATGAGCTTAGAGATGGTTTGTCCCATTCCATGGGGCCACCCCTGCCCAGACTAAAAGTCAGAGAAGATGGGAGAGTGCTCACAGGTGTAGCTGATTGTAGCAGGTGTTGGAAATGGGGTTATGGAGGAGTTCCAGGCTGGGGTTTAAACTAAAAGGCAAGCCGCCACAAGGGATGGGGGATAATGTGAGTGTGTGGGAAGAAAAGGGGTAAAAGGACTCTCACTGGCAGGCCACGAGGAGGTGCTACGTGCTTTTGGATTGAGAACTGGAGATCACAGTGACACAGCTGATGGTGGGGGGAACTACAAGACACCTGCCCAGCTGGGCACTGATTACTGGGAGAAACTTGAAATCTAGCCAAGCTATGGACTTCTACTTCTTTTCCTGAGATACCGTACCCCTGACTGGCCTGGTTTGGCAAGGGGAGGCAGGACTGTGTGTATGTTTGTGGGTGTTTTAAAGAGACTTTGAGATTTAACAGCAACATTACACCATTACTCTAAACCTGTGTAACTTTTGAATAAACAGATTCTTTCCTTTTTACCAAACTCTGATATTGAACACCACAGTTCATACCAGTGGCGAGCAAAGACGAACCTACAACAGAAAGACCTCGGGAGAGGGGGCTTGTTTCGGTAATAGTATCTTGGCTCCCAAGTGGGTCCTCTTCTGTAACAGCTGTGTGGGGACACAGCCATGCCTGCTTACCTGCTAGCTTTGGCCTTACAGAGGTAGAGCTGGGAAATGAGAATTGCTGACCCTGCACTGGAAGAGCACTCCTGACCTCTTCTCTCACTGCCTTCCTGTCAGTCATCCGATTGCTGGGGCAGAGGTATGACCCAGTATTTTTTAAACTTTTTATAACACACACTAAGTAGAAAGATGCACTTATCACCCCATCAGCAAATACTCCCACTCTGCCTGCCTTTTTGTTTCATCTGCTGCCTGCCCTCCTCCACTGTTTTGCTGCAGTGTTTTAAAGCAAATTGCAGAAATGGCATTATTTCAGCTGCAAATGCTGAGCATATATATTTAACAGAAGGGATATCGCTGTCTCTGGTCCATCCTCACTGACCCTTCACAGGGGCAGTGCATTCAGAAGCCGAAGGTACTGGGCTCATGTTTCTTCTTCCCACTCTTCTAGCTCTAGTTCAAGGCAGCAATTCCAAGCAAAGGTGTAGGTTTGCAATCTCCACACTCTCTCTCGGGTGGGTAGGTCCCAAGGCCTATGCTTGAGAGTGAGGAACTAGCAAGTTTCTTTGTTTCCAGATCTGATCTGTATTCCTCTACTGACATTTATCTGAAATAAAGTTAACATTTCAATTTCTATCTCTCAGATACACATCTTTTTTCTCAGCTAGATCTATGAATAGGGTATGAAGACTTGCTATGATTAAAAAAGCCCAATGACAACCCAATAAATTTTCCCTAAAGTTTACATATTTAAGATCATGTTAACCAATAAATTGTGTTGCAAATTTAGCAATAAGAAATACAAACAAGAGCAGAGTTTCAACCACACATTCATCCCCTTTTAAGGACAAAAAGGTTTATAGAAGCATAAATTGACCCCTGGGATTATTCCTTTGCACCTGGTTTTAGGCCTTGCCTCAGTCCTGAACCACCACAAGGTTTGCAGACTGCTCCTACCATTGCAGCCTCAGCATGTATTCCAAAGAGAGAGCTGGCTCACAGCACTGGGGCTTCTCCAGCTCAGTGCTGTGATCAGGCACTGCAGTCCCTTCTGAGACCTGGGCTGGCCACTCCCTGCCTCTCCCACTGAAGTCCAGACCTCAGGCTCTGGCCCTAGGATGACACTGGCCACCCCTCTTTGAAAGCTGGATGATTCCAGACCAGTTCCCCATGCCCCACTTGGTTCATGGATACTCATCTCTAAATGACTGTTTTCCTTCACTCCAAATGAAATGGAATATGATTACAAATTGCATTTTTAAAAGGTGGAGTTCTTTTTCCTTATTCATACAACAGCCTCCAAAACAACACACCAGCAGCAAAATTCAATTTTGCAACAAAGTACTGGGACGAGAAAGCCTACTAAGTAACAGAGCTGGGCTGGAGCCTGATGGTTTGGTGACTGCAGCTGGTCCTTGCTTTATGCCAAGGGAGCCAGGTGGGCTGTGGTGAGGAGTCTGGATTTAGGCTAAAAGCAATGTACCCCTCTGGGTCTTTAGGTGGAAGTGAGGCAGTCCATCATCTTTGTAGAGAAGGCTCTGGTAGCAGAGTGGGAATGAACTACAGAGAGATGGGGTGGAGGGCTGGCTCGGGGAGGGTTGATAAATAACAATTAGCCTGGGCTGTGGCTGTCCTGAGCCCTTCTCCCTGCATCCTAAGGGGTCCAAGACCCTGTGGGTTTCTGAACACGACATCTTGGAAACTTCTATTCTAGAAGGTTCTTTTACAATTTTACACTATCAACCTCCTAAGCCCCTGCTACCCTGAGGTAAAAGCAGGGGTGTGCTTAGAAATGACAGGGACATGGTCAGGGAGGGGTCAGTGAACACAAGGACAAAGCTTGTGTGCACTGAGCAGGGAAGGGTCTGAAAAGGAGATGGACCTAACTCAGATTCACCACTTAGCCTGTTAAGTTACCTTTGCTTCCAGTGTCATATATGAGAAACCGATAGCCAACATCATACTTAACAGGCAAAAACTAAAAGTTTTCCCACTCAGATCAGGAGGAAGACAAGGATGTCTCCTTTTACCACTTCTGTTCAACATAGTATTGGAAGTCCTAGCCACAACAATCAGACAAGACAAAGAAATAAAAGGCAACCAATTGGAAAAGAGGAAGTAAAACTGTCTTCTTAACAGATGACATGAAAGTGTACATAGAAAACCCTATAGACTCCACCAAAAAACTACTAGACTTAATAAGTGAATTTGGCAAAAAATCAGGATACTAAGACAATATTCAGAAATCAAAGGCATTTTTGTACACCAACAATGAAACATCAGAAAAAGGAATCAGGGGGAAAAAATCCCATTTGATATAGCAAGAAGAAAAATAAAGTACCTAGGAATAAATCTAACCAAGGAGGTAAAAGATGTGTATTCAGAAAACTACACAACACTGAAGAAAGAATTAAGGAAGACACAAACAAATGGTAGCATATACCATGTTCATGGATTAGAAGATTTAACATCATCAAAATGTCCACACTATCCAAAGCAATTTACAGATTCAATGCAATCCCTATTAAAATACCAGTGATATATTTCACAGCAAAAATTTATATGGAAACATAAATGACCACAAATAGCTGCAACAGTTCTGAGAAAGAACAAAGTAGGAGGGATCACAATACTTGACATCAAACTATATTACAAGGCCACGGTAATCAAAACAGCCCGGTACTAGCAAAAGAACAGATACATAGATGAATGAATCAGAATAGAGAGCCCAGAAATAAACCCAAGTCTCTATGGTCAATTAACATTTGACAAAGGGCAGAAGCATAAAATATTGTAAAAATAGTCTCTTCAACAAGTGGCATTGGGAGATCTCCACAGCTACATGCAAAAAAATGAAACTCTACCACCAACTTACCCCATACACAAAAATAAACTCAAGGTGGGTAAGAGACAAACATAAGTCATGACACCATAAAAGTCCTAGAGGAGAATATAGGAAAATCTCAGATAGTCTACTCAGTAATATTTTCACTGATATGGCCCTAGAGCAAGGGGCATAAAGGAAAGAATAAACAAATGGGCCTTCATGAACATAAAAAGCTTTTGCACAGCTAAAGAAAACATCAGCTAATGAAAAGGGAACCAAACATATGGGAAAATATATTTTCCAATGATACCTAGGAAAAGGGTTTTATCTTCAGAATATATAGAGAACTCACAGGACTACACTCCAGGAAGACAAACAACCTAATTAAAATATGGGCAAAGGACCTGAACAGACACTTCTCCAAGGAGGACATACAGAGGGCCCAAAGACATATGAAAGGATGCTTAGCATCACTAGCCATCAGAGAGATGCAAATGAAAACCACAATGAGATACCACTTCACATCAGTCATAATGGCCATCATAAACAAAGCAACAAACAAGTGCTGGAGAGGTTTTGGAAAAAAAGGGACCCCAGTACACTGTTGGTGGGATTGCAGACTGTTAAGACCACTATGGAAATCAGTATGGAACTTCCTCAGAAAACTAAAAATGGAACTGCTTTTTGACCCAGCAATTCCACTGCTGGGACTACATCCTAAGAATCCTGAAACACCAATCCAAAAGAACCTATGGCACCCCAATGTTCATGGCAGCACAATTTACTATAGCTAAGTGATGGAAGCAACCTAAGTGCCCATCATTAAATGAGTGGATCAAAAAATTATGGTATGTTTACACAATGGAATACTATGAAGCAGAAAAAAAGGAGCTCCTATCCTTCATGACAGCATGTATGGATCTGGAGAGCATTAAGTGAAGTAAGCCAGGCAGTGAAAGATAAATACTATATAATCTTACCTGTAAGTGGGACCTAATCAACAAAACAAGCAAACAAAATATAACCAGAGACACTGAAATAAGAAACAAACTGACAGTAACTAGAGGAGATGGGGGAAAATAAGGGAGGGGTTGTCAAGGAAGATGTAGGGGATACATGGCCAAGCCAAGGGGTATGGGATCAAAGGTGGGAGGTGGGGATGCATGGGGTGGGCATGGTAGGGGGAAACTGGAGACAACAGTACTTGAACAACAATTTAAAAAATTTATAGTTCTCCCTTTCCAGCTTTATTTTTCTCCATAGAGAATATAGTACCATGTAGGGGAGGGGTAGGGGGGGAAGGCAGAAAACTGTATTTGAACAACAATTTAAAAAAAAGAGAGAGAATAAAGTACTGTGTAGGATTTACTCCTTTCTCTATTGTCTGTCTCCTCCCAGAAGACTGAGGTTTCAAGATACTTCTCTCTGCTGTGTTCATGAATGCCTGGCATATAATGAATGCTGAAGGAAAGAAGGAAAGAAGAAGGAAGGAGGGGGGGAGAAGGAAGGAAGGAAGGAAGAGGAAGGAAGGGAGGAAGGAAGAGGAAGGAAGGGAGGAAGGGTAGCCTGAGAGAAATAGTTTGAAGAACACCATGGTGGTGGAAATTTGCTCCTTCAGTCAAGGGATAAGACACACCAACAGAAATCTAAAGCAGAAGGAATAATTAAGTCACTGAGCTGCTGACAACCCCTTCTGTTGTAGATGAACTTCTACTTTATAGCTGAAGTCTGGATGACTGAATGTGGCTACAGTTGCTCTCCTTAGAGACACATAGCATCTACAAGGGACTTGCCGTGAGTACAAGTGTTTGTAGCAACTTGTTAGCCTCCAGGCTCTCACACAGCTTCTCAGAGAGTCGGACACAGCTTTGCAGTGTGCCAAGGGGAGTTTGAGCAGGGAAGTGAGGCGGAAAAACCACTCACAACAGAGAAATTTGGAAAAGTGTGTTTGACAAACCAAGGCTTTGTCTCTACTTCCAACAGAGTCCTCCAAAGATTCAAACTGTAATTCTTAATTGCTCCCGCTTGGAGGATTTGAAAGAAGTAAAAGCGATGGAGAAAAGCTTTGAGTTTCTCTGACAAGGTAAAAAAGAAACAAGATGAAACTTGAATTTGCTGCATTTTTTTTCATTTTTCAATAATCAGCTGGGTTGGGGTAGCTACAGAAAGTCTCCCAATATGCACATGTATGGTGTGAGCATTTCACCTGAATCTGGCCACCAACAACTTAAAATCCCTCCTTTCCAAGCAAAGTGTTAATACAAGATAATAGAGGAAACCATAATGCTAGGTGAGGCATTTTTCCAACTGCCTCAGAGGGTTAACCTCAGTAACAATTTATTGGCAAGGTTTAGAAGTAATGAGGACATGAGGATGCAGCAACTCAGAACTGCACAAATGCTCATTCTGGAGGGAAGAAGCCCAGAGTTCTCACAGCCCCTACAGACTCCAGATGGGATTGGTTCCAGCTATACCATATGACACACCGTTCCTTTCACACCAAACACAGACCCTGATGCTCAGTCAAAAAATACTGTGCTGCCACCTTATAAACAACCAGAGCCAATCTCTCCATGGCTAAATATGTTTTCACCTTCACATCTGAAAACAGTTGCCACCAGCAAGGTCTGCCTAAGGTAGCCCCATAAGCAGTCCTCTGCACAGGTGGATGGCCAAGGTGTGCCCTCAGGGCCAAGTGGAAACTAGCAAAGCAAGTTTAGTTTTTTAAAAGTATGTTTTGTTGATTATGCTATTACAGTTTTCCCAATTTTTCCCCTTTGTGCCCCTTCTACCTTGTACCACCCAACCGTCCAGTGTTCCCCACCCCCTTAGTTCATGTCCATGGGTTGTACATATAAGTTCTTTGACTTCTCTGTTTCCTATACCATTCTTAACCTCTCCCCATCTATTTTATGCATACCAATTATGCTTCTTATTCCCTGTACCTTCCCCCCTATTCTTCCTTTCCCCCTCCCCACTGAAAAACCTCTATGTGATCTCCATTTCTATGATTCTGTTCCTGTTCTAGTTGTTTGCTTAGTTTTTGTTTTTTAGGTTCAGGTGTTGATAGGTGTGAGTTTGTTTTCATTTTACTGTTCATAGTTTTTGATCTTTTATTTCTTAGATAAGTCCTTTTAACATTTCATATAATAAGGACTTGGTAATGATGAATTCCTTTAACTTGACCTATCTGGGAAGCACTTTATCAGTCCTTCCATTCTAAATGAAAGCTTTGCTGGATAGAGTAATCTTGGATGTAGGTCCTTGCCTTTCATGACTTCAAATACTTCTTTCCAGCCCTTTCTTGCCTGTATGGTTCCTTTTGAGAAATCAGCTGATAGTCTTATGGGTACTCCTTTGTAGGTTACTGTCCCCTTATCTCTTGCTGCTTCTAGGATTCTCTCTCCTAGGGGATGTAGGTAACTCTCTCCTTTCCTTCTGCTGCTTTTAAGATTCTCTCTTTATCTTTAATCTTGGATAACTTAATGATGATGTACCTTGGTGTGTTCCTCTTTGGGTCCAATTTCTTTGGGACTCTTTGGGCTTCCTGAGCTTTCTGGAAGTCTATTTCCTTCACCAGATTGGGGAAGTTTTCCTTCATTATTTGTTCAAATAAATTTTCAACTTCTTGCTCTTGTTCTTCTCCTTCTGGCACCCCTATGATTTGAATGTTAGGACTTTTCAAGTTGCCCTAGAGTTTCCTAAGCCTCTCATCATTTTTTTTTTTGAATTCTTGTTTCTTCATTCTGTTCCAGTTGGATGTTTATTTCTTCCTGTAGTTTCAAATCTTTGATTTGAGCCCCAGTTTCCTTCACTTCACTGTTGCTTCCCTGTATACTTTGCTTTATTCCACTTTTAGTAGCCTTCATTTATTCCTTCATTTTGCAACCGAGCTCTATCAGTTCTGTGAGCATCCCGCTTCCCAGTGTTTTGAACTTTGAATGGCTCGCTCCTCATTGTTTAGCTGTCTCCTTGTTGCTTAGCTCTTTTTCTGGAGATTTGATCTGTTCTTTCATTTGGGCCATATTTTTTTGTCTCAGTGCACCTGTTATGCTGTAAGGGGGCAGTGCCTTAGGTATTGACCAGCGCATGGCAACCTTCTTTGCTGCATTATGGTGCTGTCTGTGGGGGAGGGGTCAGAGAGGGAACAATGTGGCTTACTTGCTCTACTCTAGCCCTACTCTCCAACAAACTCTGTTGTGTGAGACTGAGAGTTTCTCCCACTGTGGCAATCCCCACAGTAGTTTATAGCTAGCTTTGAGTCTTTAGTTTCCTGTTCAGACAGCCCCATGTGGCCCACATGGTCTGTGGTCTTGCCATACAACCTCTCTGCCTGGTTCTGCCCCTCCTTTTGGTCTGGCGAATGTTGGAACTTCATGCAGTTTGATTTTCTGGCACTTCTGTTTTTTTTTAATTGTTTTTAGATTTGTTGTTATCCTTCTTTTGGTTGTGTGAGAAAGTAAAGCAATTCTATCTACGCCTCTATCTTGGCCTTTGGACAGGGCAGCTGCCCCTAGGTTGAGACACTTTCAGTTTCTTGCCTTTCAAAGATGGGGATTCATTCCTGAAAGGCGGTACTCACTTTCTCTGGGCCTGCCAGCAGCTGCACCCCTTAGGCTGTAGGCAAGGCTCCAGGCTGTCCTGATTGATGCTCCTGGTGAGGCTGCTGGGCCAGAACCAATGACTTCACAAAGACTCACCAAGACCTATTGTGTGCCTCCAAGAAGTACATGCTGAAAGCGTCCTAGCTGAGGCCTCTGCAGAAATAGTTCATGGGTTATTCTTTATACTTCGTTTAGTTGTGGGAAATACTGGCCCACAACCCAACAAAATTTCACAAATGCACTAATTGCCTACTGTGTCAAGCACTATGCCAGAACTGAAAAGGGAAAAGAATTATGTATTACAGTTCTGGCTTCAAAGGGGCTTACTGATGTAGTTAGGGTAACAAACAACAACAGTGACAAAGCACCCAGCAATGATGGAATGTAACACAATAGATATTATATATTATATTATAGTGTATGCATATTATATTACAAGATGTTAACTTCACAAATATGTCAAAAAATGAAAGGAGTGAGCTGGTACCACTTATGCACCTACCTATTTTTGTCAGGGAAGAAACCCAATGATCATGCACAATGATCATAAACAAAACTTCATGTCCCTCCAACATTCCATGGCAGGTACTCCTGAGCAGTTTTTTTCCTATTTCCTTCCTGAGCCTTTTTCATACTATTTCTGATGTTGCAGAATTAAGGTGTCCTGAGAGTTAGTATCAGTGTGAGGGATCAGAAGCCACAGCCAATTAGAAGAAATGGCGGGACACAACAGCAATGTAACAAACATAACTATGGGCTCCAATAGGAAAGGAAGAAATAAAAGGATAAGATAAGAATGTGGAAACTCAAGAGAGAAAGTGAGTCAAGGCACCATGAAAGCTCGACCACAGGGTCATAGTATAACCACTCTCCACAGTGAACAATCACTTCAAAGGCTAACTCCAGTTCTGTACATCTCCAATAAAAGTCCTGACTGTTCACTCTTGGTGCTGAAGTTGGGGACATAGCACAGGAGAGCCACAGCTGACCTACAGATTCGGTTCTGCCAAAATACCCCTTTGATTCTAATTTTCTTTTTCCTCAGTTTTACTGATATAGTGGACATATAACACTGTACTAATTTAAGGTGTACAACATAATGATTTGTCACCCTTATTTCAAAATTCCTAAACCATCACAGATTAACACCTACTCAGCCAAGATGAAGTCACAAGAGTCATGTTTATCCTCTTGCCTGAAATGCTGAGAAAAGATCTATGAAACGTGGTTTCAGACATGAGACATTGGATGGTTCAGAACAGTAACTGCGAAAAGAGGTCAGCCTGTGGTTGTCCCTGGGTCCCTGAGCCTCTCCCTGAGGTGAGAAGATGAAGTTTTAAGTCACATGGCTAGAGTCCTGCCAAGGGAAAATATGCGGAGGGTCCCTCTCAAGCATTCAGCTAAGTACAGATGAGGGCAACATGAAGAGGAGAACGCAGAGTGATTCCTGAGGCTCAGACAGACCTAGGAGGAATGTGCGTTCCCACCTTCCACAGTGAAAACCAGGTAAGTCATGGGGTATGGAATAGAGAAGATTGTAGACTCAGAAGTGTGGGGACTTAGTTCCATTAATGGAACAATACTTAAAGCAAGCCTCAAAAGCATAAAACTGTTTTCTAAGTAAATTAGCTTATCCCAGGATAAACTAATGCAGAGAGTAGCCTTCTCCTGCCCAGTCTATCTACCTAGCGAGGCCCAGTCCCTCCCACTCACCAGTTCCCTTCATTGAGGATGCTGGACAATCCTCTCCACCAGAGCAGGAACCTCAGCAGTGTACTAAAAAATAAGATAAAATCCTTCTGTGGGGAAAAATGGGTGAGATTTGGTAAAATGAGCTCCACAGAGATAATGTGCCCTCCTCTGTAGGTGATTTCAGGGTCAGGCCTGCCCACTGGCCCCTACAGTACAGAGCCAGCCACCAGGAAAGCCCTAGGCTGGGAGAGCTGTGGGAGCAGCTGCAGCCACAGGCACCACCTCATTGGTTTGCAGTAATACATGGAGACAGGGCTGGGTGTCACTGGTTTTAGAATTGCACCAGGGTAAAATGTTAAAGCCTGATCAGGTCACTAACCTGACACTTGAGGGTTTCCATGGTTTCCCAGTGACTATCTGGTATCTGAGTCACCCTTTCCAGACACCATCTGTCCACACAAACTCCCTCATGCTCTAACAGCCCTGATGGTAGCCCATGGAGAAATGCTAGCTGGGGACACACAATGCATCCCATGTTAGCAGTGGGTAGATTTCTACCAACACTATAGAAGTTAGAAGGCAGTAAAAACTGATAAAAGAAAAGAAAGAAAAAGTAACTAGAAGATGTTCTTTGTCCAAGGGAGCCCCCAAGGCTAGAAGCCACTGCCCCTACTAATTGGGCTGGTGAGAGTGCAGGGAATAACTGGCTGTGACCCTCAGCAGCTGTCAAGAACCCTTGGCTTCTTTCAGAGGCCTCTGTCCCCTCCAGAAGCACCTTTATGCAGATGCAGTAGCTGTGAAACCATTGCTTTCTGTTTCTGTGATGCTGGACAACCTACATGGGCCTGTGCCTATCACCCCATAGATCCTCCTGATACAACCTTCTGATGTGGTGCTAATCCACATTTTGTACAGGGAGAAATTCAATACGATAGCATCATACAATCCAGCAAAGCCCACGTAGCCTCGGGTTCCAGAGTCAAGATTGAGAGCAATAGGCCTTTCAACCCCCTAGTCCAGTATTTCCAGGTGGGAGGGAAGGGAAGGTCAATTAGGAGCAGAAAGTTAGAACTTCCATTTTCCTCTCCCACCACCCACATTGATTCCTGACATATTGAGTTTCTCTTTCAGGAGCTGAGGGAGTCCTTGGAAGAAGGAGGGAGAAGCAGAGACCAGGACTGGTGACTAAGAACGGGCTCCAATGAACAAGGAACACACCTGCAAACATGCCCACAGGGTCCCAGTTAGAATGTAGGATCTGTGGAGGGCACTGAGGGGGAGAAGGGGCTTAGGCATTCCTCAGAAGCCACAGCCCTCATCTCCCTCCATGAAAACATACTACCTGCTCCAGCCAAGGAGGGGAAAACCAAGACAAAGTTGAAGAAATAACAAACAGTTTCTTCTTTGCATCAAGAATGGCAAATCTAGTGTCTGGAAGGGCTGTTCACAGCTTTAAAACAGAACAGAGCACATACAATTAAGAATTCCAGAGGTATTCTGTTTCCAGTAAAAAAGCTTCCAATTGTGCCTGTACATTATTAACAAATGCTTAAATACCATATTTAGTGACACTGGCTCAACATAGTATTCTCTCTTTATAAAAAAAAAATGAAACAGCAGGAAGATAACCATGCTACATGAGCAAGACAAACTGAGTTCAACATCACAATCAAACAAGGCTTTGAACAAAATTGTCTAACAATGTAATTATAATTATTGTGCTGAAGATAAGGACTTTCAAATGAGAAATAACTGTCATTAATAACTACCTACTGCTTTTGGACATTACATTTATTTGACTAAATCAAGATTTTAGCTTTTGCCTCCATCATTTTCTATAAATATTAATTCATTTTTTTCATAAGTAGCATCCTATCAACAGTTTTCCCTCAAACCACAGAGGATTTGTTCAACACCACAACTGAAGCAAACATGTACTAACACCAACAGAGAAGGGCTGGCATCTGTTCCCCACAGTCAGAATCCTCTGGGCTCCCACTGGCTCTGGGTTGAGGTTGCCCCCCACTGGAGCCCACCCCTCCTCCCCCACCTCTCTTGCTGTCCAGAATTCAGCTCCCCTGAGATTGTGCCTATAGGTGCACCAGGCCTGCAGTGTCCCCAGGACAGGGGTTCCTGAGTGTTGTCTCCCTCAGGCAGGTGAGGACCAGGCACACTGGGGAAGGCCAATGCAGAATTCAGACCACTGGCACGCAGAACAGTGGGAGGGGAAGAAAGAGGACAGGGCAGAGCTGTCCTGGGGAGTCAGGGCCAGAGGACAGACCCACCACATGGCCATGGTTTGGCTCAGATTTGGGAAATAGGCTTTCCTTCTGCAAAAGCCACTCAAGATGCATCCAGCTAATAGTGGAGTGATAAATATCAGCTGTCTTGGATCTATATGGATTGTCAGAGAGACAAGACAAAACTCCTGACTTCAGCACCACACCAGGCTGGTCAGAAGGACCACTCCTCACCACAGGCCTTACCTTCTAGCTTCCTCATACCTGTTTGGATCTGGGCTTTCTCCCTTTGTGGTCCACAGGGCTGGCATCTTCTTTCCTCTGAACTGCCCTCACTGATCACTATTCCCACTTGGCAGACAGTGCCTAGAGACGTGGCAGCATACCAGGACCACGGCCACTGCAGTTTTCACTTTCTAATATGTTTATATAATTGACCTATGTAACTGATTTGTTGTCTGTCCCCCACACTAGAAAGTGAGTTCCACACAAAAAAAAGGGTTTGTTTTTTTTTTTGTTTACTGGTGTAACTCGTGAGACCAGCACCTGACATATAGTGGCTGTGCATTGCTTATTAAATTATATTATATATATATTTGTTAATTTGAAGAGGATTTCAGAGATAGAACTGATGAAAACTGATGGCAAAGCAGATTTATGGAGTGAGGGAGAAAAGGAGACTGAAGAGAATGCATGTTTTAGTTTGGGAACCTGAGTGGTGCTGTCAGTGTGGTGGGTATGGAGGCATTGAGAAGAGAGTGGGAGGGACCAGGCAATGCCAGAGTGGACACAAGAGCTGAGGGTCTGGAGACTGGGCAGTTTTAGTCCCTTGTTAATCTATCCCAGACCTGAGCCTGCACCTCAGAGCAGGGAGGGCTGGAATGTCAGCCGTAGGAGCTACAGGCCTGGGTGTGGTCTTAGGTAACTTCCTGTGAGCCCCCCAGCCCCACCCATAGCACTCCACCATGGCACTCCACAGCCAGAGTCAGGGAAAAATGACCAGAAGACCCAGCCCAACCACAGCTCTGCCTGCCACAGCCCACACAGGGCACACATTTTCCTGATGTGAAAATGGGCACTGAGAAGAGTGGTTGCTGCATGTACTTTTGCAAACTTCTTCCAGGTCTCAGGATTCCTCTCAACTGAGGTCACTACCGGATAGGAAGTCCCAGAGAACATTTTCTCATCTCAACCCAAGACCTGAGCACAACACTGCAACAACACCCAAGGCCGACATCCCCTCAGAGCTCATTCCACTCCAATTCCTATGGACTAGGTTCAAGAAAGTGTGCTTTTGCCACCAGTGAAATTCTATCTGCTTTTCTTCTATCCCCAAAGCAACAAGGCTGACCAGCCACAGAGAAGAAAACAAGAAAGTATTAAAGCTTTACATCTAGCAATTGGGGGGACAGAGGTTGAGGGACTCATGTCTGTGACAACCTGTGGCACTTTGTGTGCACACAGCCATGGTCACAGAAAGCAAGAGAAAATCATCCAGCTCTTCTCTCTTCAGATCATGGGTGATCTTAGGAAATCCACTGAGGTAGTGGTGGCTTCTCTGAATATGTATATGTCACCAGAATCTACACCAATTTGTCTGTGCCCCTATTTCTGCATCTCATTTCTGAGTGCAGCAGAGGCTGCTATGACCCATGGTTCAGCACCTGCTTCAGCCTCTCCCATCTCAGGCTAACCCTCTACTTATCTGGGTGTGCAGATACAAACACACATACATGCTGGGCTAAGCAAGATCTTTCATGTTGCTTGACATTTGCAAGATAAGTTCCCTGAAACATTTTATTTCTAAAACAGCCCCGAGGCATCCAGGGCACTAAACCATGCCTCCTTTGGGAGTGAAGAAAACTGCCTTCCCCTTTTCAGTCTGCTGGCCACACCAGGGAAAGAACCCGGGCTGGGGCTGGTGCCAAGCACCAGTGACTCAGGGCATAGTGCTTCAAGTTCCTTATCATCCAGATGGGGAAGATGTTCTCTCCCCATAACACCCCCAAGAAGCTAAACAAACTAGAGCAGACAGTGAATGAAAACGCGGGTAATAAACAGTTCCAACTCTAATTGGACACTAGTTGGTGAGGTGGAGTGAAACCTTCTGCCAAGGAACTGCTGTGGTTCTCTTCTTCCAATCCAGACTCGAAGGCAGCAGAGGCTCCTGGGATGCTGAGCGACTCTCCTCTGAACAGAACAGCAGCATGGGTAGTGTGTGCTGGTTGCAGGGACAGGAGCTTGACACCCTCCTGTCTCTGCCTGTCCTCACACCACAGACTCAGGTCCATCTTTACCTCTTCACCATGGATGGCCGGGGGAGTTAGAAAGGGATTCCTACCTCCTCAGACCCTCCCCTATTTGCTGCCAGAGAAGAGGTGATGTGGGCTGATTATGTATGTGTGTGTGGGGGGGGGGGTATGTGTATACACTGGAGTATACTCTTGTACCCTATGGGACTATGTCACCTAGGTAACTATTCACAATCACACAGTACCCCAACCACACAGTAGCTAATTTTTAAATATCCTATTCAGTATAAATAAAGCAACATCATATTACTGAGTAACTCTGGAGGACTTTTTCAGTTAACTGCTGGTGATCTAGGTCTCCCTATTACTCTGCTTGAACAACTGATTTTCTAAATGTGAAGGTAGAACTTGACATTTATATTTATTGCACTTCATCATTCTCTTCAAGTGTGTTTCCAGCCTATTGCAGTCTTTGAGATCTTAATTCTGGCCCCATGGAGAGGTGTTTTTCCCCTCAGACGAGCATCACAGGCAAATTTGCTAATGCATCTCATAAGCCTCCATGCAAGACTCAGTGCTCCCACCACTGAGACTCAGAGCAGAACAGCCAGAGCACTGCTGCATTCTCTCCCTAGATCTCTCCAGACTGAGGCTACTCCCACCAACACTCCTTGAGGACAGCATTCAGGTGAGGTACCTCTCCTATCATGCATGTTGCTTGTCTTATGGACATTACCCAACTGCAAATGCTGCTCAGCTCAGGAAACCACTGCAGCGCTGTCATGCCTGCACAGAAACAGGGGCACGTCTGCCCTCAGAGAGCTCTTACCTCCTCTGGGAAGTGAAGAGGAGCACTGTGAGAAAATACCAGCTATGCAAGGCCAAGTATGCTCAATGCCCAGAAATGACACAAAGATCTCCAATAAACACATGAATAGACCACTGAGCAGTTATCCACTTAACAAACAATAATCTAATACAGGCCTGGTCTGTGTCCTCCACTATTGTCTGTAAGCCTCACAATTACCCTGTGTGGTCCATGTTGTTGCTCTTGCTCAATAGAGAAAACTGAGGCTCAGGAATTTTAAAGAACATGCCATGGATCACACATCTAGTGTGCAGTGTTGAGCCTTGTTGGTTCCACCTCTGAAGACCAGGATGCCCTGAGTTGCTCCATGGCCCACTCATGGTCCTGCCATTGGGGTTGACCTTTGCTCATGAGAAATGGGCCCTGCTCCCTCAGGGAACAGCCAGAGGGCCATACTAAGGGCAGACCCCAAGCATGCCATTTCCAAGATCTGTGGAAAAGGAGAATGAGGCTGGCTTGGCAGGACCTCAGGTCAGGTGCTCATGCTACAGAGTGGGGCCACCAAAGCCAGACGCAGTTGGGACATGCTGGGCTCAGGAATCACAGTGCTTCCACATGTCCCATAGCACACTGACCTCTGCAGGTAGAACTGCTGCCTTCCTGCATGAGGACCAGGCTCTCCTACTCCCTAGACCTGAGGAATTCCCTCAGATCAAATCATTCTCACTTCCATTAGAACAGTGAATTTCAAAGAACCAAAATGATGACAGTCTGCCCCCACCCCAGGACTAGAGACATGAAGGGAAGGACCTGCCTTGGGTTTGTTCTGTGAGGATGACTGGTTCTCTCCCTGTCCTCAGTGGACACCAATGCGAGGTTAGCCCAGGCTATAGGTGACGGCATCAAACAGGCAGGCATCTGTAAACAATCTATCAGTCCCCATGTGGAGATGACCAGTGGACAATGACTGCTCATGAAATCAATGGGAAGAAAAGAACAAGGAGGTTCAAGCCTGCAGAAGTAGGAGCCAGGAGGTCAGGAAGTGGAGCTGAAAGGCAGTGAGGAGAAGGTCAAAGACTTGAGGAATGAAACTCCCAGAGTGTGGTGAGGGAGAGTTTGGGCAAGGGAGCAAGATGCAAACTTAGTGCCAGGGATCAGCAGGGGCAGGTCATGGTGGCAGGTGTACTTGGCAGCTGGGCCCCCTGTGGCTATGGACAGAGTGGGTGAGAAGGTTATTCCCATAATCCACTGGGAAGCACAGGCATTTCTGGAGACATGGTCTGTTCTCACAGGAAATGGGTCAACAGCAGCATGAGGCCAAGCCAGCTCCAGGCTGGGTTATACCATATGTCCCACGTACCTGCCAGGCAAGCCAGGGTGAAGAAACAGACTAGCAGGAAGAGGACCACACAGTCTGCAGAGCAAATTTTCTCATTTACTTCTTAAAGATGTTTGGGTCAACTATTGTGGCCTGAACTGCATCCATGGGAAACCAGGTGAGGGGAGCACCTCAGTGCACTGCAGGACCCCAGGGTATGCCTGTCCACAAGCCTGTCTGCAACCTGTACCACACTTCAAACCACAGCTGGAAGGGCTAGAGGAGAGCTCTTTGTAATTCAGTCCTATGAGGAACATGAATCCAGCCACATGACCTCATGAGTGCCAGGCTCACCTTGGAGAGAAACAGCATTCCAAACTGTGCCATCTGCCTGAACAGCAGCCCAAAACAAAAGCCAAGGTTCCCTTCTGACATGCCAGTCTGGCTGAGGTTCAAGCTCTGTGAAGGACCCAAGCTCCAGCCATTCTGATCTCAAATGCTCATTCAGCCTCACAGAAGAAGATGGTCTTGGCTAAATTATTATCCTTCTGACCCACCCAGCTCCATCCCAAGGCTACCTATGAGGTAAGAGTCACATGGGGCTTTTACTCCATAAGTGCTTTAAAAGGGAATTGATATGTAAACAGAGAAATAGTCTCAGGAAATACCCATTGGGGGCTTCTTGTCTTTAGTGGTTGTTGAGGAACCAAGAGTCTGTTTCAGAGTTTCTCAGGCAGTGCTATGGCTGCAGCTGGGGCACTGAGGGTACTGGTGTGGGACAGGGTACTACACAGGCCACAGCCCAGCCCAAGAAGGGATGGAACAAGGAGGAGCCAGGCCCTTGCCAGGGGCTGTTCCAGGTGTGCTTGTCATGGCTCCTGGGAGAAGGCCCTCACCCCAGAACTTCAAGGGCCATGGTGCATCCTCTTTGAGGAAACACATAGGGCCTGAGGAGGCTGTGCTTGGAGCACAGATGGGCTGTGAGTGGAGATGTGGGGACAAGAAGGGCCACTGGGACAGAAAGATGAAGGAGCTTCTGTTATATCATGGAAGGAGGAGTATTTGAAAGGAGCATCCCAAATGGCTAGGAAGTCAGACATTGGGAAGGCACAGATGGCCGACTTACTAGCATGGCCTTTGCATATGCCTGCAGAACCAGAGACAGCCATCAGAAAGTCCAGCTGTTTGGGTTCCCAGCCCTGTGCACAAGTGTTCTGCCTCCTGACCATGCCTGAACCTCTGAGGAAAGGGGATAGTTGATGAGCCTAACTTAGCCTTTGGCAGGGCATGGATGCCACTACCTTGGGGTTCTCTACAGGCTTTCTCCAAGCTTCTTAAATTGTAGTCTAAAGAAGAGTGCACAAACATTAACTGTGCATTATTTTATAGTTGCTCCATCTGTGTAGCTACTCCCAAGATCAAGATATTAAACATCTCCATACCTACAAGCCTCCCTCTTATCTCTTCCAGTCAATTTTCCCCCAAAGTCACCACTGCTCAAAAACTCATCATGACCCTGGAGTAGTTCTACCTGATTTTGAACTTCCTTTACAAAAAAACCTTTCAGCATACGCTTTTGTGTGTGGCTTCTTTCAAAAATTTGTCTATGAGAGTCATCCATGCTTCCAAGTAGTAATCTTTTGCTCATTTTCACTGCTGGATAGTAGTTTGTTCTGTAGACATACTATATTTAGCCATTCCACTGTTGGTGGACATTTGAATTGTTTGTACAATAGTTTGGGGCCATCATAGTGATGCTTCTATGAATATTCCTCTCTCTCTATATATATATATATATTTGAGGACTCCTGTAAGAGTCTGCCTGGGAAAAAATTTCCACTAGCTGAAATGTATGAGAGCACAATTTGTTTTTTACTTCTCAACTACCCTGTAGTGGTATTCATGCATCAAGTTCTTTTATTTTAAGCAGCAGGATGGAAAGGAACACCCTTCTGGGAATTGAAGCAAATGCACAAATAGAAGCTCATATGGTGTTAGGGAAATTGTGAATCTTACAGGTGTACTAAGGAAGAATGTGTGTGTGTGTGTGTGTGTGTGTGTGTACTTATTTTTATTGTTGTGGAAAGAGTCTCAGATTGTCCTGGGCAGCTTATCTAAAATAAATGATAGGACCAGAAAATTTAGGGAAGGGGAAAGAAATGACAAGAGATGAGAATGGAAAAATTGATTAGGGTCAAATTGCAAAGTGCCTTGAATGCCATGCTAAAGCAATTGGACTGTATCCCATAAGCAACCGGAATCACCAGATGTTTTTAACAAACACCTACTGGCACTCACATACCCTTGGCAGGTGTGGCAAAGCTGGCCATGTCACCTAAGCTAAGTGAACTGCAGTTTCTTAGTAGGGGTAGGGGACTGAGGGGCTAAGTCTAGAGCAAATAACCTGTATTCAAGTCCCAGCTCTGCCTCTTATCAGGGGTGACTCCAGTGGTCACAGGGTGGCACCAGTGGTCTGCTCATGAATGTACACATGCATGTGCACTGACAAACGATGCATGCGTGTGCATGTACACACACACAGCAAACACTCCTGCACACACAATGGTGAACAGGGGTTGAGAAGTCAAGCATTCTAACACACTCCCTATTCAGCAATGGACCATAACTCACTCACTGGAAACCTAGTGCTTCACAGTTAAAGAAAGGAGACAGGAAATTAATGGGCCTCAAATTAGCCTAAATACTCTTTACTTTAGAGACTGGCAGATGGATGAACTTGCCCAATAATGCAGAGTCCTAGGAAGACACCGCCAATAGTCTGGCAGTGTTTCCTTCATCTCTTATGGGCTCTGCTCCTCTGGGGTTGGGAAACAAAGCAAAAGTACTATGAAGAGTCTCAGAAAATGGGTGCCAGCACAGGTTTCCCATCAAAACTGGGCAAGGCCCACAAGAAGCCCTCCTTTGTTGCCCAAACAGTGAGATGATTCACAGCTAGGCCTGGGACAGATCACTCAAATCTGACCAAGGCAGTTTTCATAGCCCTGAAGTGGTGACTACAGACCCTGTTTCATTTTCGATTACTGTGGAATAGCCTCTTTCTCTCTTAGAATGGAGGTTCCAAGGTCAGGTCACATCTGGTCTGGTGAAATAAACAACATGAGCAAAAGAGGAGGCAAGCCTTCGACAGTGTAGCCTTACCTCCACATACAGGAGGGGAAAAATTCCGACCTTGTCTCCCAGCCCAGTTGTCATCCACTCTTCTGATCACAAACAAGACTTCACCCTGGAGTTGCCAGAGCCCATGATGTGTGCCACCACAGGGACATACACACAGCAAAAAAGAAAACAAGACACCTTAAGTGCTGCTGAGGCCAAGAAAAGAGTCTAAGCAATTATTCAAAGAATGGTTGATTATCCATTTAGAGATGTGACATGTGAAAACAGTCAACCCTTACATTTTCACTCAGGATATCTCTCTCTTATGTATTGATTATAGCTACAAAGATGCCTAATTGAAAAAACATGGCAATTTACAATATACAGTAGTCTCTCCTTATCCTTGGTTTTGCTTCCCAGTTTCAGTTACCTAATCAACTGCAGTCCAGAAATATTAAATGGAAAATTCCAGAAATAAGCAATCTATAAGATTTCAATTGCACATCATTCTGAATAGTATAATGAAATCTCAGACTATCCCATCCAGGATGTGAATCAACCCTCTTCCACCATCACCATGCTGTATACATTCCCTGCCCATTAGTCACTTAATAATCATCTAGATCAATGATTTTCAATCTTATTCATCTCATGGCACATGTAAACAAAAAACTAAAATTCTGAGGCACACCAAAAATACATTATAGTTTTTGCCAATCTGATAAAAATAGGTATAATTTTGATTGACACACAACAAAAATAGTAATCACCTACCCTTTTTGCTCTAAAGTGACTTTTCAAAAAATCAGGTGCCTATACTTGTACACAAGGATTTCTGGTAACAAGAATTAACAAATCAGATTAAACCTTATTACATGATTTGACCAATAAGATATAACTATATATTCATGGTTTAAGACAGGGCATTAATACCAGATGATTGTATGGGCTGTTTTCACTTTTTTATTTGAAAATGTAAGGAAAAAAGAGGTCAGTGACACTGACTAAACAGGTAGTATATGTTTTAAAGATTCTTGTGTCACATCTGTTGACAATTGCTTGTCTAGATTATCAGATCAACTGTCACAGAATCACAGTGTTTGTGCTCTAGTACCCCTTATTTTACTTAATAATAGCCTCAAAGCACAAGAATAGTGATGCTGGTAATTCGGATATGACAAAGAGAAGCTATGTATGTATAGGATAAAACAGTATATATTGGGTCCCATACTATTGTGGTTTCAAGCATCCACTGGAGGTCTTGAAATGTATACAACCCCACAGATAAAGAGAGACTACTGTAGTTTATATTTTAAAATTCATGTTCCTATATTTAATAAATAAAAATATTTTGAATAAATATAAATTCAGTGTAAAACTCTTTAAGTATCTGTCCCACTCAGAGAACAAAAATGTCCCAATTCAACCAACTCCATTTATTTGGAGTGGTGGGTACATAAAGCTTTGAATAACCCTCTTAAATTCTTTGGCACGCCAGGCAATATCAAGTATATGCACAAAGTGGAAACAGATAGAGAAAGAAAGAGGCATGAAGCAAGGAAGAAAGAGCTTTCAGGGGAGGTTCAGAGATAGGCAGTTGGTGAGGAAGTAAATGTCCAGAACACCTTCCCAGGTGCCACAATCTACAGAGACAAATGGCAGAGGAGTGTGGAAAGGGGGGTGGGAGAGAGAAAAGACAAAGAAGGGATGGAAAACAAAAGGGGGAACAAGAGAAACACTGGGGAAGAGAGAGACAACTCACACTGCAGCACATGTTAACCAGATAGGGATGCCATGGGCAAAACTTGGTGCCTATACCCAGGGGGTATTTGACTAGTTTCTGTTCCCTCTCCAATAACCATCCTTCCTTTAGTACACAGGGTATATATATAATGGAACCCACCAAAGACTGTCTGTCTAAATATCCATCCCCTCTGCCATGCCACATCAAGACCTCCCTGTAGTTTGTCCCTCAAGAATCTGGAGGATCAACTTGAGCGTCTGGACTCTAATATGTTAAGGAGTAGATGGCCAAGAGCAGCCTAATGGGGTAACCCCTACTGGGTCTGAATGTACCATCTGTCTGTTAAATGAGACTTTGATACTTAAATGAGAAGCAATAATATGGGACTTGAAGGCCTCAGTCAAGGTCAGGGGAACATTTTAAGCCAGCAGACTTTATGAAATTATCACAGAAGCTGCTTTATTGTAAATGGAGGACCACACAGTTTTGGGCTTTTCATCTGAGGCAAGATAGGAATGAGATAATGGGAGCTGGATATGCTTTTCAGAGAACACAAAGAGAAGAAAACAAGGGAGGGTGTTATACTCAGAAGTGCCTCCAAGGTCCCTTTCAAACCTCTTGTCTACTACTAAATCGGAGTAGAGTTCAGAGGCAAGCCCTTTTTTCCCCTGTCCTCTCCCCCACTCACCAGCTTTAAAAAATACAAAATGACTTGTGACTTCAGAATAGTTCCTTTTCAGTTGACACAGGCTAGAAAAATGCAATAGATATTATAAGGAAATCATATCATTTCACATTATATAGGGTAGATGGTTCTAGGGCTACAGAATGATATTTACAAGGGTTTCCTTGTAGCAAATGCTCAGCCATTTAGAGTGTGAGGGCTTTTCTAATAACTGTTAGGGCAAAAGTGGATGACTCACTTGAGGAGAGATGTAGAGAGAATGGCTCTAACTCCCATGCCTTCCTCACCTCACAAGTTCCCAATCAGAACTCAGATTCTGCCAACGAGAGGTCCCTAGAGCTTCACTGAACATGCAAAGAGACATATAACTGAAGGCTTCTTATAAGTCTAAGTTTTTGCAATAGCAAAATAACATAAAAAGGACATTCAATTTTGTAAAATTAAAAATAACAAAGAACAAAATACCAGATTAATTTTGGTTAAAAGAGAAAATACCATAATATCTACATTATTATTTAAGTCTGGTCTAAAAATTAGAACCAAAGAAATAAAAGAAAATAAAACCAGAACTATGAATATTGGAAATATGAATATATAATTTTCTACTTAGAAAAACAGAGTATCAACTAAAAATTAGAGTAAGAAATACAGAAAAATTGCTAATTTTAAAATAAATACATAAAGATCATTGATTTTTCCCATTTACCAGGAATAATCAGTTATACAAATGTGATTAAAATTGGCTAATCATTAAAAAATAATGTTAGTTTTTTAATTCACTGTATAGTCCCCTCCTATAAGTCCCCAAACCTATAAGGCTAAAGATTTAAATGTTAAAAAATACTTGAATATCCAAAAAGAAACTATGAATAGATGTTTAATCCTGAGCTGGGAAAGGTCTTTTGAAGTATGATAACAAAGATTTGGCCAACAGAAAAATGAAATTCTCTATGTTAAAAAACAGCAAAAACAAAATAAAAGGCAAACAAACTAGTAAAATACTTGCATGATATATGAGAGTCAAAGACTTAATATTTTTACTATATTAAAAACTTAAAGACAGAGTAGAAGAAAAACACAAATATTTTAAAAGAAAAATAGGCCAAGGGGAAAAATCAGGCAACTCACACAAAAAACTAAAGCTAATTGCCAATAAACAGACTTAAAAAAGCTGCGCTTGCCTAGTAATAAAAATATACAATTTTAAACAAGAAGATTCCTTTTTCCTTTTTTTGTTTTTACCTAACAAATTAGCAAAGATAATATATAGTCAACATACAATGTTGGCCACCATGCAGGAAACAGGCACTTTATCATTTTTGGGTAATATATAAATTTATGGCAAGCAGTTAGGCAATTCCTATCAATCATTAGTGCTTGCATATATGCAAAGAGATTTAGCTCTGAGGATGTTCATTAAAGTGTCTGTTGAACTAGAGAAAACCTAGAGACAAATGAAGAGCAAAAGAGGATTAGTTAAATAAATTATCTACCAATGCCATACCCAGCCCACTCTAGCCATTCTTTCTGACCTAAGGAGGATGGGGAAGTGGAGACATACCTGTGGAGTTAACAATCTACATGTGTAGTCTCCTTCAAAGGAGACTGAGACCTAATAATAGGATCACAGAACTATAAAACACTTCTACTCTCCCTAGACTACCACATTACTAAAGTCCTATTTACAGCAGTTCCCTTTGCCTGGTACATCACGTCCAGCTAAAATGATTACTATATATATTAAAGGCAAAAACACAGTTTGAAGAGACAGAGCAAACATCAGAACCAGACTTAGATATGGCAATGATGTTGGAATTATCAGATGGGAATTTAAAACTACGAGACTTAATATGTTAAGTGCTCTAATGGATTAATTAGACAGTGCACAAGAATAGAAGGGCAATGTAAGTAAAGATGGAAATTTTAAGAAAGAACTAAAAGTAATGCTAGAAATAAAACTCTATAAGAGGAATTTTGCCTTTGATAGACTTATTAGTAGGTTGAACACAGCTGAGGAAAGAAACTCTGAACTTAAACATATCACTAGAGACCACCGAAACTATAAAGCAAAGAGAAAAAAGACTGGAAAAAAAAAACACAAAACAGAATATTCAAGGACTATGAGACAACTACAAAAATATGCATAATGGAAATATCAGAAGGGGAAGGAATGGAGGGAGGGAGGGAGGGAAAAGAAAAGAAAAATTTTGACCACAAGCAGTGTCAAATCTTTATGAGTGGGAATTTCCCCAAATTAACATCAGATATCAAACTATAGATTCAGGAAGTTTAGAAAATAACCAGTAAGATAAATGCCAAAAAACCTACACCCAGGCATATTATTTTCAGATGAAAGAAAATCAAAGATGAAAAAATTATTAAAAGAAGCCAGAGAGAAAAAAATGCCATACCTCTACAGGAGCAAAGATAAAAATTATGCCCAACTTCTCAGAAACCATGCAAGCAAGAAGAGAGTGGAGTAAAATATTTAAAGAGTTGAGAGTAAAAAACCCCATCAACCTAGAATTCTGTACCCTTCAATAGTGGGGGTGAAATAAAGACTTTCTCAAACAAAAATTGAGAGAATTTGTTGCTAATATATCTGTCTTGTAAGAAATGTTAAAAGTTCTTTAGAGAGAAGGAAAATTATATGTCAAAAACTCAAACTTACACACAAAAAGGAAAAATACCAGAGAAGGAATAAATGAAGGTAGAATAAAACTTTTCACTTTTCTTAATCTTAGTCCTCATCCAAAGATATGCTTTTATTGGTTTTAGACAGTGAGAAAAACAGTGATGTGAGACAGAAACATCAATCAGTTGCCTCCCATATGTGCGCCAACAAGGGAACGAATTTACCACCTTTTGGTGTATGGGACAATGCTCCAACCAACTGAGCTACCCAGTCAGAGCTCATTTTTCTTCATCTCAATTGATCTAACAGATATTAGTTTCTAATAACAGCAACAATGTATTTGATTATGTTTGTATATATAAATATCATGTTATATATCACATATATTATAAATATATATACTTGTGTATGCTTATATATGAAAAAATTAATCCAAAAACTATAAAAAGAATTATATAGCATGACCCAGTGGAAATTTCCCAGGTATAAAACACGGGTTCAATTTTCAAAAATCAGTTAATGTAATCCATCACATCAATAGGCTAAAGAAAAAAATCACACTGCCCATTAATCAATGCAGAAAAAGTATTTGACAAAAATCAAACACCCACTTATGATTTTAAAAAATTTCTCAGTAAACTAGGAATAGAGTAAAACTTCCTCAACATAGTAAAGAAAATTTACCAACAGTCCTACAGCTAACATCATACTTAATGGTCAGAAACATGCAGCTTCCCACTAAGATCAGGAATAAGGCAAGTATGTCCCCTCTAACCACAGCCTTTTAATATACTGAAAGTTATATCTAAAGCAATGAGACCAAAAAGGAAATAAAGGATATACAAATTGGAAAGGAAGAAATAAAACTTTGTGCACAGATGACATGATTGTCTATATAGAAAATCTGAGAGAGACATCACATCATGGCAGAGTGAGTTTCTACCTTTGTTTCTTCCTTAAAATTACAACAAAAGATTCCCTGCTCAACAACCAAACTTGCCTGAAATATCTATGCATTGAAACATCTGAAGATGGGCATATTGGAACATAAAGGGGAGAAGCCATGTGGGAAGGACAGGGACAGTTGCTACAGATACAGTCCCATAACCACAGTGGCTCCAGAGAGCCCAATAGTGGGGAGAAGTTGAATTGCAGCCCTCATACTACAACCTGGATTGTAAGAGGGACAGAAGCACTGATCCCTGAGAAAAGCCATCCCACCTCTCCCCACTCCTTATGGCCAGATCCTGATACAGGTGGCTGGAAAGCTTAAAATAGCACAGCACTGCTCACAACCATTACTGGGAGAGGGGCAGAGTCACACAGCATGAAATTGCCTCCAGAGCTCCACCCATCCTGGCAGATCCTGGTAAAGAGAGCTGACATGCTATAGGCAGTACAGTAGTGCTCACAGCCTTTGCTTTCAGGGGGGCAGAGTTGCATCCCAGTGAACTTGCCTCCATAGTGACACATATCCCAGCAGATCCAGGTAGAGAAAACTGAGGTGTTTAAACAGTATAACACAGATGCAAAATCATACATCTTTCCCCCTTCCCCACCCATCTAGGAAGAGCCTGGTAGAAGCAGTGGACACACTCAAAATCTTAGTGGGGCCAGCAACCCACTAAGGAGGCAGTGCTGGGAGCTCACTAAGCCAATTCTGTACCACCTGCCACATATCTACATCACAGAGCTCCGTAACCAAGGTGAGCTGGTCACAGATGGGACACCCGCCATCTCAGTGTGTATACAGAATTTTCCTTAACCAAAGCAACACCACATAACTGTAATCACAAGGGTTTAAATAGGATGGGTAAGGGAAAACAAAAACTATCTACTGGAAAAGAAAAGAAAAGTACTCTACCTTAAAACCCGCTAAATTGCTGATAGCAAACCAGTGTCTAAACAAACAAGAAAGAGCTCAAGATGTTAAGTGCATAGGCAAAGAAATAATCCACCAGTACCATGAATAACCAAGGTAACATGGGAGCACATAAAGAAAATGAAAAGTCTCCAGAAAACAAACTGAGTCATGTAAGACTGAGTTAAATGACAAAAGAATTTGTGATTACAGTTATGAGGAAGCACAATGAGTTATAAGAGAACTCATAAAGGCAGTTCAATGAGATCAGGAAGAAAATTAATGAACAAATGAAATACTTTATCAAAGAGATTTTAACTATTAAAATAACCAACATAAATTATGGAGATGAGAAATCATTAAATGAAATGAGAAATGCATTAGAGAACATTGAGAGCAGAGCAGATGCTATGGAAGACAGAATTAGTGAATTCAAAGATAGAAACCTAGAAATGACCCAGGAAAATAAGAGAGAATTAAGAGTTAAAAAAGAAAAAAACAAACCCTATGAGAACTATCTGACTCCTGACTCCATCAGAAAGAGCAACATAAGTATATGAGGAGAAGAGGAAAAAAAAAGGAAACAGGGAGTCTACTCAAAAAAATAGTTGATGAGAACTTTACAAACCTTTGGAACGGAAAAACTGAACTTTTGGGTTAGGAAATCAACAGAACACCAATAATATCAAGGCACAAAACTTCCTCCAAGACATTTTATTCAAACTGTCAAAGTTAATCACAAAAAAATTTTCAAGGCAGCCATAGATAAAATACTATAAAACCACAAAGGAAACCCCATTAGATTATCTTTAGATTTTTCAACAGAAACCTTACAAGCAAGGAAGAGTGGAATAAAATATTCAAAATATTGAAAGAAAGTAACCGTCAGCCAAGAAATATACATCTAGCAAAGTTATCTTCTAGATATGAGTAGAAATAAAGGCTTTCCAAGACAAACAAAAGCTGAGGGAATACATCACTTCAAGACTTGCATTACATTGCCTGGCTTATTTCGCTTAGCATAATGCTTTCCAGCTCCATCCATGCTGTTGCAAAGGGTATGAGCTCCTTCTTTCTTTCAGCTGCATAGAATTCCATTGTGTAAATGTACCATGGATTTTTGATCCATTCATTTACTGATGGGCACCTGGGTTGTTTCCGGCACTTAGCTATTGTAAATTGTGCTGCTATGAACATTGGGGTGCATAGGTTCTTTTGGATGGGTGTTTCAGGATTCTTAGGTTATAGACCCAGCAGTGGAATCGCTGGATCAAATACCATATCATCTCGCCTTTAACAGGAACCTAAACAACAAAACAAAGAAACAAGTAAAATATAACAAAGGACACTGAAATGGAGGATGGTATGTCAGTGACTAGAGGGGAGAGGGGAGGGAAGTTTAGGGGAGAAGGGAAGGGTTTACAGGAACAAGTATGGAGGACACATGGACAAAACTATGGGGCTTGGAAGTGGAAGGGAGGTGGGGAGGGATGGGTGGGTGGGCTGGAATGGGAATAAAAGATCGAAACTGTACTGAATAATCTAAAATGAAAGAAATTAAAAAAAATAAAAAAATTTAAAAAAATTAAAAAAAAAGACTTGCATTACAAGAAATGTTTAAAAAACTCTTCCACTTGGAAAAAAGAGACGCAAGTATACAAAAACTTTGAATAAGATGACAGACAGAAGCAGAAAATTGAAACTTTATTTCAGAATAGGACTTTATACACTTAATTATAAAATAAAGCTTAAAGGGGATAAGCATCTTTAAAATGACTATAACTTCTGCAATTTGGAGGGAAAAAGCACAGCATAAAAAGGAATAATTTGTGACAACAAAGATGTAGCAGAGGAGGAAAATGACTGAACTTGCACGGGTAAATGGAGATAAGATGCAATCAGAAGAAAAAGGACTATACTATATATGGAACTTTCATTTTTAAATAAACCCAATGGTAATCACTAAACAAAAATCTAGAGCTAGGCTTGCAACATAAAAAGGAAGAAACAGAGAAAATCATAGAAAACCACCAAACTAAAACAACAGACAGAAAAGGAAGAGGAACAAGGGAGATACACAGCAACCAGAAAACAAAATGTGAAATAACTGTAGTAAATCCTCCTATATCAATAATCATCCTAAAGGTAAACAGACTGAACTAACCAATCAAAAGGCAAAGACTAGTGAAATGGATTAAAAAACAAGACCTGAATATATATAGCCTTCAGGAGAATCATCTCTGGTAAAAGACAAACATAAGCTCAAAATGGGTAGAAGATGAAACTCAAGCAAATTGCACCCCGAGAAAAGCAGGTGTAACCATCCTTATATCAGACAAAATAAATTTCAAGACAAAGAAGGTAACAAGAACAACTACTTTCCCTAAGAAGAAATAAAAGTAGAGATCAAAAGACACAGAGAGAAATGAAAATGAAAACATGACATATCAAAATTGTGTGGATGCAGCAAAAGTTATATTAATTTTCTTCCTGACATCATTAACTGCCTTTCTGAGTTATATTGTATCTCACTGAGTTTCTTCATAGCTGAAATTTTAAATTTTATGTCATTTAAGTCACTATCTTCCATGACTCTCAGTTTGGTTTCTGCAGCCTCTTCATTTTCTTTTTGTGTTTTTATATTACCTTGGTTGTTCATGGTATTGGGTGGATTTTCTGCCTATACACATACTATTATATTTTAATAATAAAGGGAATTTTTCATCAAGAAGACATAACATATCAATATATATGCACCCAACCTAGGAACACCAAAATAAAATATAATATATAAAGCAATTACTAACAGACCTAAAAGGAGACACTAACAAAAACACAAATATGGTAGGGGGCTTGAATACCCCATTGACATCACTGAACAGATCATCCAAACACAAAGTCAATAAGTAAGATTGACCTTATATGACACATTCAACCATATGGACACAATCAATATCTTTGGAACTTTCCATCCCAAAATGACAGAATATACATTCTTCTCAAGTGCACGTGGAATATTCTCAAGGACAGACCATATGTTGGGGCACAAAACTAGTCTAAAGAAGTTTAAGAAGATTGAAATAATACTAAGCATATTTTTAAGCACAATATCAAACTGGAAATTAATTAATTACAAGAAGAAAAGTGGAAAGACCACAAATATGTGGAGATTCAAAACCAACATGCTACTGAACAACTACTAGTCCAAGGAAGAAATAAAAGTGGAATTCAAAAGAAGAATCCACATAAAGACTAATGATGATGAAAGTATTACATATCAAAATTTGGGGGATGCAGCAAAAGTGATATTAATGGGGATGTTTATAGGATTACAGGTCTGTCTTGGGAAAAAGAAAAACTTCAAATAAACAATCTAATATTACACTTTAAAAACTAGAAAAAAAGAAAAAATGAAGTCCCAAGTCAGCTGAAGAAAAGAATAATAAAGGTTAGATGGGAAATAAATAAAATACAGAACAAAAAACAGTAGAAAAAATTAATGAAACAAAAAGCTGGTTCCCAGATATGATAAATAAAGTTTATAAGCTTCTGGCTAAACTCACAAGGGAAAAAAAAGAGACTCAAATCAATAAACCCAGAAATGAAAGAAAAGTTACAAAAGACACCACAGAAATATAAAAGATTATACAAAAATATTATGAAAGGCTATATGCCACCAAATTCAATAATCTAGAATAGATAAATTCTTAGAAATATATAACCTTCCTAGACTGAACCATGAACTGAAAAACCTAAATAGACTGATTACTATTAAGGAAATTAAAACAGTAATAAAAAACTTCCCAAAAAACCAAAGTCCAGGATCAGATAGCTTCATTAGTGAATTCTACCAAACATTTAAAGATTTAATACATATCCTCCTTAAACTCTTCCAAAATCGAAGAGGGGTGAATATTTCCCAACTCATTTTATGAGGCCAACATGACCCTGACCAAAACCTGCAAGAACAACACAAAAAATTGCAGGCCAGTATCTCTGGTAAACACAGATGGAAAAATCCTAAGCAACTGAATATAATACATTAAGAGGATCATACATCATGATCAAGTGAGGTTCATTCCAGGGATGCAATGATGATTCAACATGCATAAATCAATGTGGTATTATACCACATTAACAAAACAAAAAAATAAAAATCACATAATCATATCAACAGATGTACAAAAAGACAAGATACAACATCCATTTATGGGTGAAAACACTTAATATAATTGGTATAGAAGAAAAGTACCTTCACATAATAAAGACTATATACAACAAACCCTCAACTAATGTACTCAATGGTGAAAAACTAAAAGCTTTTCCTCTAAGATCAGGAATAGAAAAAAGATGTCCACTCCTACCACTTTTATTCAACATAGTACTGGAAGTCCTAGGCAGAGCAATTAGACAAGAAAAAAAATTAAAAACATTCAAATTGGGAATGAAAAAGTAAGCTGTCACTATTTGCAGATGACATAATTCCATATATAAAAAACTTTAAAGACTACCAAAAGACTATTAGAAACAATAAGCAAATACAGTAAAGAGGCAGGACATAAAATCAATATACAATAATCCACTGAGTTCCTGTATACTAACAACAATATAGCAAAAAGAGAAATGAAAAAGTCCTATTTACAATTGTAACAAAAAGATAAAATACCTAGGAATAAACTTAACATAAGAGCTAAAGGACCTATACAATGAAAACTGTAAGATATTGTTGAAAAAAACTGAAAAGACATGAAGAAATGGAAAGATACTGTGTTCATGATTGGAAGAACTAATATTGTTAAAATGGCCATATCACCTAAAGTGGTATATAGATTTAGTGCCAACCCCATCAAAACCCCAATGGCATTTTCAACAGAAATAGAACGAAAAAATCCTAACCTTTGTATGGAACCAGAAAAGACCTCATATAGCCCAAACAATCCTGAATAAAAAGAACAAAGTCCAAGGTATCACGCTCCCTGACTTCAAGCCACACCACAAAGTGACTGTAATTAAAACAGTCTGCTAATGGTATTGGCAGAAAAAGAGACAGACCAGAGGAGCAGACTAGAGAGCCCAGAAATAAACCAACAAATACAGGGTCAATTAATTTATGACAAGGAGTCAAAAACATACAATAGAGAAAGTAAAGTCTCTTCGATAAACTGTGTTGGGAAAACTGAAAAGCCACATGAAAAACAAAGAAACTAGACTATTACCTAATATTATACATAAAAATTAACTCAAATTGGGTTAAAGATTTGAATGTAATATCAGAAACCATAAAATACATAGACAAAAACACAGTCACTAAACTTATAAATCTTGGTCTTAGAGGGGCTTCTGTAAACTTGACCCTAAAAGTAAGGGAAGTAAAAATAAAAATAAGTGAAGAAAACTACATGAAACTAAAAAGCTTCTAAACAGCAAAAGAAACCATGAACAAAACAAAAAAGCAAACAACCAAATGGGAAAAGATATTTGCAAATGATGCATGTGATAAGGGGCTAATATCCAAAGTTTATAAACTCAGGAGATATAAGATGGCAGGAGAATAGGTAAAAGTTATACTCACCTCCTTGCAGAACCAACTTGAAATTATAACTAAAATGTAGAACAATCAGCCTGAATAACCAACTGAAGACGAGCTGAACGGAAGTCTTACAATGAAGGATTTACAGAAGAAACCACATCAAGACTGTCAAGAAGGACAGAGACACAAAAAGGGTTAGCCCTGCAACCACATGAGGCAATTGAAAATTTGGAGGGAAATCTCAGCTGCAAATCCCCCTGAGAGGCATGAGGTCACAATGACATGCTGGGCTGCCCACCCAGTCCAGAGCAACAGAGCCAGAAAAAGGAGCCCATATAACATCTGGCTGTGAAAATCAGTGAGAATTCTGTCTACCAGGAGTAGAAACCCAGGCAAACACTTAAAAAGCCAGTACACAAAATGTCACTCGCAGCCACTCACCTTGAGCTCTGGTGAGGGGAGGACAGCTTGGAGCAGACTGGAGTCATGCAAGAAGAGACAGGGTTATATGGATTCAGGGAGGGAGCTGAAGAATCAGCTATCAGGGTCCTTGTGCTGAGTCTTTCTCCCACTGTGCCCACAGACACAATCTTTCCTGGATTGAGCATTCCCCTCCACATAGAATCAGCCTGGAGCATGCAATGGCCCTAGCCTCTTGACTCTGTGTCAACTCAATCCGCCAAGCTCACACCCTGTGATAGTCAGCTGCCTGAACCCATAATACAGAGGTCCAGGCAAACTCAGGTGGTGAGAGACTGAGTGTGTGGTTCAGACCAGCACTGCCCCAGGAGATCCACTAGCCCCATCCTACCCCACAGTGCAGATTTTCTAGGAGGCTCTTGAAAAGGTTCAGGAAGAGTCAGGAACAGACTAAGTGGTGGGGTTTCAGAGCAGGAGCCATTTTATCCTCACATACTTAATGAGCATCACAGTTCCTGTGAGGAGTCATCCCTTCACATGACCAAGCTTTGTTCTGTTTGGGCCTGAGTAATTCTTCTGGCTTCAAAATGATGACCACCTGTGACCCCAACCCACTACAGAGATCCACAGAAACCTGGCAAGTGGAGGTTGGCCTTGGTGTACCCTAAAGCTTTTGCTGAGTAGCCTCAGATTCAGCACTGTGTGTGTGTGTGCACACTAGATCAGATGGATTTAATTGATATTTATAGAACATTTCACCCTAAAGCAGCAGAATATACATTCTTTTCCAGTGTACATGGAAGATTTTCTAGAATAGACAATATGTTAGAACACAAAAAAGTCCAATAAATTTAAGAAGACTGAAATCATATCAAGCATCTTCTCTGATCACAAAGGTATGAAGCTAGAAATCAATTACAAGAGAAAAACTGAAAAATGCACAAATAGAGGCTAAATAACATGGTAATAAACAATCAATGTGTCAACAATAAATCAAGAAAGAAATCAAAAGATATCTTGAAACAAATGAAAATGAGAACAAAACAATCCAAAATCTATAGGACACAGCAAAAGCTGTCCAAAGATGGAAATTTATATATACAGGACTATCCCAAGAAACAAGAAAAATTTCAAATAAAAAATCTAATCTTATAGGTAAAGGAACTGAAAAAAAAAACAACAAACAAAGCTCAAAGTTAGTAGAAGAAAGACAGTAATAAAGATCATAGGGAAAATAAATAAAATAAAGTTTATTATGAAAAAATTCAAAATTTCAATGAAACTAAGAGGTATTTCTTTGAAAAGATAAACAAGATTGATATACCTTTATCCAGACTCATCAAGAAAGAGAGAACCCAAATATGTAAAATCAGAAATGAAAGAGAAGTAACTGCTGATACCACAGAAATACAAATGAATGTAAAAAAATGTTATGCACAACTATGTGATATGAAATTAAACAATTTCAAAGAAATGCAAAAATTCCTAGAAACATACCATCTTCCAAAAGTGAATCAAGAAAAAACAGAAAATCTCAACACACCAATTACAACTAGCAAATTAAAAGCAGCAATCAAAGAAAAATAAAAGTAAGACCTGGACAAACATAAGACCTGGACCAGAAGGCTTCACAAGTGAATTTTACCAAATATTCAAAGAAGAACTAAACCTATATTTCTCATGCTACTCCAAAAAAGTCAGAAGGACAGAAGACTCTCAGGCTTATTTTACAAGGCCAGCATTATCCTAATTTCAAAACTAGATAAGGACACTACAAAGAAATAAAACTACAGGTCAATATTCCTGATGAATATAGATTAAAAAAATCCTCAACAAAATATTAGCAAACAGGATCCAGCAATAAATTTAAAAGATCAGTATGATTTATTCCTGGATGCAATGGATACAATACATAAACAAAATGAAGGATAAAAATCATATGATCATATCAACATATGCAGAAAAAAGCATTTGACAAAATTCAGCACCCATATATGATAAAAACTCTCAGCCAAGTGGGAATAGAGGTAACATACCTCAACATAATAAAAGGCCATGTATGACAAACCCACAACTAATATACTCAACGAGGCAAAACTAAATGTGTTTCCATTAAGAATAGGAACAAGATAAGGATGCCCACTTTCACCACTCTTATTCAAAATGGTACTGGAATCTTAGCCACTGCCATCAAACAAAAAGAAGAAATAAAAGATATCCTAATCTGAAAGGAAGAAGTACAACTCTCATTATTTGCAGGTGACATGATATTCTATATAGAGAGCCCTAAAGATTACTATTAGAACTATTATATGAATTCAGTAATGTAGCAGGATATAAAATAAATACTCTGATATTGGTTGCATTTTAATACACCAATAATAAACTGGCAGAAAGGAAAACTAAGAAAACAAATCTACTTACAATTATAGCAAAAAATAAAACAGATTACCTAGAAATAAATTTAACCAGGGAGGTAAAAGACATGTACTCAGAAAATTATAAAGCAATGAAGAAAGAAATCTAAAAAGATAAAAATAAGTAGAAACATATCCTGTGTTCATGGATAGAAAGAAATAACATCATTAAAATGTCCATACTACCCAAAGCAATGTAAAGATTTAATGCAATTCCCATCAAAATACCAATGGTGCATTTCATAAGACTTGAACAAATATTTCAAAACGTATATGGAACCACAAGAGACCCCAAATAGCCATAGCAATCATGAGAAAGAAGAACAAAGGAGGAGGTATCATGCTACCTGATAACAAGCTATACTACAAATGCTTAGTAATCAAAACAGCATGGTGCTGTCATAAAAATAGACACTTCAATCAATAGGGTGAAGACAGGCTATTCAATAACTGGTGTTGGGAAAATTAAACAAATACATGCAAATAAGTGAAACTAGACCACCTTCTCACACCATACACAAGAATAAACTTAAAATGGATTAAACACTTCAATGTAAGACTCAAAACCATAAAACTTCCAGAAGAAAACACATGTAGTCAAATATCTAATATTTCATCCCAGGCAAGAAAAACAAACAGAACATTAACAAATGGAACTATAGCTAACTAAAAATTTTTTTGCACAACAAAGGAAACAACAAAACCAAAAGACAACCTACTGAATAGAAAAACATATTTGCCAATAATTCATCTGATAAGGAGTTAATATCCAAAATTTATAAAGAACTCATAAAACTTGACATTAAAAACAAACAAAACAATCCAATTAAAAATTGGGCAGAGGATGAAATAAAAATTTCTTAAAGAGGATGCACAGATGGCCAATAGATATATGAAAAGATCCTCAATGTCACTAATGCTCAGAGAAATGCAAATTCAGACCACAATCAGATATCATCTCATGCCTGTCAGAATGGCTATGTTCAATAAATCCAGAAACAATAAGTTTTAGAGAGGATGTGGAGAAAAAGGAACCCTTGAACACTATTTATGGGAATGCAGCTTGGTGCAGTCACTATGGAAAACAGTGTGGAAAGTCCTCAAAAAATTAAAAATGGAATTGACTTATAATCCTGTGATTTCACTTCTTAGTGTATAACTGAAGAAACCCAAAACACTAATTCCAAAGAGTATATGCACCTCTACGTTCACTGCAGAGTTATTTACAATAGCTAAGATATTGAAGCCACTGAAATGTCCATCATTAGAGGAGTGGATAAAAAATGGAATATTACTCAGCCATAAAAAAGAATGAAACCTTGCCATTTGTGAGAGCATGGATGGACCTAGAGGGTATTACACTAAATGAAATAAGTCAGTCTGGGAAAGACAGATACCATATGATTTCACTTATATGTGGAATCTAAAGAAAACACTAAATGAACAAAGAAAATAGAAACAGTCATAGATACAGAGAACATTTTGATTGTTGGCAGATTGGGGGGGCAGGTTGAGGACTGGGTGAAAAAGCTGAAGGGAGTAAGAAGCACAAATTGTTAGTTAAAAAACAATCACAGTCATGTAAAGTACAGTAAAGGGAATATAGTCAATAATAATGTATGGTGCCAGATAGGTACTGGAAATATTAAGGGGAACCACTAGGCCATATACCTGAAACTAATATAAAATAATAAGAAATGTTAAATATAATTGAAAAATTTAAAAAAAGAACTCGTAGAATTCAACAACAACAAAATTGCCATTACATAATAGGAAGAGGACTTGAACAATTTTCCAAGGAAGACATAGATATGGCCAACAAATATCTGATAAAAATATTCCACATCACTAGCTGTAAGGGAAACGCAAATCAATACAACAATGAGATACCACCTTACACGTTAGGATGACCATTATCAATAAGACAAAAAATAAGTTCTGGAGAGGATGTGTAGAAAAAGGAACCCACATACACTGCTGGTGGGAATGTAAATTGGTGTAGCTGCTATGGAAAACAGTATGGAAGTTCCTCAAATCATTAAAAATAAAGGTACCATATGACAAGCAATCCTGCTTCTGTGTATCTTTCCAGAGACATTGAGAACACTTATTTATAAATATCTATGTACCCTGTGTTCATTGAGCACTATTCACAACAGCCAAGACATGAAAACAACCCAGTGTCCTTTGATGGATGACTGGATTAAGAAGTGGTACACACATACAATGGAATAGTACTCAGCCATAAAACAGGATGAAATATGGCCATTTGTGACAACATGGATGAATCTTGAAAGTATTATGTTAAGTGAAATAATTCAGATGGAAAAATACAAGATAACATTTTACTCATATGTGGGATACTATACAAAAAGCAACAGATGAACAACAACAACAAAAACCCTCATAGATACAGACAACAGAATGATGGTAACCAAAGGGGAAGGGGTTGGGAGACGACAAAAGAGGGAAGAGGGGTCAAATACAAGGTGACAAAAGGAGACTAGACTTCAGATAGTGAGCACATGATAGAGTCTACAGACATTTTATTATTTTGTTGTACACCTGAAATTTATATAATGTTACTAACAAATGTTACCCTAACAAATTTAACGTAAAAAAGAAAATCTGAAAGAATCAGTAAAAAAACTCCTAAAACTAATGGGGAATTATATAGTAAGGTTGTAGGATAGAAGATTAATATATAAAAGTTAATCATTTTTCTATATACAGGCATGCCTTGGAGATACTACGGGTTCAGATCCAGACCACTGCAATAAAGTGAGTCATAATCTTCTTTGGAGGTGGAGAGTCTTGCCTTCAATTGGTAAAAAAAAAAAAAAAAAGAATAATATTTGTGAAGCACAATAAAATGAGGTATGCATGTAGTAGTAATAAATAAGTGGAATTTGACATTAAGAACACAATACTGTCTACATTAGCATCTAAAAATGGAAATACTTAGGTATAGATCTAACAAAATAAGTATAAATAGCTATATGAGAAAAACTACAAAACTTTGATCAATGAAATCAAAGAACAAAATAGAGAGATGTATATACTCATGTATCGAAGGACTCAATACTGTCACAACATCAGTTTTTCGTAACTTTTATATTTAGTGCAATCCCAGTAAAAATCTCAGCAAGTTATTTTGTAGATATTTACAAATTGATTACAAAGTTTATATGGAGAGGCAAAAGGCCCAGAATAGCCAACATAATATTGAAAGAGAGAATAAAGACAGAGACTATTTAACTTTAAGACTTACCATAAAGCTATGGTTCTAAAGACAGTGTAGTATTGGTGATAGAATATAAAAATAGATCAAAAGAACATAATAGAGCATCTACACAAGATCCACATAAATATAGACAACTGATCGTTGACAAAGGAGCAAGGACAATATAATAGAGAAAAGCCAGTTTTTTCAACAAACGGTGCTGAAACAATTTGACACCCACATGCAAAATCTAGACCAAGACTTTATACCTTTCAGAAAAATTAACTAAAAATGAATTATAGACTAAATATGAAACAAAAAAGTATTAAAACTCTTAGAAACTAACTTAGAAGAAAATCTATGGATTTGGTGATGACTTTTAGGACAAAACGCCAAAGGACAGTTCATGAAAGAAAAATTGATAAGCTGGAATTCATTAAAATTAAAAATTTCTTCTCTGCAAATGACACTGTCAAGAAAGTGAAAAAGATTCTCTGTAGGACTTCCAGCCAAAATGGAGGTGTAGGTAGACACACTGTGCCTCCTCACACAACCAAAATAAGGACAACACAATTTAGAAACAAAATTACAACCAGAACTGACAGGAAACTGAACTGCATGGAAGTCCCACAACCAAGGAGTTAAAATAGACACATTCATCCAGACTGGTAGGAAGAGCAGAATCTGGTGGCCAGATGGAGAGAGGTTGCAACAAAAAAAAAGCGGTGGGACCGGGCGAACAAGGCAGCAGCCTACAAACCCCAGATGCACAAGTCCTCAGCAGGAGGACCCTAGGCGTGGGGTGGCAACAGGCAGACCCGGTGAGGCGGTGATTGTGAAGCAGGGCACGACACACAAGGTGGCTGGCTGACCCGGCGGTCTCACATACCCACACAGATAAACCAGGCAAAACTGGGGAGTGAGACAGACCACACAACCCAGGGCCCCAGCACCAGAAATAAAGCCTCAAACCACTGATTGAAAACACCTGTGGGGGTTGAGTTGCCGGGAGACTTCCAGCCTGACAGGAGAGTTCGTTAGAGAGAACCACAGGGTCCTAGAACATACACAAATCCACCCACATGGGAATCAGCACCAGAAGGGCCCAGTTTGCTTGGGGGAAGCAGCAGAAGGGACTGAAATCTGACAAAGAGCGAGCAAGCACCATTGTTCCCTCTCAGACCTCGCCCCCACATAGTGTCACAACCCAGCAACATGGGTTACCCCTCCCAGGTGAACACCTAAGGCTATGCCCCTCATATGTAACAGGTGTGACAAGACAAAAAAAAATGGCCCAAATGGAAGTATAGATCAAAACTCCAGAGCAAATACAACTAAGTGATCAAGAGATAGCCAACCTATCAGATGCACAGTTCAAAGCACTGGTGATCAGGATGCTCACAGAATTAGTTGAATTTGGTCACAAATTAGATGAAAAAATGAAGGCTACAATAAGTGAAATGAAGAAAAATACACAGGGAACCAATAGTGATGGAAAGAAAGCTGGGTCTCACATCAATGGAGTGGACCACAAGGAAGAAAATAACATACAGTCAGGAAAGAATGGAGAAATAAGATTTCAAAAAAATGAGGAGAGGCTTAGGAACCTCCAGGACATCTTTAAATGTTCCAACATCTGAATTATAGGGGTACCAGAAGGAGAAGAGGAAAAACAAGTGGAAAAGATATTTGAACAAATAATAAAGGAGAACTTCCCCAATCTGGCAAAGGAAATAGACTTTCAGGAAGTCCATGAAGCTCAGAGAGTCCCAAAGAAGTTGGACCCAAGGAGGAACGCACCAAGGTACATCAGAATTACATTAGCCAAGGTAAAAATGAAGGAGAGAATCCTAGAAGCAGCAAGAAATAAGGAGACAGTAACCTACAAAGGAATCCACATCAGCCTGTCAGCTGATTTCTCAAAAGAGACCTTACAGGCAAGAAGGGGCTAGAGAGAAATATTCCAAGTCATGAAAGGCAAGGACCTACATCCAAGATTGCTCTATCCAG
>CM052542.1:90767591-90805969 GCA_028533065.1 Trachops cirrhosus | reverse complement strand
ACAGAAATGGAGATCACATGGAGGTTTAGCAACAGGGGAGTGGGAGGAGGAGAGAGGGGGAAAAGGGACAGAGAATAGGTAGCATAGATGGTAGGTAGAAAATAGACAGGGGGAGGGCAAGAATAGTATGGGAAATGTAGAAGCTAAAGAATTTATGACACATGGACACGAACTAAAGGGGGGAATGTGGGTGGGAGAGGGTGTGCAGGGTGGAGGGGAATGAAGGGGGGAAAATGAGACAACTGTAATAGCATAATCAATAAAATAAAAATAAAGAAAGTGAAAAAACAAGTCACGGACTCATGTAAATATCTGTAAAAGACATATCTGATAAAGAACTGTTATCTAAAACACACAAAAACTCTTAAAATGCAGTAATAAGAAAACATACAATCCAATTTTAAATAGGGTCAAAGACCCTAACATTCATCTCACTAAAGAAGATACACAGATGTCAGTTTAGCAAATGAAAAGATATTCTACATCATATGTCATTAGGAAAATGCAAATTAAAACAACAATGGGATACACCTATTAGAGTGGCCAAAATTTGAATACTAACAGCACCATGTGCTGATGAGGCTGTGGAGTCACAATAACTCTCATTCATTGCTGGTGGGGATACAATATAGTGCCTCCACGGTGGAAGAGAGTTCAGTGGTTTCTTACAAAACTAAACATACTCTTATTTTATAAGCCAACAATCATATTGTTTGGAAAACAAGCTGAAAACTTATGTCTATACAAAAACCTGCACATGGATATTTATAGCAGTTTTATTGACAATAACTAAAGCTTAAAAGCAATCAAAATTTTCTTCAGTAGGGCAGTAGATAAGCAAGCTTGAATGCTACAAACAAATGAAAATTTAAGCCATGAAAAGATATGGAAGAAACTTAAATGCATATTACTAAGTGAAAGAAGGCAATCTGAATATGCTACATACTACATCTAACTATATGACATTGTGGAAAAGGTAAAACTATGGAGACAGTAAAATGATCAATGGTTTCTGGGGTCTGGTGAGGGAAGGATAAATCAGCAGAGCACCAAGGATTTGGAGGGCAGTAAAACTGCTCTTTATGGTATGATAATGATGAATATATGTCATTACACATGTACCCAAAGAATGAACAACACCAAGTGAAGCCTAATTTAAACTATAGGCTTTTAGGTGGCATAATGTGTCACCGCATGCTCGTAAGTTGTAACAAACACACCACTCCAGTGGAGATGTTGATAATGGGACATGCTGTGCATGTGTGGAGGCAGGAGGCATATGGAGAATGTCTATACATTCCACTTGATTTAGGAAGGAGCCTAAAACTGCTCTACAAGTTAAATGTATTTAAAAACTCAGCTAATAGCACCAAAGTGATGAAAATGAACTACTAAAGACCCTACAACAATACTGGTATAGCTCATAAACTCAGTGTTGAGAGAAAACAAAGTTGGACACAAAAGACTGTTTTGTGTGTTTCATGTATTTGAAGTGCAAGAATAGACACAACTAACGTGTGGTGTTGGAAGAGATGGGAGAAGGGAAATGTGGAGGCACTGGGGTGCTCACATCCCACCATTTTTTCCACTGGGTACTGATTATAAGGATATATTCTTTCCAATAATCATGCTGCATAATTTTGATTAGTGAACTTGTGAGTATTTTATGCTATACTTAGATAAAACTGTTTTTTAATAAAATAAAAGGTAATGGTGTAGATAAGTCATGGCACACCTTGAATATTGCATTGGTACTAATACATCTCTAAAGGGACATCACATACTAAGGAAGCCAGTCATTATGTGAACAGTCTGAAATCAAGTCACAGAAAGTTGGAGAAGAAAGTGGGATCACCAAGCCTGAGAAATGAGAAAGCTGGTGTGATTACTGCCTCTGAACTTTGGCATCATTGCCAAACTGAAGAGCCTAGCTCAGTCTGGGTTACCCAGAGGGTGGGATCAGCTCCCCCTTATGTGAGACTAGAACATATAGGGAAGCTGTCCAAAAATGAGTGTTGTCTTAGGTTGGGGAATCTGTCATCACTCTAAGTGTTAGGCAGTGCCCACCTGTTCCATATATAGCCACCAATGTATGAGCATCCCTTAAGTGCCAGGCATGGGGAGGAAACTATCCTTTCTCAAGGATAGCTCAGTACCAGGTGGGAGAGGCCCAATCATAAAGCTATGGATATCATACCATATTGTAGGGGACCAGCTTGTTTTGGTCTGGCAAATGTGACTCAGCTCTGTATGGAAAACCTACAGAAGTGAGGTGGTGGGCAGGAGCCAGACCTTCAAACTGAGTTTTCCCATGGGAATCAGGCCTAGAAAATGCATACAGACTGTTACGGCTTGCTCTTGCTAAAACTCCATCACCCTGGTCTGAAACAGTAGATGTGTATTGTCTATCTTCAAGGTAATTTCCAAAGCCTGTGTGAGTTTTCCCAAGGACAGAGCTAATCAGCTCACTGCCATTCCCCTCTGCATGCTATTTTCATTTCCTTGATTGTACCTAAAATGTAGACAATAATGTTCTATGTAATAGATAATAAATCTTTCTTTGATGTAAAACCCAAGAAAAACAATAAAAGCCTAAGCAAGGGTTGGGGCGCTCTCCTCTTGAGAAAGTGGTTGAGGCACTCAGAAGCGCTCCAAGGCACTCTCCTCTTGAGAGAAAAAGGCCGTGCAGTCCCCCTTTTCTCCACAGAATTGCTGTAGCCTGTGCATTTATTAGCATCTTCAGTCACAACAGGCAGACTCTGCTGGCCAGAGTCCGCCACACCATATGATGTAATTACATTAAAATCCCATTATAATGCATAAATGGGATTCAAAATCCAATCATGTCAAATGTGCTACTGTGAGGTTAGTGATGTGAACAAGTGGAATCTGCACAGCCCCACCTGCCTTTCAGATGTAAATCCAATGTTGTCTCAGCTGTGGTTTTGGTGGTACCTGGTGGCAGGTGTCTGATCTGACTCAAATATTGATGGGGGCAATTCTGGGTCCTATGGCTGTTCTAGAATCTGGCACACATTTTTGGAGACACTAGGCTGGGAGATTATGGGGTACAGACAGCCAGCTGCTTTCCACACACACCAATAAGTATCTAACTACCTCTAACCCAAACTCATGAAATGGAGACAACCTCTAATGAGGATCATTTGAGTGCTAGGTAATAAGAAAATTCACTCTAGTGTGTCAGTGCTACCAGCATGGAATCTGGTGTGTTCTGGGAAGACTAATGACTTCTCCCACCACAAATGCAGGACCAGGACAACAACGACTGTTTTTTTATAGCTGAGCACATCATGTCTCTAAGACCTGCAACCAGTGCTTTCAGGAGGACAAGGAAAGGGGAAATACCTGCTGTGGCCTCTTTGGTACACTAAGACACTAAGTGAACTTCCTATATGACAATGGCAAGACCCACCTGCATGGGTTGGACATGAGTTTTCAGTTGCTGTTTCATGGAGAATGGCAGCCCCTGAAACCCAATGTGGTGGGGCTGCAGGCGGCCTCAAAACAAAATTCTGTTTCCCAGAAACAGAAAGATGATGTCTAAGGAAACACCACATGCCTGGCTTGCATAGTGGCTCTATGTCACAGGTAAGCAAACCTTTCTAGAAAGAGCCAGATGGTCAATATTTCATGATTTGCAGGCCATACTGTCACTGTCACTGTCACATATTCAACCCTGTTTTCATGTGAAAGTAACCAGAGAGGACATGTAAATGAAGGAGCTCAGCTGTGGATCAAGAAAACTTTATTTACAGGTGAGCATATTTGGCCTGAGGCTTACCAAGCCTTGCTTGATGTAGATGAATAAATACAATCTAACTAGATCCACAGACACTGCTGACAGTCGGGAGGGGCAGACAAGTTTCTGGCCCAATATGACAGCAGTGAGGATTTTACAAATGAAGGTTGTTCTCAGGACATCATTTCAGTTTCAAATGCATGACTTGATTTAATTTCCAGGATTCATGTAAACTGTTCATTATGCACTGTGGATCAGTAGACTTCCACATGCTGTTTTCTCTGTTCCATGAAATGTCTAAGCTTTGAAAATACACCATATGCATCATCATATGGTGGAGGCTCTCCATTGTATATATGTGGCCTCAGTGTGGTCCAAAATGATTATAAGTCTGGGCCATGAACATAATGTGGGCACTAAAAAGAATACTGTCTTTCTTCCCAAGCCCCAGTGGGAAATACATTTGCAAGGAATTCAGGTGCCAAAGTAGTCCCACTACATAAAAGGGCCCTTACCTGCATTTATAATTCATTTGCCTAATTTTCCTGAAGTGTGTGCTTTCCCTTCCACCTGGGGAAAAGTAGGGCTATAAATAGATGGACTCTGTTCAGGATAGAAGCTGCAGAGTAGAGCACTGACCTGCCAGGAGACTGGAGTGGCTATTCCCATGGAAGCCTCTAGATGCCACTAAAGGTGGCTGGTAGAGCACACTGTCCTTCAATACTGCTTCAAAGGTCCATCTCAGTAAATGTCACAGCTCATGTATCAAGGGCTTAGCCTGAAACTATGTTCACTGAAAACCTTGGACAGTTCCTTCAACAGCTCTGGACAAACCAACCTCTGAAGGCCCAGTATTTTACCCTCCTAAATGAGCCATGTGGCAACATCACATATAAAACACCTAGAAACAGCCCTCGAAAAGTCATTAATAGTAAGCAAATCACTCTCCTGGAGTGCTCTCCAACTCCTCCAAACTCCTGAGTCAAGTGGTTTCCAAGAAACTACAAGTGAACCAGAGCAAGAGGCAAAGACAACCCCTTCAGAGCCTCTGCATTGCTGCAGCCTGCTCAGCAGGGCCATGGCCACAGCTCCACTCCCTGCAGTGTAACTGGGGACCAGGCCCTGTCTCTGACAGCACCACCTTGTCAGAATGCAAGCCAGACACAGATAGAGCTTCCAATTCACTGTGTTTCACAGAAAGAAGGGAGAATTTTAAAGGGAAAGGCTCAAATATTCCCTCAACCTTTTCTCAAAGAAATGACACAAAATTATTCATTCCTCTGATAGCTGCAGGCAGTTCTAAGTGAGGTTCTTAATAAAATCCTAGCTGCCATGGATCCCCTGCGGTCCTGCTGAGGTCTCAGGTGACTCTAACTTTCGGGAGTCTATGGGCTTTCTCCTGCTGACTGTGTGGATTCACAGGTGCCAGAGGCCTACAACTGGTCAGACAAAGGCAACAAACTATAAGTAAGGCAGACCTGCCAGGGGCTCTCAGTGCTGAGGAGAACCTGCAGCCAAAGGGTAGGCCCAGGTAGAAGTGGAGAGGTCACAGGTCAAATGTCATACCCCTGTTAGTGCTTGGAGCTCTCCCAGTTACAGACACACACTCAGGCTCTGTACACATACACATACTGCATGCACACACACACATGCCTTCCAGCAGGGTGGGGTCTCAGGTATCATGAAGATACCTCTCCTGATCTGCCCACTGTGGGCTGTGAACACTTGAGAGTGGGATTCTATGCCCACCCACTGGCCTGACACCTACCTCCACACCTGGAACCCAATTTAGGATTGATAAATGTCTTTAAAATGAATAAATATACCAAGGAGGATGGAACAGACTAAACTTACACTCTCTTTAGTAAGACCAGCTGACCCCTGACCAGGCCAAGGCCAAGTACCCTACTTAGCCTCACTGTCAAATATGTATTTAGAGTCCTGGGTGCCCTTCACTGACCATACTGGGGATAAATTGAGAATAGATGATGGACAACCCCATCCTCAGGGAGCCTGCATTTCAGCCAGGACACACAGACAACTATCGTGTAAATATAAATACCTTTTTGGGAGAAGTGAATGGGAATGTGGAGAGCTGGGTAAAGAGGCTCCATCACAAGGGTCGGGGCACTCTGCAGGGCATGCAGATAGGAATAGGGCATCCAGACCTGCAGAGACAGCTGCAGAGGCCCCACAGGAGCTTGCAGTGTGGGCTATAGAGACAAGGGACCTAGACATCAGCATGACTGGGGGTGGAGTGAGCCAGGGGCCAAGTGTTGGCAAAAGGCCTGGGAGAGGGCAGGTAGAGGGTCAAATAGGGTCATACAGACAACACAGACTTTGATGTTGACTCTAGGGAAGAGAGAAGCCATCTGAAACAGTGTGAAAGGCTCTTGGGCTCCACCTGTTGAGGGGGAATGGGCTGGGGGCACCCACAATGAGCCAGGGAGATAGTCGGGCAGAGTGCACACAGGGTATGAAGCCTATCCTGGGAGAAGAGATCACACTGTGAATAGTTTTGAAAATGCTTCTTGACCAAGCTTCAGATCTATCCCTAACTTTGTCTACAAATCAACATGGTTCCCAGTACAGTTTGTCTGACCCTCCTCTTGATGTTGAAATAAGGGGTCGAGCAATGACTGTCTTCAGCAGCCCCCTAGGTTTCCTCTGAACCCTGCTCCCTGGTCACAAGTGCCTATAAATTGATCTCTTGAGTAAAGGCACTTCCTTCACAAAGTCCAGGTGACACTCTGAGGTGGCTGAAGGGCTGCAGCCCAGCTGGAAGTAAGGATTCAGAATCTAAGAGCCAAGGTAACTGAGTTCCTTGGGTAACTTTTTCAGGGCAAAGTAGCCTGAGCAGAATGCAGAGCTGAGGAAGAAGAGGAGACAGAGCCCTTGGCTTTCCTGAGACTCATCAGCTTTGGTCCATGATCACCAAGTTCCTGAGTGTCCCTAGCCCTAAAGCCTTCCCAACTTCCCCACAGGAAGAAGTAGAGATGACATGGTGGGTGCAGGGGGCACCTGCTGATGGGGACAGCAGCCTTGCCGCAGGGCTGAGGGGACTTCTACCCCTGGGCAATTCTCCCAAGATTAGACACCAGGAAAATGAGAGTACAGTGGACTAGTCATGGAATTCTAAGCTCTCTGTGTAGCATGTGTCCTAGGAAGGATGTTTATTTTTCTGTGAGAGTTCTGGGCTAACACAAAAAGTCATATGTATCTGACAGAACTGCAACTTTTCCTGGAAAAGGAAGAAAGCAGAGTGGCAGAAAGCAAATATTTAGTGAATGCCAATTCTGAGCTCAGTTCTAAATGCCCTTGCTCACAGAATCCTATTATCAATTCCATTTCATACTTTAAAAAGAGACTCAAAGACTAAGTAAATGTCCCAAAATCACTGGTGCCAAAGTCACAATAACAAAAAACATATCATAATCTGAATCTTTGTCTACCTGACTCTAGAGCCCAAACTGCCATCATTTGATGTTTACCTAAGCCTCTCCCCTGGATCAGAAAGGCATCATTTGGGATTAATGCTGGGTTGATTCACAAAGGAGATAATTCCCACAAGTTGGAAATGATTAAACATCCAGCAGTATAAGAAGATTGTATAGAAGGGTTGACACCAACAGGAGAAAAGTCTGATAGATCAGAACAAACTATGATGGTGTTTAAAAAGGGTTTCTGCCAACTCAAAGTATCCCTTCAATGCTGGCTGGGGAAGGGAAGGTGCAAGATGGTGATCAGAAAGGAACTCTCCCTGTGTCCACAAGTCCTGTGGTTTTGATAGGGGACTCAAGAGTTGGAAAATTTTAGTTTAAGGTAAAAAGTTATAAGCCTAGCAAGTAATGTATATGTTAAAGCTTTTGTTTCAGAAACTACAGATAAGGCCTGTCCTGGCTCCTGGGAAAACAGCTGACCTCCTGGGGCACTGCTAAAGATTACCTACCACCTGGGGATAACTGGAGGTATCCAGACCTTTGTGTTCCAGGGAGAGACAGATGACCACTGCCCCTGGGACCAGCTAACTGCCCAGCACAGGAATGTTGCAGCTTCTTTCACCTAATCCTCCCTGAATCTCAAAGCCCTCACTGCACCTTGTTTATTCCCTGGTATAAAAAGTCTGGCCTAGAAAGAAAAGGCAAGATGGTCTGTTAGGGTATGAACCCACCATCTTCTCAGATTGCCGGCCATCTGAATAAAGCACCCATAAAGATTCAATCACTGTCATTGCTTACTGGGTTTGGTAGTGACAGGCAGCCCGAATGCCGGTGCCTTTTCCAGTTTCAGTTTTGCACATGGCAAGCAGGATGGGAGGCTAGAGGGATAAGATTTGAGCAAACACAGTGTGAGCCTCAGGTCCCCACTGAAAGTTGGATGCAAAAGTGGTTCTACTATTGGTCATTCACAGCCTGAGAAAATCTCATGACCCTGGAAGATTCTTGAGCATTACAGAGTGACTTCACTAAAGGGCAGCCCCAGGCCTTTAATCCAACACAGCTCCCGGCAAGGTGATGAAAGTGTTCTCATTCATTGAAAGTTACATGGCCAGAGTTCAATAAACATTTGTTGAATCCTGTAGTTGAGTGAAAATATGATAACATGGAGTAGGCTGCCACAAAAAGGAATGGACCTCAAGGTCCTGTCTCGTTGGCCAAGCCCTAAGCTAAAATCTTTACTTGACTCACTTAGGCCTCCATACCCCCAGGGTAGGTATCAGTGTCCTAATCTTGAGGATAAAGAGCTGGTGGTCCATAAATGTTAAGTGTTTTCCTAAGATCACACAGTTCAGGTCCCATGTGGGATTCCCCAGCTGCACAGTCCCTGCACCAAACCTAACCCCTATTGTGGATCTGGAGGGCAGCATGCATCAAAGTCTCAGCCTGGAAGGAACCAGCTAACAGAGCCTGGGGACAGTACACTGCTTTCTTGTAGTCATTTTATTTGCCCATATGCAGCTTTGGGGGGTGGGACTAAAATAGGCTTTTTATAGCTGTTTTTTAAAAAGTAATTATTAATTCCCTTCTTAAAAGAAATACAAACTTTGGTTTTAGAATGACTTTAATGAATGCAATTTTAATAGGATTGTTCAAAATCCCCCAACATAATTCAAAATAAAAACAACGCCAACCTCAGAATAACTCTAAGGAAGTCTACAGAGTTCTAATTTTTCCTGTGAGGACTACTTGAATGTTTTTTGAAGTATCAAATATTAAATGATATCATTGAATGTTTTGGAGCACTTTACTAAATATCAGACCTCCTGAGTGACCAGCATATCTCATTATTCTCTGAAATTGTCTTCTGAACACTTATTTCTTGACTGTTTTTCCCACCAGACTTCAGGCTCCAGGACAGCAGAGAGTCTGTCTGCAACTTCCAGATACAGCACAGCTCCCAGTAGTGTGGGGATTGTTACATCTCTATTAAGTAGACAAATGCCCCTCTGTACTCTTGCCCAGTGGGCTCTGGTCTTCACCTTGGAGCTCAGTGTCCCAGGAAAAGGCTGGAAGAATGGAGCCAGTTATGGCGGTGAAGGAAAGGCAAGCTTTGGCACCCTGCAGGAAAAGTGGGGGAAGGGGTACTCCAGGGCTCTGCAGTTGTCAGTTCTTGGTAAGCTCTCCTCTGTGAAATTCTGGAGCACAGACACAAGGCTTAGCAAGGGCCCATCCAGATCCTGAGATGTTGTTGGAGTCCCTGCTATTGGTCCAAAGAGACAGCACACAGTACCACAGGATCACGGAGGGTTCATCTTCAGGACAGGTTCTTGAGAGTCCATTGGGTAGAGAAGTGAGCAAGGTAGGGGTTCTGTCTGCCTGACACTCAGGGCAGCTTGCCACAGTCACCTTAGACTAAGAGAAAGAGGGAGTGAGGAGATGAGGAAAGAGAGAGCTGCGGGTAGGGAAGATAGAGCTCGGGGTAGGGAAGAGGGAGCCTGGATGCCAGAGGACAATTGGAGTTAGCTCCAGAAAACCCTGACAAAAGGAAGGAATAAATAGTTGAATGTAGAATGAAAAAAAAATAGATTATTCACTGTCATGCTGAACAATGGAACAAGACATAAATAGTAGCCATGTACTGGACGTGCCAATTTTGCTCAGAAGTGGTATACATAATACCCTAGCGGTGCCCGCACCCTAGAAATCTCAGTGCCACACAGCCAAGTTGTGCACTATGCAGATGGAAAGAGAACAATGTCCTCTCAGAAGTGGGAGAATGTGGGCTTTAAAGTCAAAGATTTGAGTTAGAATTCCAGATCTGTTGTTGACAACTTTCTATTGGGGTGGTAGAGGGGGAGAGAGAAGAGGTGGTGGAGGGAGGAAAGGAGAAGGAAAAGGGAAGAGAGCATCAGAAAGAGGAAGAATAGAGAGGTCCAAGTCACCAGCCCTGGGTAAAAGTGGTAGCCTCTTTGAACTTTGGTTCCAACATGAAGAAGACAGTGAGGATGAAAAACAGGGTTCTACAGTAAATAACATCACAGGGTGATCTGATCATAAATTCCTAACTGGGCAGGTCCTGCCCAAGCATATAACTTTTTCACTTAAGCCAGCCCTGTCCATTGTTTCTGTGCACCTAGGCTAACATACCTTTGAAATAAGCCATGACCACTCTCAAGAGAGCACTGTAAACTTATTAACGATCCTGTACTCCAATCCCATCCTTGCTTTCTCCACCTCCATGGAATCTTCCTTATGTCCCCTCCTTAATTCCAAATACATACAACAAGTTTCAAAACTGTATTCTGTGAAGCATTTGAGGTCTTGCTCCAGGCATATGTCCTCAGTTTGGCTCAAATAAGCTCTTATAAAATTTTTCTACAGCTTGGATGTTTCTTAGGTAGACAACAGGCTCCAACTACTTCCTTGGAACCTTGGTAGTTGTGAAGATAAGGTCTCAGTAATCACCCTGGCTGGTGTAAATCAGTTGGTTGGAGCATTGTCCCATAACTGAAACACTGCATGTTCAATCCCAGCCAGGGCAAATGTCTAGGTTGCGGGTTTGCTCCCTAATCTGGGCACATATGGGAGTAACCAACTGATGCTTCTCTCTTGCATCGATATTTCTCTCTGTCCCTTCCTCTCTATCTAAAAGCAATGAAAAAATGTCTTTGGATAAAGATACAAAAAGAAGTTATAAAAATAAAACCTCGGTACAGATAACAAATACATGAGAACTGTTTCACAGCCACCCAGTATGAATAGAAGTGTCAAAAACCCTCTGGTGCCCTCCCCTGAAAATAATGGAGGGAGCTCTGCAGATGAGAATGGGACACAATTTGTCATGGATGTGAAAGGGCCATCAAGGGCTAAGGGCTGTCGCCTCTGTCCTCTGATGCTTGCCAATTTCCAAGGTCTTTCACTTGCTCTCCTAGGACAACTCCACTGGTAAGTACTGTTTAGTTTGTCACTAACTGGGTCCCTCTGGATCTCTAGAAGACATGTTGGTTTCTGCACCCAACCACCCAGCCCTGTGACCTGAAGGGGATCTTTGCAGAGTCCCCCCTTATGAACTATGAGAGTCCTAGAAGGGCTTCATTCCTCTGCACCAAGTTACTGCTTAGACACATGGCTCAGGGAAGAAGGGTCCTGCTCTGAGAACACCCTGTCAGCTCCTGGTGCGTCCATGTGTCAGGAGTGTGCCATCTCATTCCAGCCAACAAAACCTCCTTGGGAGGTAGACATAATTCCATTCCCCCTTAGGGAGGTCCAGTGGGGAGGGCAGATCTTAGGCAGAAGCATAATTCAAATGGGCAGGAAGGCGACCAGGCTGTAGGCTGGAAATTGCTGTATGATGACTGTGTTCACAGAGGCCACCTTACCTTGGTGAAGGTCAAGCAGTCCTTGTCCTGGTCTTGGTCCTTCATCTCAAAGTCATATAGGGCTTTGCCCTGGGGTGGGGCAGGTGGCAGGGGCCGGAAGCACTGCACATAGCTGGCCGGCAGGAAGCCGTGGGTACCACCTAGTTCCCCGTGGAACCAGTGCTCATCCACCCTGCGCCGAAGGATGATGATATCTCCCTTGTTGAACTTGAGGTCACCAGGCTCTTTCCCCTCGTAACTGTACAGGGCTTTGCCATAGGGAAGCTGGGAAGGACTCTGAAAGCAAAACACAACATCAGTTACTCGGTGCAGCCTTCCTTCTGCCTGGGCAGCCTGGGGTGTGGGGCTCCCATGTGCTGAGGGCACATGCAGAATGCCCTTGCACAGAAAGTTTTTCAAAGAAACAGATCCCCTGTCACAGGAACATGCAAGTCCAAGGCCCTGCCTAGACAAGAGAGTCCATAAGAGGGCCTTGTGATGGTCATTCCCTCTCCAGTTATGCATCAGAGGGGCCATGAACTGCCCTGGGCCTTGTGTGTGCACCACCTCACTCTGTGCTGAAAGGACTCTGAAGCAGGGGCTGAATAATCTTCATTTACAGGGAAAGAAACTGAGCATGGAGAGCCTGAAGTCCCATACATATAAGGACAGGGCAGAATCTGCATCTAGGGGCTCTGATTCCAGAGTGTTCTCATCCACTACTCTGCTGAATTGATCTCCATTAGGTGCTCTATCTGCCAGATTTCCAACAATTACCTTCCAACAAAATTTTCCTTACTTTGTCTCTGAAACTTCACAGCAACTCAGAACATGCCTCAAGGTGGGTTTAGAGTTGAGGCAACAGACTCGCAGACTGTACTGTGTCCTTCTCACTTGTGGCATACACCTCTGATGTACAGCTCCAAGGGACAGCCATCCTGGTCAGGGAAGGTAGACACCACCTCTGGGACCTTGGCCATCGATGCATCATAAGTTCTAACAAGTGGTCTCTGGCTTTCACAGAGCCCCTTAACCATGACTCATAGTTTTTTGATGCCTATAGCAGTCCAGTGCAGAAGTACAATTTCGAGAGTATAAAACAGTATCCTCTTAATGACATGGGATATTCCTGTTACTCTGTCAAGCTAACCCTTTCAAAACTGATTTGCCATCTTTGGTCACAAACAGTGACTAGCTCTGAAACCCAAACAGATTTCTTGGCACTCTTATGCTCTTCAGCAATAAGGTGTCTGTGGAACTACCCTGCAACTTGATGTCACCTTCCACTCCCTGGGCAACTCTCACTTAACTGGACCTGTTTTGTAAAGACCAGTGGCCACATGGGTTTCTCTTACTCTTCTTTATCAGTGGCCAAAACCCACTGAACTGAGTAAGCTTTGCGAAAGGCCAATTCTATGCCAAAGGAAAACCAAAAATGTTACTATTGTCCCCATGTCAACACCTAACAATTTCCCTAACAGAAGCTGCATTTTCTTACTGAGGCTGCCTAAGCCAAGGATTTCTTGTCTTTGAATCAGTCAATACAGGCACAAAAGCCTGAAGCAGGAGTACATGATAAAGCTCTTTGTAGAGGATTTAATAGCGCATTGGTTGGCAACTCAGTCTCCCTGCATTTGTGTTTCAGAAATGTCAAACACAGGAGTTCAAAGAGAACCTGCTGGCAAACTGACAGACACCACTAATGAATTAAATAGGAACACATGAGGATCTGCAGATCTCAATGAGGAAAAAAATCAGTTTGCTTCCAGTAACACTCATCCTGGCAGGCATTGCACTGTATGCACAATAGACTGCAATAGGCCTCAATTCTAGAGAGCTGGGCAAAGGGGTAACTTATAATCCAAGGACTGTGACCATAAAAGAATGGAAGAGGCTATGGGCTGTGGGCCACACAAGAGTCGATCAGCCCCCAGCCCAGGGGTTCCAAATCAAGGACAATTTTGTACCATGGTGGACATTTGGCAATGTCTGAAGACATGTCTGGTTGTCAAAACTGGGAAGCAGGCACTATTGGCATATAATGTGTAAAAACCAGGGATGTTGCTAAACAGCCTACAGTGCAGGGGGATGCTCCACCCCCTCCATACACAGAATTACCAGGCCCAGAAGGCCAATAGTGCTGAGGCTGAGAAAGCCTGATGCAGCCCTTAGGTTAATTAACAACAGAGTATCTTCCTTGTTCTATTTGAACTTGGTGTGTCACGACTTTAAAAATTAAATATAACATTTATTTATGTGATATATTTTCACTAGTGACCACATGGAGCAGTTGATATACCCTTTGAGGTAAAATGAGTTAAAGAACTGAAGAAAAAAACTTACTGTTAATCTTGAAAACTGGCCTCAACTAGGCACACAAAAAATGTCACTTTGTCACAGACTGACTCCATTTCCTCTGGTAGCCAGACTGAGAAAGTCATGCTCAAAGTAGTACTGTAAGAGCCATCCACGTTGAAGCTATTTGGTTCTTTTGCACTATGGACAACAAGGGTGAGCAGGAGTTGCCATGTACACTTCGGTTTTGATGCTCTGCCTCCCTTTGTGCACTTTCATGCCATTTGTACAGATGCACCTCCCCTCCCCCGTGCAGAGGCACTCTGGCATTACTACTCTGACATGCCCACACCAGCTTACTAACTCTGTTGACAAAGAGGATGCTTCCAAGAACCACTTACACTCATATTGTACAATCCTGACCCAACCTGCCCAGCGAAGCTGGGAAGGACCTGGCTGTAGTGAAGAGAGATCCAGACACTGCCTTATGGCAGGGCTGGTGCTCTTGAGTAGTGTGTATTCACTGTTTCTGGGAGGCACACACTCCTGAAGTTTGAAGGACTCTATCTTTCAAAGATTCTCCAGAATGAGCATGGCTGCACCTGTCTGAGCACTGTGGCCCCTAGACCTCCCAGGCCAGCATGACCACTTTCACAATCTCTGTCTCTATCTGCTCTTATGTTATGACTCTAAATTCTCTGTGCTTCCAACTTCTCTTGTGAGCAGTGGGCTGTAGACCCTGAAAAAAAAAAGACACCTACTAAGAAAGGCTTCTTGTAGCTAAATGCACTCAAATTTTAAAATCAGAGCCCGGCAGCCATTTCTGCACAGGCTTCTCTCACTAAAACTGCACTTCAGGGATAGGCCTGCCCTGAATTGCCTGCCTACACAGTATTTCTGCCATCTGAGCTAGCCCTTATAGAGGAGTTCCTGGAATCCTATTTCAACCAATAGGACTGAGGCTTTCCTCATCCAATTGGAGCTGTGCACTCCTGGCCAATCAGACCAGCTCTATTGTGACCAATAAGGACAGTGCTTGGACTAGTCAAATTGTGTGAATTCGACGTCCTCATTAGCATGAAGATCGACCAATCAGTGACCAGGGGCAGGGACTTCTGTCCATATAAGTCAGCCCCCCTCTGGCTCCAAGAGCATAGCTTCCCTTTCCACCAAATACTGAAGAGTGTTTCTTTCTGGCTGAGCTGAAACACACCAGACCAGTGCAGGCCAGCAGAGTGCAAAGCAGATGGTACCCTACATATGCTTGTTAATTCAAATGTACTCAGGTTATTAATAGGGTTGGAGGGAGTGAGAAAATTTAGAAATGGCAGACAGGTCTGATATGGTAACCCTGTAAACCAGCATGTCTCACACAGGTCCAGGAAAAAGGTGCTAGTTCCAGCTCTGTAAAGAGAGGGTAAGGGCCAGTGTCCTAGCATGTGAACCAGAGAAGGACTAGGTCAGACTCTGAAGAGCAGAAGCAGGGGTTGGAGTAGACAACACATGGCCCTCACCACAGCTCCTCAGCATCAGGGACAGGGCTTACAACCTTTTGGCGGGGAAGGCAGGGCTGGGAGCTAGCTAGCTTACTGGCTCCATCCATGCCTAGTTAGATAGCCATGTTCTTCATCTTCCATTGGTGGGAAGGGCAGAGAGAGAGAAATACTCCAACTCACTATCCCCCACCCGTGAAATGCCAAGATCATCATCTGATAGAGCAAAACTGAGAGGGTCAGTAAACCTTTAAGATGCAGAACACATTTTGGAGGGTTCCTCCAAAAAAAAAATCAAAATCAGAGATAATGTTGAGAGGCATATTATCCAGGAGGTCAGGACCTGGTTCTCACTGTTGGGAAACTCTGGGAAATGGCAATGCTCAGCATCCCCACAACACATTTTATTTTCAAAGCCCTTTATAAAGTTAACTAATTGGTCCGTGACCAGGGCCTGAGGCAAGCAAATGCTATTACGGTGCAGGGTCAGGGAACATCTGAAAGGAACTCTGAAATCCCAGCCTCCCTAACCCTGCCAAGGAAACTGAGTGGGTTTTCTGCAGCCATTTCCTTTCTGTCCCCTGGCGGACCTCATAACTCTCTCACATTGTATACATTGCCCTTTGGAGGAACTAATTTCAAACATTGCACCAAGCCACCATTATATTATGTGGGTTCATGACATTAAGGAAAAGAAATGGGGGAAAAAGGGGGAAATACATCTGGGATGCCTACAGGATAATTAACACCAGCCACCCCTGCAAGGCATTAATAATAATTAAACCTTTAATGTCAGTTTTATGGCTCATTACTCAGATATAGCACACAAGTATTACTGTGGGCTCAATGTCCTCCCCATGGAGACATGGGTGCTGGTGGACACACAGCATCCATTTTCTGCTCAGATCAGCACAGCAGTGGGATTTAACGGATGTGCCTCCCTTCCACCAGGCTACCGATGCTGAGTGGAGTTGGCTTCCCTGGAGTGAGGGTGGCTGCCACAGCTGGCCCATATGAAGGAAGAGGTCCTGGCTTGTTCAGGCATTCTCTGCTCTTCCAGCAAGCTGGGGTGAAGAGTGTAGACAAAGAACTCACTCATCTTCTAGATACCAAGGACAACCCAATTTCCCTTACCCAGTGCTTTCCACATATCATTGTTGTGACTCTAACCACTCATTACCAGTGGAGGCCCCCAGACTATTGGCCCCAGCAAGATAGATACTGTGCCTGCTTTTGTTCCATGCTGCATCCCAGCCCTGGCCTGACAGAGGTAACCTGTTCAAAATACTTGAATGAATGTATATATGAAATCTAAGACAAACTTCCTGAAATTAGGGCTGGACAAAAAGCCTCTGGCTAGAAGAACTTTTCCTGCTTGTTATTTTTCCTAGGATTTGAGGTTTGGGGGTCCATGTAGCCAAAAATACTGTTGCTAACAGTGGCTGGGCCTGATGAATGGGGAAAATCCTACCAATTGCTCCATGAGGAGTGAAATAAACAGCTGGAGGAAGCAGCCTGAGGAAAGGCATGAAGTTACAGACACTGGCTTGCTTCCCACAGAACACAGCAGAATTGACCAGTATGGGGGAAATGAATCCTGGAGAGTTCCAGGGACAGTGAACAGGCCAGAGGGGTAACTGCCCAACCACAAACAAACCAAGCATCGCAGGGTCTATGAAGGTGGCAGACCGCTAATTGCTCCCCAACAAGCATCTACTTGCTCCTTCTTCCTGTCAGTGAGAATATTCCAAGTTTCAACTTGAATCAAGATGACCCACCTAACTAACAACTTGATCTTGTAGCCTCACGTGTAGAGCTCCATGGCCATCTATCAAAATTTTAGTCAATGGAGTGCAAGTGAAAGTGATTTGTACAAATTCTGGACCTGGGCCATGTTTTATAATGACATTTATAAGGACATTCCATTTCCTGACCTTCCCTTCCCATGGACTAGATGGCAGTGTGGTGAGGACAGCCAGCTTTTTCCACACAAAGATTACATACACTCAGATCGAAAGATGGAAAGAACCTGGGTTCTTGGATGACTTTGTAGTAGACAGCCCTGAACTGTGACTTGAGAAAAAGAGAAACTTTATCTTATTTGAGGCACCGTGTTTTAGGATCTAGCAGCTTAGTCTGTATCTTGACTAATTCAAGAAGTCTGAGGTCAGATTTACAGTTTCTTTAGCTCATAAACCATTTTCAAGCCAAGGTACTTCATTATTGCTGTGGAGGTTACCATGCATGCACTTTCCCTTTAGAACAGTACTTTTTATAGGAGCCCTCTCAGATGCAGAATAACATTGAAAGCATGGTTTCTTGGCATTATCATGTGATAAAAGATGTATTTAGCCAGCATTTCACCATCTTCTAGCTTACAAATTAATCTGTGATCCAGTTGTTGCTACTTCAGCAAGAACCTCCAGCTGGGAGGTTCCCAGGTTTTAGTTCTACAGCAGTTACATTTCAAGATCCTTCTTTCTTTCTCATTAAAAGTTGCCTTTGGGGTTTCGAATTCTTTCTCTCTTTTATTATGATGGTTTTTCCTTCCCCAGATTTGCATACTCATTCTTCTAAGAATGTAGGATCCCATACCAGGCTCTTAGACTACAAGGGAGTAAGGCACATCCTTTTATTCAGAAGGTCACTGAAAAGTACAACAAAAGTGAAATGCACAATTTGTCCCAAACACAGGTGGGATGAGCATACCACTAAACTGTTATCATGTGATGCAGTTGAGAAGATATAAGCTGCATATAGCCAAAAACTACCTTTAGCTGACTTCTGGTTTCAGCAAGATTAGGTAGGATAAAAAGCAAATATATATCTTTCTTTTCCCCCCTTTTTTGATTTTCCAAGACATTGTTAAAGACCCTCTTCTCAAGTTTGCCTGCTGCTCCATCACTTTGGCAGTGAATCTACTGATGTTAGTGGTATTTTACTAGAAGCTAGAAGGGCTAAACCTCTCATTCTGAACTGTTAGGAGAAACTGGGTTTTAAAAAGGCTAGTTTTGGGGGTTCTGGCCAACATGGAGGTGTAGGTCGAAATGCTTTGCTTCCTCATACAACCAAAAGGAGGATAACAACCAATCAAAAAACAATAAACAACCACAAGTGCCAAAAAATCAAACTGAATGAAACCCTGACACCCAAGGAGCTAAGAAACATTCACCCAGAAAGGTAGGAGGGACAGAGACAGGCAGCCAAGTGGTGAGGACACAGGGCAAGGCGGCAGACCATGTGGGCAAAGCAGGGCTGGCCGAATGGGAAACTAAAGACTCAAAGCTAGCCGTAAACTACTGTGGGGGATGCCATGGCAGAGAAGCTCCAAGTCTCACATGAGTTCATTGGAAAGTGGGGCTAGAGCAGAGCAAGCAAGCTACACTGTTCCATCTCGGACAGCTCTCCTACAGATAGTGCCACAACACAGCAGAGGGTTGCCATGCCCTGGCCAATACCTAAGGCCCTACCCCCTTACAACATAACAAGTGTGCCCAGACAAAGAAATATGGCCCAAAATGAAAGAACAGATCAAAACTCCAGAAAAAGAACTAAGCAATGAGGAGACAGCCAACCTATCTGATGCAGAATTCAAAACACTGGTAATCAGGATGCTCACAGAACTAATTAAGCTCAGTTGCAAAATGAAGGAATAAATGAAGGCTACCCAAAGTTAAATAAAGCAAAATATACAGGGAAACCAACAGTGAAGGGAAGGAAACCAGGACTCAAATCAATTATTTGAAACAAAAAGAAGAAATAAAACATCCAACTGAAACTGAGACTTCCTAAGCCTTTCCTCATTTTTTTGAATTGTTTCTTCATTCCTCTGGGAATGAAGTTGTCTGCTGGGACAACTTTAAGCACGTTAACGTCAGAATCATAGAGGTGCCAGAAGGAGAACAAGAGCAAGAAGTTGAAAACTTATTTGAACAAATAATGAAGGAAAACTTCCCCAATCTGTAGAAGGAAATAGACTTCCAGGAAGCCCAGAGAGTCCCAAAGAAATTGGACCCAAGGGGGAACACACCAAGGAACATCATCATTATGTTACCCAAGATTAAAGATAAAGAGAGAAACTTAAAGGAAGCAAGATGAAAGGAGAGAGTTATCTACAAAGGAGTGCTCATAAGACTATCAGCTGATTTCTCAAAAGAAACCTTACACTGTAAGGCCAAATATATTTTCAACTCCTTAACAATTAAGGAGTAGTTACATTTATACAACCCTAAAATTATTTTGGCCCTTTGAGGGCAACTGCAAGGTTGATATGGCCCCCTAGTATAAATGAGTTTAACACCCCTGCCTTATAGGCAAGAAGGGGCGGGAAAGAAGTATTTGAAGTCATGAAACGCAAAGACCTGCATCCAAAATTACTCTATCCAGCAAAGCTGTCATTTAGAATGGAAGGACGGATAAAGTGCTTCCCAGATAATGTCAAATTAAAGGAGTTCCTCATCACCCAGCCCTTATTATATGAAATGTTAAAGGGACTTATCTAAGAAATAGAAGATTAAAAACTATGAACAGTAAAATCACAACAAATTCACAACTATCAACAACTGAACCAAAAAAACCAAAACCAAAAACTAAGTAAACAACCAGAACAGGAACAGAACCAGAGAAATGGAGATCACATGAGGATTTTCAGTGGGGAGGTGGAGGGGAAGAGTGGGGGTGGGGGAAGCTACAGGGAATAAGAAGCATAATTGGTAGGCATAAAATAGATGGTGAGGGATTAATAGTATAGGAAACAGAGAAGTCAAAGAACTTATATGTACAAACATGGACATGAACTAAGGGTGGGGAAAAATGCTGGAGAGCTGAGGGATGCAGGGCAGAGGGGTGATAAAGAGGAGAAAAAAATTAGGATAACTGTAATAGCATAATCAATAAAATATACTTAAAAACATAAAAAAATAAAAAGGCTGGTTTTATCTCAGAGACATCTGGTGACCCTGGGCTGGATGGAGTCATCTGCTGGTAGGTGTGAAGCCCTTGGGTTCCTCCAGATGAATCTCACTATGAAAGCAAAGCCATTCCTCTGCCACACATGGGGTGTGGCTCTGACAACCTCTTCTTGGATGAGCCAAATACAAGTTTATAATAAAACCATTATGTCAAAGAAATAAACCTTTTTCAAAACAGCACTCTCCTCTTCAAGGAATGTATTTTTAAAAAAGTTAATTCACCCTCCTAAGGATGTAAAGCCAACTTTTGAGTCATTCATGTGCTATAATGCAGAAAGAGGAGAGACTAGGATCAAACCAAGTCTAGCTTGGAAAAGACAAGATCCTATAAGACATGTGATCTGAAAACATACTGAGGAAACCATTCTTAGGAAAAGTTGCTCCTGAAAAGGAAATTGCTCAGTTAGGAGGTTTTTGCTTTGATTTGTTTTTTTTCCATTTGGGGAGATATTTGCAATCAAGATTATTGAGGATGAAGGTAATTCTGTAGAATGCATGCATGCATGGCCATGTTCAGAAGCTAAGCCTTGGCTCAGAATTACACTGACAAGCTCCCAGGTGACACCCTGTCCTTGAGGAGTGTGTGACTCACTGCTTGCTTGTACAAGGATGCACAGTGCTGCAGCCCTCTTGCTCTGGCCAAGTCTAGGAGCTCACTTTTTACTATCCACATGAAGAGAAACAAATGGAACCCTGATGTCAGCAATGAAAGACCAGACTGACCCTGCTGGCCCCAGCTCTGTGCTGCCTGTTAGTCCAGGCTGAGCCTCAGGTATACACACTGTTGTGTATCCCTACTCCTTTGAGACCCACATGATCTGCACAGTCTGGGCAGCTCCTCACAACATTTGCTTCTCAAAACAAAAGCATTCACAATTGCTTTTCTGCGCAGCAGGGTTTTCAAAGATCACTGCTTTGACAGAGTTTCTGTAGGACTGCTAGTACACACTGCTGCATTCTGGCAAACCACAGCTCCACAAAGTTTTGTTTTTACCAGCAATCTCTGTTTCTGGTTTGTAAAGATAAAGGCTCCCTGGGAGAAGCTTCTGGGGAATTCTTGTGATGTCCAACTCTGGATTATCCATGCTGCGGTGGGTGAGAGTTCATAGCTAGCTGTGAACTGCTTTAACCTTACATTTTAAGAGGCCTTTCAGCCTTCTAAGTGAACTTCTTTCTGTGTCCCTCAAAGGGCCTGGGACACACAGCTTGCTGAGCTGTTAGCACACGGTAACCATCCCACCTCCTCTCTCTCCTCCCGACCCAAGGAAAAAGAGCAGTGGAACAGCTTGATGTCATACTGAGATGAGAAGGTTCTACGAAGAAAGCAAAGGGAGCTGAACAAGGAGGCTCCCTGAAAGGAATGCCATAGGTGCCCTGATCCAGGGCTGCATGTGCCACTAGGCAGAGCAGAGTGGCACCATGAGGCCAACCACTAAGAGTTATGGTGGGAAAGGGGGCATGGAGTGGCGCACCCTTTCACTGAAATCAAACTGTACATGCCCAGGGTCTCCCAGAGTTGAAGAAGAATGTGCCTTCCACCCTTGGCTGGGAGAAGCAGAAATTGACCAAGCCAATGGCCTGCTTAGGGGTGGGTACAAGGCCCTGTGTAGGAGCACCAAGCTTTCCCACAGCCATCTGGGCTTCCAAACTTCTCCAGGTGGCTGTGGAGCTGGACATCTAAGTGTGACTTCCCCACTCAGGGGAAGCTTTAACTCTGCCTTTGCATTCTGCCCCCTCTTTAATTTCTTATCTTCACTAAGAGCTTGAAAGGTTCAAAGGCTAACAAAGAGAGATTTTGAGCTCCCAGGCAATCCCCTGTTTCACTTGTGCATACCTGTGTTCTGTCAGACACATCACAATTCCCATGAAGCTCCTGCACCAGTTCTACTCACTGCCCTGTCACCTATGAACCATTCCGGGCTCTCCTGACACCTTCTGCCTCTGTGACCTTACAGTACTCCAGAGGCCCCTGTGGCCCTGGGAAGTGTGATGGCCCAGGGGCCTGTGCCTCATTGCAGGACCCACCCTAAAGTGTGAAGAGTCTCTAACATCTAGTTTAAGAAGAACATCACAAGTAGTTCTGTTTTGACAAATATGTAAACATGAAATAATCGGAATTGCCTGCATAAGTTTTAATACTGGGGTTGGTAGTCCCATAGCTAGGTCTAGGTTGCTTGTATTTTTTTAACTTTATTTTTATTGGTTGTTAAGTAAGCATTGTAATTATTTATTTAGAGACCAGAATGCTTAGTTCAGGCCCTTAGGACCTACTGTTCATACTCTGAGAGGAGTAGTGAGAGGACACACACACACTTTCTCAAACTGTGTCTCAAACATAATCCACCCACCACATATTGAGGTATATGGTTCTGTAGTCAGTGAGAAGGAAAGGTAAATGAAGGTGAACATATCTGAGATTAGCATATATCAGGAGTTAGCAAACCATGGTCCCAGGACCAAATCCATCCTGCCTCCTGTCTTTAGCTGTGCCTATCCATTTACAACAGCAGAAACCACAGGGAGCACAAAGCCAAAACATCTGCTATCTGGCCCTTCACAGGCAGTCTGACAATTGCTGGAACAAAATGTCAAGGTTGGCAATGGCCCCAGGAAAGATGCTTGCACAGTCTCCCCTCACTGCAGGGGAAAGATGGGCAGCTGTAGGACCCCTTGTCAACAGAATGTATGTTTCATTTAAGAGCAGCACTGCCACTCCTGGTGTTTAAGCAGTGATTTGGGACTCAGGGACAGCCCTGGCTTAATGGCCTTGCAATGTGCCTTTTGAAAAAGAACCTCAATTCTCAGATGTTTCATTTTCCCATACACTGAAAATAAACCTGTCCTTCCCTATGTCCTAGTAATGTCAATAGAATAAAACTGATAATATGTAGCAAGCTTTTTGTCTCTTAATGAAGAAAGTGCTATAAAAACCTTTAGCACATACTGTTTGCTGAGGCAAACTCATGCTGCAGGAGCTTGGATGCTGGTGCTGGACAGTCAGGAGTTTCTCAGTGTACACAGTGGCCAATGATGAACCCAAATATCCTCGGGGGCGGGGGGCGGTGAGGGCAATGTCTGCTGGGACCTGCACACTTCAGCTCAATAACGTATCAGGTGAAAGAGAGTCAGCAGCAGTCTAGTGAGTTGTGCTTAGCTGTGACATCCTCTTTTATTTCCCACAGACCTCTGTAAGCTGATTCAGGGTTCCAGGAGTAATGAGCACCCAGCTTCCAAAGGGATGCTCTTTAGCTTAACTTTCACAGCCCCTTCATTAGGACTGACCACTTTCTTGGTAGTTCCCAGGATGCTCCACATGCTGCTTCCTACACTCTCCTATCACCCAATGAGTCCTAACATCAACCCTCTGCAGTTTTTCTTATGTTATTAGCACATTACAGACATGAAACTGAGATGCGATTAAGTTCAGTAACTTGCCTAAAGTCCCAGGGGTGGGAGGATACTGCAGACAAGTATCAGAGCCAAGAAGGTCTGACTTCCAAGCCTAAAAGCCAACTTTCCACTTATACTGCCTCCAAAAAAGAACAAGAGACATGACCATTTATTTAGCTGCTTCTCCATGCCAGACACTCCAGATACTTGATATTGCTCACAGGAACCCTATGAAGTTGAAACTATTATTGCCATTTTATAAGTGAGAAGAATTAAGAGAGGCAAGTAAGTTCCTCAGTGTCATGGGGCTTGTAAGAGCATGTTCAGCTCTTAACCACCAGCCTGCCTCCTCACTCTCCTAAAGTGGAAGAGGGGAGCCATGGAACCCTAATAATCACTCATTTAACATGGAATGAAAAGGAAAGGTGTAGACTGATTATCCCTTAGGACAGAAGGACCCAGATCTGTGCCTGTATTTATCCAGTTTGGAGAAGTGTTCATTTTTCCACCTTCTGGGTGGACTACACCCACACTAGGAGCCTCATGGCCTCCCCTGCTCCCTCCCACTCCTTTACAGGCCCCACTCACCTACAGAGCCCTATATCCCCGAGCTCTGCCCTCACTGTTCAGGGTAGCTCAATGTCATCCCAGGATTTCCTGTCCCTTTCTTTGCCAGATCCCCTGCCTCTCTGGCTGGAATCACAGCACAGTGAAAACTGTGGCTGCCTCGCTTTGCCCTTGTCATCAAGGAGAGGGTCTCCTGCTCATTCTCCCCACCAGCTGCTGTTCTTCCTCCAGCCAATCAAGCCTTTGCCCTTATTTTTAGGGAAAAGTCATCCAAGGGTAGTGTCCCACAGAAATCTATCAGACCCACAAAGCAGCATTATTTACCACAAAGAGGCTCACAGGGGCCTGAGGAACCTGAAAAATGAAATGGTCTTTAAATACTCAGTGTCTAAATGTATGAGATTTGAATAAGTGGTTAGACTTTTTCACAATCTTAGAAACTTGCTTCATCTTTAAAAATTCAATAAATTTGCCATTTATCAAAATTATTCTAAGATGTTACAATTATTAATTCATTTAATCTTCATGACAACCTTACGAGGCAAGCATTACTGTTGTGTCCATTTTATAAATGAGGAAATTGAGTCAAAAAGAAGTAACTTGCTCAAGGTCATGTAACCAGTCATTATCCTTTATGCTGAGATCAGCAAACATTTTCTATAAAGGCCAGATGGTAAATGCACAGGTGGGCAAAAGGAGGTTTACAGCTGTGAGTCTGTGAAACAGTTTATTCTTGTATTATTGTTTATGCATTAATTATTGTATGATTTATTATTATTAACCTACTTTTGCCCACCCCTGTATTTTAGACTTTGCAGGCCGTAGGTCTCCTGACAAAACTACTTAATTCTGCCATTATAGCCTGAAAGCATATGTAGATTCCATGGATTTTACATAAATGAGTGGGTATGGTTGTATTCCAAAACATTTAATTTTTAACAACAGGCAGTGGGGAACAGTGGCCCTCGGGCTGTTCGATGCTTCAAAATGTGATCACACTGAAGTTGTTCTCAAGTCCATGCTAATGCAGAATTGGGGTAGATTTGTTTTATTTTGTGTTTTAAAAAATAAAATATCAATGAATTGACTTTCTTAAAATATGATGCTCAATCTGATGCATTAAACTGGTCCTATGCAGGGTTTTTTTATGCATTTCAGTAATAAAAGGCAATATTAATATGTCTAACAAGGATATGTCGGGGATTTTTAAAGGTAAAATTAATCAGCCTTAACTTGAACCACAGGCAGGGGAACGCCTGAACTTCACAAATATAGACAAGTTCATCATTTTTCTCTGAGGTGCAGGCCTGGCACAGGATAACAACAATTCTGAACCCTAAGCAATGAACTTGGGAAACAAGCTCAAGGCTCAGAACTGTAGTCTCTCCTGGAATGTGCTCCAGGTACTGTGACTTATCCCTGTGGCCATTCCCACTCCTGGCAGAGCCAGATCTGCAGCAAACAGACCAAAGGAAAGAGCTGCTGCTCCAGGCTGGCCAGGCTCTGGTTTCACTCAGCTTCCATAGAAACCCAGGCTGAGGGGGAAGCCTGCCCCAATCGTGAGAGGGATAAATGACCTGCAGGATGGTGTGTCAGGGATGGTCAAGGCTGTGCTTTCACAGCTCCCATCCCAGCAGGACAGCTCAAAGAAGCCCATTAGTTTCTGATCATTTATTATGCATCACAAGAAATACTTCAATGCATTTGTACACAACTAACAGGTCTTGTAAATCCAAGAGTATGACCCATAGTACTATTTCTCCTGCCCATGCAGACACACTAACCTCTGAGAGCCTGTAAGAATTGCTCAGCAGAGTGACACCAATGTGCCCATGGCCCACTGGGCAGATGGGAGTTCCTTTGCCCACTACCAGCAGCCCTAGCCTCCTTAGCACCAAAGGAGAGCTATCAATGGCCTACTGACCAAACTAAAGGCAGAGCAGTCTTGGTCCAGCAGGAGCTGAGCAGAGTGGAGCTTGGGAAGAAGGTTCTATCATTCTGTCCCACATACAGTCTTAGGACTAGGCAGGGGTCACAGGCAGCGTTAAGAAACTTCATGTCACTCCTGCCTGGCTCAGACCCCATGGCCCTGCAGGAAGACCCACATGCTGCATGTTGAGCCAGAGGAGCTGCCCATTTGTTAGAGCAGAGCTTCAGACTGAGAGGGCAGCAGCCCTGGGTGGGGTTCTCAGCCTCCATGATACCTGGTGCAGAAGTGGAGCCAGGAACACAAGTTCTATAGGGTACATGAAGGTGGGATTATGAAGGGGAGACAGAAGACACTCGAGTTGCCTTAGCATGAAGTCAGAGGCCAAGAAGGCCTGACCCAAGTCAGACATACACGGCCTGAGGGAAAGCTCAGGGATGCAGCTGCTTGCCTCTCAGGGTAAAGAAGAGTCTCTTCTGCTAATGTGCACTGTCAGCTGTGGCCAGTCGATACACTAAACAAAGCACTAGAATAACTTGCATAAGTCATGCCGTCTTTTCATTGTAGGTGAAGTAGAAAATGACAGAGTCCTGATCCCTAGTACTGCTGGGCTCAGCTGGCATCCATGACTAAGCATAGACTGGCAAAGCCCCAGGAAGGCCCACAGGAGGTTCTGGCCCATTCTACCATGTAGGTCAAGTACTCAGGGCCAGCTCCACCAAGGCTAGCCCAGGCAGAAGCAGCTGCAGCCCTTCCACAGTCTTAATAAAAGACTTACTAACCGGTACATTTTGAGAAGAGGAGAGAGACATATAGAAAATAAATCCTTCAGTACCTGCGGCATATTAAGAGAGTAAGTACTGTGAAGAAATACACTGGGAAGAGGATTGGAAGTGGCAGTGGGACTGGCGTTTGCAATTTCCAATTAGGTGAGGTGGGCCAGAAAAAACGTGAAGAAGCAGAGGGGCCCTGCAGCTTCTGGCAGCAGGGAAAGCCTTGGATGCAAGGATGGGAAGGTCCCTCGCCTTTGAGGATTCCTCCTTTCACACTCAAATCAGCTTCTTTATGATGTAAAATGGAGAGAGAAAAAAGGGAGAGAGGGAGGAGGTAGGAAAGAAGGTTGCATGACTCTGGCACCAACTCCTGGTGTTACTGTAGGCAGCCTGTCAGTCACAGCACTGGCCTGGCTGGCTACTTGGAGGGGTAGGTTATGCGGGGGCTACACAGAGGACACAAGCATGCCACACAGACTCCAACCAGCTTCCTCAAATGTGTGGGCCCTTTGTACAGCATCAGGAGGCTGGCTGAGGGCTGTGGCATCTCTAGGCTTCCTCATGGTGGGTCCTGCAGCCCCCTCAGTACTGCAGACAGTCAGAAAGTGCTGGGAAGTCTCCCACATTGTCCAAGATGGCACAGGGGAAGGTTCTTACAAGGGCATGCAAAAATCTAGAAAGATTCATGGATAGGACCCAAGTGCACCAAAAGCTAGCAAGATAATTGGATAGAAAAAAGTCCTCCCCTATTTATAATGGTGGGATTGAGCAGGAATGGGGGATATTCTTTAAGAAATGAGTCTATAATTCTCCTAGGTCCCAGCACCTGAATAAACCTTTCCTTTTGCATCAGCACCTGCCTGATGAATTTGGTTTTTGTTGTGGAAGGTAGCTGAACTTGCATTTTCACTTACAGTTTTTCACAACCACAAAGAGACAGCATGAACCTCAGTAAGTCCCAGAGGACCCAGGCTGAGGTTCCAGCTACTTGTGGCAGGATGACCCTAGGAGTAGGACTGTGGGGACTTTCCAGCAGATGCCAAGGGCTTCTCTCAAAGTATTTCCATGCACTTCTTCACTAGCCATCAGCCTCCTGAAATGCCTGGCTGGTGAAAGGAAATGAGTCTCTGTGGAGCAAGCTCCAAGAATGGGTAATTAGAACGGGTGTGCACAGCAGTGGTCCAATATCTTTATTGCTTGGGTGTCATGCCACATGGGCTTCATGCCACTTGGCTCCAGTTAGGACCATTTGTAGTACTAGTTGGTAGGCTGTTCCTGCCCCTTGGCTTCATGCCCCCTGGCCTTCGTGCCATGGGTCTGATCAAGCCCATGTGCAGTATTGGTTGGCAGGAAATAAGATGCTAGGATTGGCTTGTGAACACTCATTTGAACTAATGGAATTATGGATCCAAGTTTTGTTCATATGTTCCCACTTTGTCTGGGGTATTTCTATGGTTATAGTTATGGGTTTGTACTTTTGTGTGATGAGGGCTTGTTTTGTTTCATCTCCTGAAGGGGCCCACTGTACCTAATTTTAGCAGATTTGTCCATATATAGCTATCATCCAGTGGCTAAGATGAAATTGATTTTCTTTCTGTTGTAACACTGCTTGGCCAAGTATACTACAGACTAAGAGGGAAAATGGCCCTTAAATGATATGTTCCCTAAATTACTGCAATATCACAAGTTGAAATTGTCTTGCCAACAGTCAGGAAAATGGGATGAAATCCTTATGTACCGAAGTTTATGCCTTTAAACAATAAAGATTTGACAAAGAAAGTAAACAAACTAATGATACAGAGATGGAAAATGACTTCAAAACCCTCCCTTATAATAAGATGCAGGAAGAAAAGAAAAGTGAGGAGATGAATCTTTTTAATGCTCTGAACCTGGGGGGACCCAGGATTAGCAGCAGGAAGATTTCCCCTGCCACCACTCCTGCTGTTAGACACCCTTGAAGTAGGGCCCAGAGGGGCCACAGGCCTACCCCTATATGACAAAGGAATGGTCTTCCCCTTGAAGAGCTGGTAGGGCACCCAATTTGACCAGGAAGCAACCTTGTCCAGAGCAGAACAATTTCTTATGAGGCAATACCCTATACATAGAATAAACCAGAAAGGTCAGTCCACTGGCTACTGTTGGACTTATACTCCATTTTCCACTTCAGATTTACTGAATTCAGAGAATTCCCATCCCTCATGTAGGGATGATCCTCAGATAATGGCAGATTGTATCACCTCCATTTTTGCTACTCACCATCCAAAGTGGGCAGATGAACAGGCCCACTATAACATCCTGCTAACAGCAGGTGCAAAGTAGCTAGTTATATTTTCCATCAAGAGAATCCCAATGGGACCTCCAACCCAGCTGGGACAGTTCTCTTGTCAAAGACCAACTGGGACCCAGAGAGCAGGGACCTAGCCTTCCTAGAATATTGTATATTATGAAAGGGATGCCTAAAAAAAGCCTGAATAAGATACAGGCCATTCAATAGAAGCCAAACAAAGATTCTTCTGAATTTTTAGAAAGGATCTATTAAGCCTATTGAAAGCACACTGATGGTGACTCAAAGGCACCAGAAAATATCCAGATTTGCAAACAGGCAGTGGCATACCTGGGATTCCAACTGAAACAAAGCCCCAGGAGCTCGATGGCTGATCAAAAACAAGTCATCACTACAAAAAAAATCCTCCCAAACTGGAAACAGCTTCCTGGATGCTTAGGATCACAGGGTTTTGCTGAATTTGGATTCCTAACTTTGGCCTTACAGTGAAACCACTGTATAATTTTTTAAAAGGACTAGACTCTGAACCACTTGAATGGACAAGAGGCTGCCAGGCAGCATTTGACACCCTGAAGGAAAAACTAGTTTTGGCTCTCACACTGGGATTGCCCAGTTTACAGAAACCTTTCAAATTATACATTCATAAAGGGCAAGGAATTGGACTTAGGGGACTAACCTAGACCCTGGGAAATACCCCTCAACCCATAGCCTATCCTGCAAAGAAACTAGATCACAGAACAAAGGGATGGCCACCATTACTTTGGGCAATAGCAGCTACCTGTGACATCTTGCAGGAAGCAGAAAAATTCACTCTAAATACTAAATACTATAGTATTTACTTGTATACCACACCACATCCTAAACCTATTACAAGAGAAAGGAGGGTATTGGCTGATGTCAGGGTGTATGGAAAAATATCCATCCATTTACTAGACAACCCAAACATTACTTACAAATAACCACTATCTTAAACCTGGCCACCCTACTCCTGGACTCAAATGGAAGCTCAGATTTCCAACATGATTGCTTATAAATCATTGCAAAGCCACAACAGACCATAATTAACTTCAGAAATCTTCCAAAAGGTAGGACAGGCACTGCAGATTCAATGGAAACTACATGCATCTTGGAGACCCCAATCTATGGGGAAGACTGAGAAAATGAACCACACAATAAAGAGGACCCTACCCTGACCAGCATGACTTGGTTGGGCATTATGCCACAAAACAAAAGGTTGCTGGTTTGATACCTGGTCAGAGCACATGTCTAGGTTGAGAGTTTGGTCCCCACTCAGGGCGAATATGACAGGCAATCAATGGATGTTTCTCACTTACATCAATATTTCTTTCCCTCTTTTTCTTCATCCCTTCCCCCACCTCTCTCAGAAAAACAAAAAAGGAAGACAACCCTGGCAAAAATATGAAAATATGCCAGGAAACACATTTGAAATGGGACCAGGAACTCCCTATTGCCTTGCTCCAGATTGGGGTGGTGCCCCAAAGCAGGCTTAATGTGAGCCCTTTTGAAACGGTTTATGGGAGACCCATCTAAGTTTCTGTTTTAGGAACAACCCCTATATATTTAGAACATGAATAAAAAATCAAACAATATGTACAATATGTAGAGTAAACACTAACAACGTTACACAAGTTTGTTCGCTGCAGGTCTAACTACCAGTACGAAGAGCCCTTGCACCTGTTCCAGCTGGAAGACTGTCTTACTAAGGACCTGGAAGACTCAACGTCCTGACCAGAAGTTGGCCAAGCAATGGACATCCCTACAATATCCTGCTGACAGCACACTCTTCCCTAAAGCTCACAGGAATCAAGCCTTGGATCCACCACACACTGATAAAGCAGAAGCCACCTGAGGAGGGCTCGGATCTTGCTACGGCTGTTGATACTGAAAAGGAAAGCTGAACCTGCACTCCTGAAGATGATTTAAAATTCCTCTTTTGGAAAGGGACAGCACTTCCCAACACTAAGTGACAATGTTACTTATTATTTTATTATTATTTTTGACAATTGCTTTACTTTATAGCCATGCTTGGACCAACAATGCCTTTGTTTGCATTTCCTAGAGAGTGGCTCCCTTGGCAAACTTATCCCACTGTTGGGAGTGCCACCCGAAGTCTCACTCAGAATTAGGTCATGGAGAGCCTTAAGACACTCCAGTTTCTGATTTAATTACAATTCCCCGTGAACTCCTTAGCATACACCTCTCATTAAATATTTGAGTGCTTGTTTACACAATAGGTCTCACTTTGAAAGCCCCATCTGCAACACCACCTCTTGAAATATGAAGCAGTCTATCAGCTTTGCTTGTTCAACAGTGCCATCCTTGAGACACCAAGTATGATGCCTTCTGAAGGGCAAAGACAACAATCCTCCCTTGCATAAAACCTTCCCTCCAGTCTTGACACCTTTCTTCCTTCAGTAGATAACAAGAATGCTGGATCCAGGCATAGGTAAGACTATGCCCCCCTGACGATACAAAGAAACCACAGAACATAAGCCCTCCATCCATACCCTTGTAAGACTACAGGGTCCAGAGTTTAGAAGGGGAGAATTGTGCCTATAGGCAGCCATCAGAGTGTGGGCCTACTGGCCACTTCATTGGGGTGAGCTACACAGGGGCTACACAGAGGATGTGGGAACATTGGAACCCAGGCATGTCCTGCAGACTCCAACCAGCTCCATCAGATGTGCAGGCACTGTGTGCCATTTCCAGCATCAGGAGCCAGGCTGAGAGATGCAGAATGTCCAGGCTTCTTGATGCTGGGTCCTAGAGATCCCCCTCTGAACTACTGTAAACAGTCAGGGAGCACCAGTGAGTCTCCCTAATGGCCAAGTAGGTGCAGGGGGAAGTTCTTGCACAGAGCACACCAAAAGCTATGTCAATGGATAGGGCCTGTCTGCACTGACAGCTAGAAAGCTGAATGGAAAGGACTCAAGAATGCCATAAGCTAGCATAAGTGGATACAGAAAAAAAGCCCTCCCTTCCCTATCCTTATAAGAACTGCAGGCTTGACCAAGAAGGCGGGGGGATGGTCCTTGAGATGGGGGCCCACCATTCTCCCAGGCCATGGCTCCTGAATAAATCTCTTTCCTTTTGGCACCAGCACCTGTCTCACAAATTTGGCTTTTGTTGTGGCAGGCATCCAAAATTGTGATTTGGTTACACTGGGGTACTGGAGGGTCTGTGCACAATACTGGGGTGTTCAGTTTCATGACCCAAAACACCAGCATTCCTGATGTGCAAGGATACAGAGACCCAGACCAAGAGCATGGAGAGAAAGGAAAAATGCCTTTATTTCAGTTTATCTTCTGGTCATTTTGGAAAGAACATCTTCCTGTGCTCAAGCAAATAGCTGAGGAGACTTTTTTAGATTTTGGTCTGAAGTCAACAGATGTTACAAAGATTCCAAATGCCTGGCTTTTCACAGGGGCTTAGACCACAGCTAATTCATGGCACAATCTCCATTCAACACATATTTATTGTGGACTTCCATTATAAGCAAGGTGCTAGCAACACATAGGTGAATGATGTGAAGACAAGAGGAATTCATAGTCCCTAACACAGATCCTGGTTATTGATGGGAACCTAGGTGAGAAACACACACACACATGAATGCAGAGGTGCGCACACACACACCTTTTAGAGGGGTCGGGAGTGATAGTGTCTATTTGTGTATCTGATAACATTTAAAGTATCTATCTTTTCCCACCTACCTCTCATTCATTCAATGATCCATCATCTGTCCGTCAATTACTGATACCTTCTCTGTGCCGGAATATACAGAACATTTGTGACTTTAAAAAAATCCATAGGATAGAAGTCTCAGATACTTCCAGGACAGAAGTCTCAGATACTTCCAGGATAGAAGTCTCAGATACTTCCAAGATACGCCAAGATGAGAAACAAACAGAAAAAGTAACAGAGAGAGGTGGGCACAAGGAAAAGTTTGTTATTTTCTTTAGTTTTGCAATAATATTTAAAATGCAAACAAAAACTGAGGAAAAATAACATTCTTCTTCCTGTAGGCCACAGAGTCAGGCAGACTTACCACACACATTCCAATATGACAGAAAATGGGCAAAGTATTCCTTCCAGCACTTTCCCTCAGAGAGTCTCCACAGCCACCCCAGAGTGGGAAATGACAGATAGTTTGTACAGGTTACATGTATTTCATCACATTTCCAAGCTTTTTAAAGTTATTAACCATTTGCTTTATTTGGTAGTAGATAAATTAAACATTTCTTAAGGGACAGGAATGTTGTCTTCTTATGGTGTCCCCTTCTCAAAGCTCAGTTCAATGACTGGTGATCCAGGAACTCACTGGAAAATGATGTGGTTTATCTGGATCAAAGTTAAAAGGTTCCCCAGAGAGACTTTTGGAAACCATTTACTTTCATAAAGCATTCTTCCTTTTTTGAGAGCCAGACATTGCAAAACTGCCTAAAGATGAGAGAACAGGTGGACTAAAGATGGAGGCTAGGCCTATGGTAAGAAAAAGCATCTATTGCCTTGCTTGTGTCAGGCTCCTGCATTTATTTTACCTTTCTGCTTTCTTGCTTCTCAGCTCTAAATAAAATTGAGTATACCCTCATGTAGCCCTGGGAGATGTGTAAGCCTCACTATGGTAGGCAGCCAGACAGGCATAAGCACAGCAGGATAATAGGCAGGTACAGAATGTCACCAGGAGAGAAAGTCCCAGGTACTCAGCAATGGGTACCTAGCAAAAGGTAAAACTGGGAAAACAGGAACCTCACCCCAGGGTAACCTTTCCTCCCCTAGGATATCACTGGCCATGTGGGTAGGACTGTCCCCCTGACCTTTCTTTCCCTGACATGTTGCTGGTCATACAGGGGGAATGAAGAAGGGGTTGGAGAATGGCTTCTAAACATTAAGCCCCCAGGACAATGAGGTTCTGACCCACATCAAATACATCTAGGTCTCAGTTGTGTTTCAGCTCCAGGCCCAGGAAAGCAGTGAAAGTGACACCATGGCTGCCTCAGGACCAGCTGTGTTGATTAATGACCACATGCCCTGGTGATGACCAATCAGTGAAGTCCATGACCCTGAAAGGACACACCTGGAGAGGTGGTTAATATTCTGTTGGGATCCTCCCCCTGATGCCTTCAGATAAATACTCTCCACATGAAGGACCCAGTGCTCTACTAGCATGCCCATGCCTTTCCCTACCCCTTTCCCTCGGGCACATTTTCCTTGTCTCTTTCTCCTAAGCTTCAAAGGACCCTCTTTGCCTCTGTAACTTGTTTTCTGAGCCCATTTATTCTACAGCTCACTTTACCCCTATGACTTTCTGAATAAACTTTTGCTTGTATTTTAGCCTTGGCTCTGAATTCTTTCTTAACTAGAACTCAAGTACTGAGGTTGCTGAACCAAGGTCTGGTCTGAGACAGACCGTCTAACACCTGGTGCTATGTGCACTGCTGATATCTCTATTGAAGCTTCCTCCACTGGGGGAGGCCTGTCAGCTCCAGACTCATTGGAATTGACCATCCATCTCACATCTCAGAAACATGCCTGAAGAAGGTTGGGTCATGGAGGAGGGAGAGAACATAGTTACTGGTTCTAGCCATGACCTCTGGAACTATTTGTTTTTTCCCCTGAGGCAAAGAATCCAATGATTTATATACACTGAAAAAGTTTTAGTGAAGAACCTTCCTGCAGATCAACCTGATTCTTTGGGCCTAGAAGTGTTCCTCACAGGGACCTGTTCTCAGCGCAAAAGTTCTTTTTGCTCTGAATTATCATTTACTTAGAAGTCTCCAGGATGGTTCTGAGATAGAAAGATTTACAGACAATCCTCTAAGCTTGGTGGAATTTGGTTAGTGACTGGGCCTAGAAATCAGCTTCATGGGGAGAGGACTGAGTGGGGGTAAAATAACATTAACAACAATGTGTAGAGGCAGCCATGTGAAAAAAACTGCAACTGAGGTGAGAGAAATAATTTTTGAGAGGAGAGGAATGTGAAGTAAAAGAGGAGGTAAGTTTTACCAGGAGAAACCTGAGGAAGATTCCAGGTCATTGTACTAAGAAACTGTCTCTGTGGACACATGACCACAGAGGCCAACCAGGATGTGGAAGTAATTGGCAGGGGCTCATCAAGATCTCTGCATTAACATCCCAAGGAAAGGTGCAGCTCACAGTCCTGGGTTCGGAGGACAGAAAAGTGAACTGGGAATTCACATGTTTGTCATCCATACATTCCAAATCTGGACAATATTTAATGCTCATGTGAGATACTATCACATTCCTGCGATCAAAGTGAGCATAAGTCTGTCTGATTCATACACACAAAGGCCTGGGGAAGAGGACAACTATGCTGCCAGATCACAGAATGGTGTGCAAACGGGAGCCTAAAATGGAGACTAGTCACTCCAACAAAAACTACTTCTACTTCTATCAGTTCCAGATCCAAGCATCCAGGACAACCTTCCTAACCGATATAAACAACTAAGATGCTGCTTGAAAACTATAAAGACCACCTTTGAAATGCACTGCTGAAACTGGAGTTTCACAGCAACACCTGTGAAAATCACTGTGAAGTGATTCTGAAAAAACAAATAAGTAAACAAACAAATCTAATCAAATTTGATTAGCTATCAAATCTGTTCACAGGAAATGCAGAGGCTGAAGGAGAACGGTACACAACAGCACACAGGATGCAACCAGCTCAATCAAAGATTTTGGGGATTCCATAGGACAAAGACTAGGGTTTGTCAACAAATTACTGGCAGGAAGAGGCAGTGGGTACTGCAAAAGGTGAAAAGAAATGGAAGAGACATGATCCAGTGTCATGTGTGCACCTTATTTTGAACAAAAACACATACCATGAAAAGATGGCTTAGAGACTAGCAAGGAAACCTGCTGATAGACTGATATTAGCGAATAGTTGATAATTTTGAAAGATGTTGATGTTGCAGTTATGTTTTTCCTTTTTTAAAAAGAATCCATCTGTTGGAGATACATACTGAAATATTTATAGGTGAAATAATAGGATTTGGAATTTGCTTTAAAAGATCCCCCCCACAAAAAGAGAAGGAGATAAAAAATAAGACTGGCTAATGTTGAGTAACTGTTGATGCTGGATGTTCTACAGACAGGGTCATGACACCAGACCCAGATTATTGTGGATGTTTGAAAGTATACATAATAACAAGAAAAAGAAATATATTACTGACCTGACAGAAAAGAAAATACTATGCAAAAGTCAAAAACAAATACAGGAACCCCAGGAAGCAAGCACCACCGCCAGTTTTTTCATTACATCATTTTTTATTGCATTTTTCCATTACCATTTATCCCCCCATACCCACTACCACCTCCAACCATCTTTCCCCCCAGCAATTACCACACTGTTGGCTGTGTCCATGAGTTCTTTCTCTGTTTTTGCTCAATCCCTCCACCCCCAACTCCACCCCCAGAGCTGTCAGCCTGCTCTCTATCTATGAGTCTAGTCTGTCTCTATTTTGCTTATTACTTCAGTTTGTACATTAGATTCCATATGAGTGAAATCATATGATATCTAATATCAAACTATACTACAAGGCCATAGTAATCAAAACAGCATGGTACTGGCATAAAAACAGACATGTAGATTAATGGAACAAAATAGAAAGCCCAGAAATAAACCCACATATATAGTCAATATTTAACAAAGGAGGCAAAAATATACAATAGACTAAAGATAGTTTATTCAATGAATGGGAAAATTGGACAGATACTTGCAAAAAAAAAAAAAAAAAACTAGACAACCTTCTTAAGCCACACACAAGAATAAACTCAAAGTGGATTAAAGACTTAAATGTTAGATTCAAAACCATAAAAATCCTAGAAGAAAACATAGGCAGTAAAATCTTGGGACATTTCTCATAGCAACATTTTTTTCTGGTATGAGGGGGGACACACACACAAAAAAAACCTAGAATTATCTTCTACAGGGCAAGCCGCTTGTAGTAAAGTCTTCCTCTGGTAGGTGAGTGTTCTAGGAAGCCATCTGTATCAGTATACCAGCTGGTGTTGTTGTGAAAGGCTGCATTCAGCTTCAGTGAAATTTTTTGAAGATTCTTTCAATGAGTTGGCCGATTTGATGATGGGTGATGTGTAAGTGCACCTGCCCAAACTGTTCTGAGTGTTCAGCAGTTTCTGAGCAAAAATGGTATGACCAACCCCCCCGCCATGCCCTACCCTCCCTATACACCCAATCTCACCACAAATGGCCTTTTTCCTTGTTTCCCTTGATGAAAAAAGTCATCAAAGGGAAACATTTTGCCAATGCAGAAGAGGTAAAACAAAAAAACAAAAGAAGCACTAAAAGGCATGAAAATCGAGCTAAAAAACTGTTTCAAGCAGTGGAAATAACATCTCAACAGCTATATTGCATCAAATGAAGAATACTTTGAAGGTGACTACAGTTTAAACATGTAAGAATAAATAAAAATGTTTTTATAAATAAATTCTGGGTTCTTTTGGGTCCTCCCTCGTATATCTTCTCAGGCAAAGGAAACAAAAGAAATAGTAAATAAGGGGGATTGCATCAAAATAAGAATTTTTGCAAAGCAAAGGAACCCATCAACCAAAAAAAAGGACAACCCACTGAACTGAATATACCCAGGAGAAAATATTAGCTGATACATCTGATAAGGGTTTAATATAAAACATTTAAAAGAACTTTTATTTATTTAATTTTTTATTTTTTATTTTAGTTTATTCATTACAGTTTCTATCCTTTATTCCCATTCCAGCCCACCCACACATTCCTCCCCTCCTCCCTCCCCTTTCCAACCTCCCTAGTTTAGTCCATGTGTCCTTTATATTTGTTCCTGTAAACCCTTCCCTTCTCCCCTGGAATTCCCTCCCCTCTCCCCTGTGGTCACTGACTACCGGTCCTCTATTTCAGTGTCTTTTGTTTTATTTTACTTGTTTCTTTGTTTTGTTGTTTAGGTTCCTGTTAAAGGCGAGATCATATGGTATTTGTCTTTACTGCATGGCTTATTTCGCTTAGCATAATGCTTTCCAGCTCCATCCATGCTGTTGCAAAGGGTATGAGCTCCTTCTTCCTTTCTGCTGCATAGAATTCCATTATTTAAAT
>CM052542.1:90727980-90767091 GCA_028533065.1 Trachops cirrhosus | reverse complement strand
AATTAAAAAAAAAAAGAAGTCTGTAAAAAAAATGGAGCTACCTTATGACCCAGAATTTCCACTTCTGAGAATTTATTCAAAGAAACCCAAAACACTAATTCAAATAATATATGCACTCCTATATTCATTGCAGTGTTATTTACAATAGCCAAGATTTGGAAGCAGCCAAGTGTCCATCAATAGATGAGTGGATAAACAGCTATGGTACATTTACACAAAGGAATACTACTTGGCCATGAAAAACAAGGAAATTTTACCCTCTGTGACAGTATGGATGGACCTGGAGGTCATTATGCTAAGTGAAACCACTGCCAGTTTTATTGTAAGGTTTCTGCTGAGCTATTTTGCCTTTTATGATAGGGCAGGCTGTGAAGCCTCAGGATCATTTACAATGGGAGTTGACTACAAGCTGCCTAAGAAAGTTTGACTTTTTTTTTGTTTGTTTTGTTTTTTTTTTAAAGATTTTATTTATTTATCTTCAGAGGGGAAGGGAAGGAGAGAGGGAGAGAAATATCAATGTGTGGTTGCTTCCTGTGCATTCCCTGCTGGGAACTGGCCTGCAACCCAGGCATGTGCCCTCACTGGGAATCGAACCGTGATCTCTTGGTTCACAGGCCCGCGCTTAATCCACTAAGCTACACCAGCCAGGGCAGAAAGTTTGACTTTTAACAGGCTCCACATTTAGTGGAAGTGAGAATGGGAAATATGCCAGCTGCACTGAGGACCAATCTCTTAAACACAAGATTTGCTAGCTGATTTCATCAATGTATAAAAAATCATAACACATCATGTCTAATTTGGGTATTCTAAGAATATAAGGTGGTTTAACATTAGAAAAATTACTCATTTGTCACACTGAAGACTGAAAGAGAAAAACCCTATGACCTCAAAAGTAAAAGAAAATTCATTTGATAAAATTCAAAATTGACTTTTAACTTAAAATTAATCTCTTAGTAAACTGAAACAGAAGACAATTTTCATAATCTAATAAAGAATATCAATAAGAACTCTACAACAAACATCAGCCTTAATAGGAAAATCTCAAACCTCAAACACGTGATCTTTAAGATCAGGAATGAGGCAAGATACTTTTTCTACCACTCATCTTCAGCACTGCACTGGAATGCCGTCAGACAAGAGAAATAACAGGAAGAAGCAAACTACAGTCACTTGCAGATATGATTATCTATGTGAAAACCCCAAAATACCACCTGGAAAGTTTTAGAATTAATAAGAACTTGGCATTATTGGATACCAATATACAAAGTCAACTGTTTTTTCTATACGATCACAAGCAGTTAGAGTATATAATATTTTTAAATACTTTATTACAAAACACAAATATAATTTAAAATATTTTTGTTGCCTTTGTAAATGGTACTAGAGATAAATTTAATAATAAATGTGCATTCTCTTTATGAAGAATATTATAAAACTTTACTGAAAGATACTCAAGATGATCTACTAAATAGATGGGACGATTCAGAAAAGCTGTAATTTTCTCTCAAATGGATGTATAGTTCAAATGCATTTCCAATATAAATCTTAACAGAATTTTTAATTACTTCAGCAAGATAGTCTGTCTGCCCCTCAGGTTCCTCTCCTATGAGGCAGCCATCACCAGAATAAAACCTACTTTATTGGAAAGGATTAAAACTTGATATATCCAAAACTACTTAGAACAGTGACAATTGGGTAAATATTAGATAAATACTGCTTATTGTCAAGGTAAAGTAACCCTGACCATGTGGTTCAGTTGGTTAGAGCATCCACTTGATATGTCAAGGTTGTGGGTTAGATCTCCAGTCAGGGCACATACAAGAAGCAACCAATGAACGCATCAGTAAGTGGAACAACAAATCATTGTTTCCCACCCTCTCTCTCCCCACTTCTTTCCCTTTCCCTCTCTCTCTCTCTGAAAATCAATAAATGTTAAAAATATATACAAACAGTCAAGTAATTTCAATAGGCACTGTAAAAAAGACAAACACAAAGGCTCCATAAATCCATGAAGAGATATTCAACACAGCATTGGTAATCAGAGATTTAATAATTAAGCCTTAAGGAGATAACATTTCACACTCACAAAGTTGACAAAAATTAAAAAGCCAACAATAGCAAATGTTGATCAAGATTTAGAACAAAGTGTGAGTCACTAGCTATTCAATTCCCAAAAATACAGCGTACTGTTCTCTAGACCAGAGTAAGAATGCACTTCTACATGTGCATCAACAAGCAGATTAACTGAAATGCCCACCAGTTGTAGAGGATACAAATCATGGTACACTATCCAGTAGGAAAAATGAATGTGTCAACATGGCTGATTCTTTGCTGAGTAGAAGAAGCAGGTCACAGAAGAACACATATTGATTCTAAGTTGTAGTAATCAGCACTAGGCAAAGCTAAATAAAACTAAATGAACTAGTATTTAGAGACACATACATATGTGTCCTTAAATGATTTTATACTCTAAAGAAAAGCAAAGGAGACATTAAAACCACAGGTAGAGCCAGCTGAAGGGCCTATAGGTCCTTAAGTTTTTGTTATATTATCAGTCTTTAAATGGTGCATATACATATGTTTAATAGGCTTTAATTATACATTTCACAATAAAACTATTGCTAAAACTAAAATGTAAAGAATATTCATTTCTAATCTAAATATCACATACACTTTTAACCCTCTCTGAGCTTTCTACCTAGAGCAATTTGGAATGAAAGCCTGTGAAGTCCATGTATGAGACAGCATCACTGTGATGCAGCAGGAACCAAGAAACAGTGGGAACCACAGACTCTGCATACTCCTTAGTGTGGCAGTCTGCAAGACGTTCGGGTGGTGGCTGCCTGCAAACCAGGATAGTGGGGATGGGAAATAGCTGTTTTTTTTTTAAATACTTTAGTTAAATACCATCATGTAAAACATTGGGACAAATATGTGCAGAGTGGCTCACAGGATGGAGCTCAGGCACAGGGCAGCAGACTTGGAATCCAGTCTAGATCCAGACTAGAAAAGAACCTCCTAGCAGTCACAGTTGGGTATGAATGGACTGTGCTGGAGGTGGTGAGTTCTATGACTGTCTGGGCCTCACACAGATATAGGGGCTGTGTCCTTGGGGTTGGGAGTGAGACAAAACCAAGAAAGTAAACAGAGTAAGTGGTCCCTCTGATCTACTTCAGGCCTGAGATACTAGGATTTCTTGACTTGCTCTGTGTAAATCAGTCCACCCTTACTCCACAATGCCAGCTGGATGGGTGTAGTCAGGCACCAATCTTTAGACAAATTAAAGACTAGTGTGCTGTTTCTAAGCATGGCAGAGAAATGTGACCAAGAACCCACACACTGACCTCTAGGGCCTGGTAAGAGTCATCACATCCTCTCTTCTAGCCCCTAGGAAAAACAAACACAACCCTTCCACCCCTCTCCACATAGACATTTCTTAACACAAGCCAAAGGCCTGTTCCAGAATAGACTTTTTCTTCCCCAAACCGTGATTGCATTTTTTGTATCAGTCATTACTATTCAGAAAAGGAAAAAAGGAGAGGGTTTAGGGAAGGAACATCTCAACTGTTGCTTCAAGGAGATGATGTGCCAACATGCACACATGCACAAATGTGGTAGATTCCATCACTGAGGAGGGAAGAACACTACTGACCCTCGGACTCAGAAGCAGGTCTCAGCAGGCTCTGCTCCCATCTGTGTGTCCTCTCCTCAGTATCACCCACTGTGATTTTACAGTGATTGTCATTTTCAACAATAGCTTCTGAGCAGGGAATTCCAGAATAAAGGATCTACTGTGCCTTCTTAAAATACTACCTTCCAGGACTTATAGCACTTTATAAATATTAGTTGACGGGTCATTAACATAGATTTCTTCCCAAGGTAAGTGGTGACTGTAACCTTCAGTATTATTTTATATCTAAAAGATTAATGAAAACCACTTCACACCCACAAGGATGGTTATAACCACAAAGACAGACAATAGTAAATGTTGCAAAAATATGCACAAACTGAGAACCCTTATACTTTGTTTGTGGGAATGTAAAATGGATCCAGCAATTCCACTCCTAGCTAGAGGAAAACATATGTTCACACATAGCTTGTACATGAATATTCATGGCAGGACTCTTCACAATCGTCAAAAAGGGAGAAGAACTCAAGTGTCCATCACCAGATGAATGGAAGAACAAATGTGGTCCATCCACACAATGCATTGCTAGTCAGCCATAAAAAAGAGTGAGTATTGATACTTGTGACTACAAAAATGAACTTTGAAAATATTGTGCCAAATGAAAGAAATCACACAAAAATGGCCACACATTGTCTGATTCTGCTTACATGATGTAGGAGACTGTTCTGCATGGCATGGGCCCAGCTCCCACTTAGGAGATGCACAGGACCCACGCCCATGGATAGGTTCTCCTTTGGGAAATCAGGCCTGCAATGTGCCTAGGCTGTTTTGAGTCTTGCTTTTTGTTAAAATCTCCCTCACCCTGAATTGAGGACATTTAATGCAAAGCAACTTCCTAAAATCCATGCTAAACCTTCCAAGGATGAGTGTAACTGGTTCAACCACTTTTGCCTTTTCATTTGCAAATATCCCTCTTCTGTGATGTGATTAGTAGCATTGGCTCCTTTGTTTTCTGTAAAAGGTAACCACCTAAAGCGAACCTGTGCATAGTAAATGAGGATCATCTTGTAATGGGAGGAGAAACCCAGTAAAGGCCTGTTATGGCGGAGGCTTCGGCTTTTGCTCCCCTTAAGAGAAAAGCCATGCTGTCCCTTTTCCTCCACCAGACTCGGTAGCCCATGTGAATGTCTCATTTCATACATGATGACGGTGGACACTGTGGGCCAGTGTCTGCATCACATGAAGTGTTGAGAACAGGGGCTGGAGCCAGGAGAACAGGGAGTGGCTGTTACTGGGTATGGGGTTTCTTTTTGGAATAAAGACAATGGTTAGGAACTTATATGGTGATGTCTGCACAACTTTGTAACTAGACTAAAAACCAAATATAAAATTAAAAAAACTAAAAGATTAGCACTCTGAGATATTTGAGGCCCTAAACTAACAACACTTAGACTAACACTTAAACTAATAACACTGTTCTAAGTTTGCAGCTTAGAACAATGTCTTCATGCTCACCATCCCTTTGAACTCTACAGTGATGTGCAGGAGGAGAGTGGTAGCGTGAGCACTGTCATTTTCTCCGTTTTCTCTGGGTGCTGCTGGAGGGCACAGAGCTAGACATCTATGGAACCCATGGGGTCTAGGAGCTGCCAGCCTTGTGCAGAAGCAGAATCAGTTGTGGTGGGACCGCAATTGTATGTCCCACCCACTACCACTTATAATATTCTTCCTAAAGAGAGAACTGGGTGGGGTGGAAGCTCCAAATGACTAGCATAGAATGTGTGGGTTATTTATTATTTTAAATATCACTGAACATTCTTTGAAATGGCATGTATATTTGTGTTTCTGTGTGTGCATCTGTAATTATTCACACATGTCCCCATTCATGAAGAAAATGTAGAGTCTATAGCTAGAGTCTCCAGGGCTCTTCCTTGCATCCTTCTCTGTGAGCCCTGTTTTATAGGTACTTGACCCTGTGCCAGCCCTTGTGGAATACCTGACGACTTCCAGACCCAAACCTGATGAATCAGAGGGTCCTAGTAGCCCCCTGGCACTTTGCCCCACTTCACAAGTTCATATTTCCCCTTTTCCTCCTTTGCATTGTCCCCTAGAATACATGCTGGGAACCCAATTACAGCTAGCAAAAGCCAAAGCAGCAAAACATCTGCAATTTCTCCCTATGTCTGCTATAATGTTTTAATGCAATCACCCCAGGAGCAGGATGATAAGGACACTACTACAATACAAGGAAATCCCTCTGTATCACAGCTCAACAGCTTACATGCCATATGTAGCTTTTTAAAAAATGATGTCTGTCTATTCTCATTCAATTCCAATCTAGCCATGGAAAAGCTACACCTTGGCCTCATCTTGATATTATAAGATTGGGCATGGAACTTTAATTGACAGCAATAAAGCTGTCTGCCCGTACCCTAACATGGTGAGATACACAGACACCAGAAGCATGATTTCCAAGTCGGAGAAGAGGCCTCATTTGAATTCTCATTGCTGAAAAACCAAAGGATGAACTTAATGAATTGGAAATCACTTAAATGAACACTCTTTATGCTCAGTTAATGCATCCTTTTAAAAAGGTTTTTTCCCTTCATTGGACCATTCTTTCACATTTGACTGGCAACTTCTGCAGATTTAGTCATTCAGCCAATTTATTTTTGAGTAGCTTTTTAAAAATCAGCACACACTATTATATAGCAGAGGCCCCATTTGTGGAATTATTTATAGGCTAATTTAAAAATCAAAGCTTCCTTGAGACTGACAATTTTATTGGCTGACTTCAGCTCACCTCTAAAGCAAGGAAAACTTACACTTCTTAGTTCACTATTCTGGGCTGCTGCCATATCTTTCAACTGTCAAAGTTGCCCATGGGACCCACTTCACAGGTTTAGCTTTTCCTCTTCCTGGCCTCGCTGCCCTCAGACACTGTGAGTTTACAGAACAGAGTTTCAATTTAGGACCTGAAGAGGAAATGCAAATTATACAAAGTTATACTAAAAAAAGAGAAGGGGTGGAGATTACTTGAGGATTTCAGGCTGTTAAAAGCCATGCCAAGTGTTGTGTCTGTATGTCTTTCTCCCCCTTTCTTGTTCTCCATCTCTTTTTCTCTGCTGTCATTTGACCCTTATATGCTTTCTCTTTTTCTCTTTCCTTGCTGTATCTTCCAGTTGACAAGGTGATTATTTTAAGCCATCTACTCCTTGAAATGTGGTATTTGCTTTGGTACTGAATCATCAGGACTGATAATCTTTAGAGCTCAGACCTGCCTTTTGAAAATTGCCCCACCTCCACTTTACAGAAGTCCTGAAATCATAACCACAGAAGGGCTTTAGGCAAGCAGTGGTAATCCTTTATAACTTTGGTCAGAACTTGGGGATTTTCATGGCTAGTCTTTGATGTCAACTTCCAACATTCACAGTGGTAGCTGGAAGCAGACCCTCTCCTCTCTAGAAGTCTGTCTTTCCTTGAGTTGCATAGCAAGCAACTACGGTTGACATCAGCTACATATTTATTTGTATTTACCATATCTATTTTGCCACAAAGAGGGTTTTATGTAGACAAGACTCCAAAACAGCTTTGGCAAAATTTAATCTCCTAGCAATTAGTTTTATTTCCTATAATCCATCCAGTCATTGAAAAATGAAAATTTCTATCTTAATAAAAATGCCACCACCATTTACTTTCCTCTGTTAAATGGAAACAAAGCACAATATAATTTGTAAAATACTGTAAGGAAAAAATAAAAAATCTTTAACTGTCTACCCTAGCTCAACTCATTTTCACTTCAAATGCTTCTAATCCATGCTGGCTTTGGCAATGAAGGATGTTCTGAAGTGAGGAAGAGGCAATTTGCATGTTCCTTTTACTATGCCAATTTACTAAATTAATTGCCAAAGCAGTAAAAGGAATGGCATTTTGATGGAGACAGTCTAATTCAAAATGAATGTGAGGAGATAAGATTAGAGTCCCATTACCACACACCTCAAAGCTTGCAAAGAACACAAAGAATTCCAGAGACATGTTTGTGCATGTTGGCATCTGTATGTACATGTGTGTGTCTTTCATTACTATTATAATTTTTTTAGATTACTTTGATTGATTATGCTATTACAGCTGTTCCTGCCTTTTCCCCCCTTTCGCCACCACCAGCCAGCTGCACCCTTTCCTCTCCCTCAGTCAATCCCCATAACATTGCCCGTGTCCTTGGGTTATACATAAATGTTCTCTGGTTAATCCCTTCACCATTTTCATTCATTTCCCTACTCCCCTGATAGCTGCCAGTCTGTTCATCTCCATGTATGTATGCTTCCATTTCCATTTTGTTTGATAGTTTGTTGTGTTCATTGGAATCCACATATAAGTAAAATCATATAGTATTTTCCTTCACTGACTGGCTTATTTCACTTAGCACATATTATCCAGGTCCATCATGCTGTTCAAAAATGTAATGTAAGAGTTTCTTCTTTTTCCCCGCCACATAGTATTCCATTGTGTAAATGTATCATAGTTTTTAAATCCGCTCATCTACTGATTGGCACTTAGGCTGTTTCCAGATCTTGGCTATTGTAAATAGCACTGCCATGAACATAGGGGTGTATATATATTTTTTTGTATTGGTGTTTCGGTATTCATAGGATATATCTGCTGAAGTGGTATCCATGGTCACAAGGCAGTTCCATTTTTAATTTTTTGAGGTCACTCCATACTGCTTTCCACAGTGGCTGCACCAGTCTGCATTCCCACTAACAGTGCATAAGAGTTTCCTTTTCTTCACATTCTTGCCAACACTTGTTTTTTGCTGATTTATTGATGGTAGCCATTCTGACATATGTGAGGTGATAGCTCATTGTAGTTTTAATTGGTATGTCTCTGATGATTAGTAGTGTTCAGTGTTTTTCCATGTCTGTGAACATATGCTGTGGACAGCATTTTTCCGGACTGTGGAGACTTTATTCAGTGCAAACTGAATAAGTCTCTATTCAGATCATTTTTTAATTGGATTATTTGTCTTCCTGGAGTTAAGCTGTATTAGTTCTGTGTGTATTTTGGAAATTAAACCTTTATCAGATGCTTCATTTGAGAAAATGTTCTCCCATGGAGTGGGTTTCCTTTTCATCTTGAATTTTCTTTTCATCTTGCTGATGGTTTCTTTAGCTGTGCAGAAACTTTTTTATTTGATATAGTCCCATTTGCTTATTTTTTTCTTTGTTTCTAATGCCCTGGGAGAAACACTGGCCAAAATATTGCTTCATGAAATAGCTGAGATTTTACTGCATATGTTTTCTTCTAGGATTTTTATGGTTTCATGACTTACAGTTAAGTCTCTTATCCATTTTGAGTTTATTCTTGTGTGTGGCGGAGTTTCATTTTTCTGCATGTACCAGTCCAGTTTTCCCAAGACTATTTATTGAAGAGACTGGCTTTGCTCCATTGTATGCTCTTGCCATCTTTGTCAAATATCAACTGACTATAAAGGCATGGGCTAGCTGTTCTGTTCCATTGATCTATATGTCTGTTCTTATGTCACAACCAGGCTGTTTTGATTATAGTGGCCTTGTAGTATAGTTTGATAGCAAATACTGTGGTACCTCTCCTTTTGTTCTTCTTTTACAAGATTGCTGAGGCTATTTGGGATCTTTTTTGGCTACATATGTTTGGAATATTTGTCTTAGTTCTGTGAAATATGCCATTGGTGTTTTAATAGGAATTACATTGATTCTATAGATTTCTTTGGGTATTATGGACATTTTAATGATGTTAATTCTAATCCATGAACATGGTGTATGCTGCCACTTATTTGTATCTTCCTCAACTTCTTTCTTCAGTGTCCTATTGTTTTCTGAGTATAGATCTTTTACCTCCATCATTAAAATTTATTCCTAGGTACCCTATTTTTTTTGTTGTTGCAATAGCAAATGGTTTTTTTTTTTTTTTTTTAGTTTTCTTCCTTTCTCTCTCTCTTTTTTTTCTTGAGGGACTGGTTCTTTATTTTAAAAAGATATTTGTCAATTTTCAGTGTCAAAATAGTTGCACTGTTGGTTTCTCTTTCACTGAATCGGCTCCCAAAGAGACCATACCAAAGGAGAGTACATTTTAAGCAAGTAAGCTGCAGGATGCGAACCTAACAGACCTCACAGAAACCTCACCAATAAGGGGGTACTGGGTAAGGAAAGAAACTTAAAGATCAGCACACTGCCAGCACAGACTGTGGAAGGTTTTCACAGCCAGATGGGGTGGCTAGTGTGCCCCAATCCCAAAGAAGCAAAGTCTCAAAATAACATAAAATTTAAAAACAGTTTTGTACATAAATTATTCAAGATTTCTCCGGCACAAACTGATACAAAGCACAATGAGATGGCACTTTTGATCACAGCAGCTTCAGACCCAGAAAAGGGTAATGAGATGATTTCATATGGCTAAATCAGTGGCAAAAACATAATTTTCTTTCTTTCCAGGAGGCAAATAATTGGTCACTTCAACCAAAGAGGCACGTGATCAATTTTGTGAAACACTGAGAAGGGGGTAAAGATGGGACAAGGATTTGGTCTCAGAGAAGTATCACCATTTTACTTTGGTCACTTCTGAATTAAAAAAAAATTACCCCACAATACCTTAAAGCTGAAACCTGAACATAGTTTTTTTTTTTTTCTCTTTGGCTAACTCTTCCTGGAATCACCTTTCTGGTTTGACTGGTACTCCGCACAAAGCAATGACTACCCATAGTGGAGTCTTTCTCTAGGCTCTGTTTGGCTCTCAGTAAGGCAGCCCCGTACATCTTTCCCTTCCCTATACACAAGGCAGTATGGATTAAGCTGAAAAATTACCTTCCAAAAGTGAGAAAGGGATTAAACTGCTGCGTGAGAACTGTGGAATTATTTGGAATGTTTTACAAATAGTTGCTACAACAACAAAAAAGGTGATTATAAAATGTGCACATCACAACATACTTTTAAAGACACTGCATGGTGCTCACATTCCCTTAAATGTTGTTCCCAAAGGTACTTAGCCTCTAGCCCAACCAGAATCTCTGGGAGAGGCAGAGACAGTTTGATGAAAAAGACATTGGGTAGGGGTGGGGAGAAGCGAAAGGAGTTAAAGATCAGTCCTCAGTTGAAAGGTCAGCTTCTGGCAGGCTGGCCTCAGGTGGAGTTAGGGTCAGAGGGAGGAGCAGCAGCAGGGCAGGAATGAGGTGCTCTACATCTCATCCAGGTCAAGCAGAGTCTGGTCCAGCATCCTTTGTGTACAGAGGTGTTCCTCTCCAGTGCATTTCAGTTTATCTTCCAAGTCATCGATTGTCTGTTCCAGCTTGACTACTGATCTCTCAGCAAACTGAGCACGGTGTCTCTGCCTCCTTGAGTTTATCATTAAGAAACTTTATCTCTTCCTCATATTTGTCTTCTTTTTGAGAGTACTTTTCTTCAGCAGTACTCAGGCACTTCAGGGTTTGGTCCATCAGTCTGATCTGTTCATCCATCTCTCAGGAATGGGACTCTGCTAGCTCAGCTTGTTCCTCTGTGCATTCCAAATCTCCCTCAACAATCACCAACTTACAAGCCACCTCTTTTTTTCTAAAGATTTTATTTACTTTTAGAGAAAGAGGAAGGGAGGAAGAAAGACAGGAAGAGAAACATCAACATGTGATTGCCTGTCTTGTGCATACCCTACCGGGAACCTGGCCTGCAACCTAGGAATGTGCTCTGACTGGGAATCGAACCAGCAGCCCTTTGGTTCATAGGGCAGTGCTCAATCCACTGAGCAACACCAGCCAGGGCACTTGCCACCTCTTTATACTTCCTATCTGCTTCTTCTGCAATGAGCTTAGCTTTTTTGAGCTTGATTTCCTCGAGTTCCATCTTTCCTTCATCTTTTAAAGTTCAGTTTTCAATAACCTTCATACTTCTCTTTTTCATCAGCAGCTTTCTCAGCTTCCTCCAGTTTTTGCAGGGCAGTGGCCAAGCACTCCTGAGCACAGTCCAGCTCCTCTTCAAACAGCTGGATCCTACAGTTCAAGAAGGCCACCTCAGCCTCAGCCTGTTCCTGCGCTCACCTTTCTCCCTCCACTTCCCACTGGAAGCATTCGGTCCTCTCCTCTGCATCAGTGGCCTGTTGCTGCAGAACTTGGATCTTGCATTTCACCACTTTGATGGTGGTGATCCCAGCCATGGTGCCGGCCCAGCTCCTGCTCCTGCTGGACTTCCTGCCTCTTTCTCTTGGTGCTGCAGCTGCTCATCACCCTACTTCTGCCTGCTTCTTAGTTCTCTTCCTGATAGTTCATTATTGGTGTATAAAAATGCCATCAATTTCTGGGTATTGATTTTGTATCCAGTTACTTGGCCAAATTCCTTTATTAGGTCTAGTAGTTTTTGGGGGGAGTCTGTAGGGTTTTCTATGTACAATATGTCATCTGCATATAATGATTTTTTTACTTCCTTCTTTACAATTTGGGTATCTTTTATTTCTTCTTCTTGTCTGAGCACCATGGCTAGGACTTCCAGACTATAATAAAAGTGGTGAAAGTGTACACCACTGCCTTGTTCCTGATCTTAAGGGGAATACTTTCAGTTTTTGTCTATTGAGAATGATGTTAGTTCTAGGGGTTTTTTTTATTATTTATTTTTAGAGAGAGGAGAAGGGAGGGTGAAAGAGAGGGAGAGAAACATCAATGTGTGAGTGCCTCTCATACACGCCTTACTGGGGACCTGGCCCATAGCCCAGGCACATGCCCTGACTGGGAATCAAACCAGCGACTGTTTGGTTTGCAGGCAGGCACTCAGACCACTGAGTCACACCAGCCAGGGCTATTTGTAGGTTTTTCATATATGGCCTTCATTTTGTTGAGGTATGATACCATTACTCCCATTTTGATGAGAGTCTTTATGATAAAGTGGTGCTGAATTTTATCAAATGATTTTTCTGCATCTATTGATATGATCATGTGGTATTGTCTTTCAATTTGTTTATGTGATGTATCACAGTTATTGACTTGCATATATTGTACCAACCTTGCATCTATGGGATAAATCCCACTTGATCATGGTGTATGATCTTTTAAATGTATTGTTGAATCCAGATTGCTAATATTTTTTTGAAGATTTTAGTATCTATATCTGTCAGGGATATTGGCCTATAATTTTCTTTCTGCCTTGTACCTTTATCTGATTTTGGAATTATGATAATACTGGCTAATACTATCCTCATAAAAAGACCTTGGAAGTCTTCCTTCTTCTTGAATTTTTTGGAATAGTTTAAGAAATATAGGTGTTAATTCTTCTTTGAATGACTGGTAAAACTCACCTGTGGAGCCATATCGTCCAGGATTTTTGTGTACTGGGAGTTTTTTATTACTCCTTCACTTTTGTTAGTTGATCAATATTCATCTATTCAGGTTTTTTGATTCTTCCTGACTCACTTTTAGAAGATTGTATGTTTCTAGAAATTTATCCATTTCACCCAGGTTTTCCAATTTCTTGTCATGTAATTGTTCACAGTAATTTCTTATAATTGCTTGCATTTCTGTCATATTAGTTGTTACTTCATCTCTTTCATTTCTGATTTTATTTATTTGGGTCCTCTCTTTTTTTGATAAGTCTGTTTAAAGGCTCATCAATCTTGTTTATCTTTTCAAAGAATCAGCTCCTGGTTTCATTGATCATCTGTACTGTTTCTTTAGTCTCTATGTCATTAATTGCCACTCTGATCTTGATTATTTCCTTCATTCTATTTGCTCTGGGCTTTGTTTGTTGTTGTTTTTTTAGTCTTTTAAGATGTAGGGTTAGACTGTTGATTGAGATTTTTCTTGCCTCTTGAGGAAGGCCTGTAGTGCTATGACTTTCCCTCTCAGGACTGCTTTTTTGTGTTCCTTAGATTTTGGGTCGCTGTATGTTCAGTTTCAATTGTTTCCAGGTATTTATTGATCTCCTCCTTGATCTCCTTGATAACCCTTAAAAATAAATTCATTATTTAATAACATGCTATTTAGTCTCCAAATATTTGGGTATTTTTGAGTGTTTTTATTAAGGTGGGTTTCTAATTTTATGCCATTGTGATCTGAGAAAATCCTTGGCATGGTTTCAATCTTCTTGAATTTAACTTGTTTTGTAACCTAACATGTGGTCCATCTTTGAGAATAATTTATGTGCACTTGAGAAGAATGTATATTCTGCTGGTTTGGGATGAAGTATTCTATAAATATCAAATAAATCCACTTGATCTAGTGTGTCATTTGATGTCACTATTTCCTTGCTGATTTGTGGTCTGGGTGATCTACCTAATTATGACAGTGGGGTGTTATAAGCCCCTATTATGAGGGTATTGCAGTCGATCTCTTCCTTAATGTCCACCAAGATTTTCTTTATTTATTTAGTTCTTCCTGTATGGGATGCACATATATTTACAAGGGTTATATCCTCTTGTTGGTCAATCCTTTTAGTATTATGTAGTGAGCCTCTTTGTTTCTTTTTACGGACTTTGTTTTGAAGTCCATTTTGTCAGATATACGTATTGCTACTCCATTTTTTTTTTCATTTCCATTTGCATGGAGTATTTTCATCCATCCCTTTATTCTCAGCCTGTAGAAATATTTTGTTCTGATGTGAGTCTCCTGTAGACAGCATATATATGGGTCATGTTTTCTTATCCATTCAGTGATTCTACATTTTTTGATTGAAGCATTTACTCCATTTACATTTATGGTTATTATAGATAGGTACTTATTCACTGACATTTTAAAATAATTCTTTCTTCTTCTTCTTCTTCTTCTTCTTCTTCTTCTTCTTCTTCTTCTTCTTCTCCTCCTCCTCCTCCTCCTCCTCCTCCTCTACTTCTTCTTCTTCCTCTTCCTCTTCCTCTTCCTCTTATCCTTACTCTTCTTAATGAACATCCTTTAACATTTCTTGCAGTGCTGGTTTGATGGTAATGAATTCTTTTAGTATTTTTTATTTTCATCTGGGAAGCTCTTTATTTGGCTTTCAATTTTAAACAACAGTATTGCTGTGTATAGCAACCTAGGTTGCATGTTCTTTTGGCCTGTAGTGTTTCTTTTCTTTTTTGTTTTAATTCTCTTATTATTGTTAAATTACAGTTGTATTTTCTTCCACCCCTTCCTCCAACCCCCTCCAAACCCACCTCCCTCCCTTGCTTCCACCCTCCCTGTTGGGAACAGCCCTGCCTGGTTTCAGAAGCTGTAATCCCTTCATGGCTAAGGCTGAGTGAGCGACCTTCAGACCAGAAGCCACTAAGGAGACTAAGCTTATCTCCCTGGCAGGGGTGCCCCTTCTGCTCCTTTTTCTTCACCCTGTCTGGCCCCCAATGCTTGATTGGTTAGCCAATGACAGGTAAGGTTCCCCAAGGGGGGAATGACCTAAGACAGGCACGATCACAGAGAGGCCCCAGGGAAGGATTTGGGGAGCTACAGCAAAAGGGGGTGATGGACCCTCACCCCTCAGCTTTGACAAAGCCTGAGTCCTCATTCTGTCTTCGATGAAGTCCTAATCCCTTGGCTGCCTTACTTCCACTGCCTGACTTAAGCCTGAAACAATGACAGTGGGTGGTGCAGCCCTGTGCTGCAAAGGGTGGGTTCCCTAGGGCTATCAGACCTAAGAAAGAATATGTAAAATCCTGTGAAACCTGCTTTGTTTAGACTGCTCTCAATTAAAGGATAAAGGTCCGAGCAAGAAATGAGTTTGTCTTTCAAAGTTTTATAGCTCTCTAGCTATCTGACCCTGACTCAAAATAGGCCCTCAGAGTTCTTTGTATGCTATCTATTGTTTGATCCTTACTGCCTGACAATGATTAATGAGCTTTACCTATATTCCTGTGCAAAATGAACCTAATAAAAGCCCACTGAGGAAAAGGCTCTTGGTCCTTCTCCTTTGAGGGATCGGCCACGTTTCCGCCCCAAGCAAATCCTGTCTTGGTAGACTTATTCTCATCCATGGCAGCTGGGAGGGCCCTGCGGGCAGAGCCCTACCACACCTCCCTCTTGGTTTTGTCCATGTGTCCTTTATAGTAGTTCCTGAAAAACCTTCTCCCCACTGTCCCCTCCCCGCTCCCCTCTGGCTATTGTTAGATTGTTCTTAATTTTAATGACTCTGGTTATATTTTGTTTACTTTTTTCTTTTCTTGATTATGTTCCAGTTAAAGGTGAGATCATATGGTATATGTCCCTCACTGCCTGGCTTATTTTGCTTAGCATGATACTCTCCAGTTCCATCCATGCTGTTGCAAAGGGTATAAGCTCCTTCTTTCTCTCTGCTGTGTAGAATTCCATCATGTAAATGTACCATAGTTTTTTGATCCACTCATTTGCTGGTGAGCACTTAGGTTGCTCCCAACACTTGGCTATTGTAAATTGTGCTGCTATGAATATTGGAGTGCATAGTTCTTTTGAATTGGTGTTTCAGGGCTCTGAGGGTATAATCCGAGCAGTGGAATTGCTGAGTCAAAAGGCAGATCCATTTTTAGTTTTCTGAGGAAACTCCATACTGTTTTCCACAGTGGCTGCACCAGTCTGCAATCCCACCAACAGTGCACTAGGTTTCCCTTTTCTCCACATCCTCCCCAACACTTTTTTGTTGATTTATGTTGGCCATTCTGACCAGTGTGAGTGGTATCTCATTGTGGTTTCAATTTGCATCTCTCTGATGGCTAGTGATGCTGAACATCTTTTCATGTGTCTCTGGGCCCTCTGTATGTCCTCTTTGGAGAATTGTCTGTTCAAGTCTTTTGCCCATTTTTTAATTGGGTTTTTTGTCATCCTGGAGTGAAGTCATGTGAGTTCTTTATATACTTTGGAGATCAAACCCTTGTCTGAGGTATCACTGGCAAATATGTTTTCCAAAGTAGTTCATTCTCTTTTCATTTTAATGCTGTTTTCTTTAGCTGTGCAGAAGCTTTTTAATTTGATGAGGTATCATTTGTTTATCCTTTCCTTTATGTCCCTTGCTTTAGGAGATATGTCCATGAAGATGTTGCTGTGTGGGATGTCTGAGATTTTCCTGCCTATGTTCTCCTCAAGGACTTTAATGGTGTCACAGTTTATATTTAAGTCTTTTATCCAACTTGAATTTATAATACAGTTTGATATCAGGTATTATGATACCTCCTGCTTTATTCTTCTTTCTCAAAATTGCAGCAGCTATTTGGGGTCGTTTATGGTTCCATATAAATTTTTGAAATGTTTGTTCTATATCTGTGGAATAGGTCATGGGTACTTCAATAGGGATTGCATTGAATCTATAAATAGCTTTGGGTAGTATGGCCATTTTAATGGTGTTAATTCTTCCAATCCATGAGCATGGTATATGCTTCCATTTGTTTGTGTCTTCCTTAATTTCTTTCTTCAGTGTTGTATAGTTTTCTGAGTACAGGTCTTTTACCTCTTTGGTTAGGTTTATTCCTAGGTATTTTATTTTTCTTGTAGCTATATCAAATGGGATTTTTTTTCCTGATTTCTGTTCCTGATGTTTCATTGTTGGTGCGCAAAAATGGCTTTGATTTCTGAGTATTGACTTTGTATTCCGCTGTTTTGCCAAATTCATTTGTTAGGTCGAGTAGTTTTTTGGTGAAGTCTATAGGATTTTCTGTGTACACTATCATATCATCTGTAAACAATGACAGTTTTGTTTCCTCCTTTCCAATTTGGATGTCTTTCCTTTTTCTTGTCTGACTGCTGTGGCTAGGACTTCCAGTACTGTGTTGAAAAGCAGTAGTGAAAGTGGACATCTGTGTCTTGTTCCTGATCTTAGTGGGAAAGCTCTAAGTTTTTGTCCATTGAGTATGAGGTTGGCTGTAGGTCTCTCATATATGGCCTTTATTATGTTAAGGAATACTCCCTCTATTCCCACTTTGCTGAGTGTTTTTATCATAAATGGGCTCTGTATCTTATCAAATGCTTTTTCTGCATCTATTGATATACTCATGTGATTTTTGTCTTTTGTTTTGTTTATGTGGTGTATTATGTTTATTGATTTGCGAATATTGTACCATCCTTGAATCTCTGGGATGAATCCCACTTGGTCATGGAGTATGATCTTTTTAATGTATTGTTGGATGTGGTTTACCAATATTGTGTCGAGGACTTTAGCATCTATGTTCATCAGTGATATTGGCCTGAAGTGTTCTTTCTTTGTTATATCTTTATCTGGTTTTGGGATTAGGATGATGTTGGCTTTATAAAAAGTTTGAGAGTCTTCCATCTTCTTCAATTTTTTGAAATAATCTGTGGAGGATGGGGGTTAACTCTCCCTTAAATGCTCTGTAAAACTGTCCTGTGAAACCATGTGGTTCAGGGCCTTTGTGTGTTGGAAGCCATTTGATTACTGTTTTAATTTCATCGGTGGTATTGGTCTGTTCAGGCTTTCTGCTTCTTCTTTATTGAGTTTTGGAAGATTATATTTTTTCTAGGAATTTGTCCATTTTATCTAGGTTTTCAAATTTCTTGGCATATAGTTCTTCATAGTAATTTCTTACAATCCTTTGTGTTTCTGGAGTATCAGTTGTAATCTCTCCTCTTTCATTTCTGATTGTGTTTATTTGGGTCTTCTCTCTTTTTTTCTTGATGAGCCTGCTTAAAGGCTTGTCAGTTTTGTTTATCTTTTCAAAAAACCAGCTCTTGGATTCACTGATCCTTAGAATTGTGCTTTAAGTCTGTATGCTATTTAATTCTGCTCTGATCTTGGAATTGCATTCCTTCTCCTTGCTCTGGACTGTCTTTGTTGTTGTTCCTCAAGTTCTTGTAGATGTAGGTTTAGGTTGTTTATTTGAAATGTTTCTATCTTTTTATGTAGGCCTGTGAACTTCCCTCTCAGGACTGGCCTGTAGTGTTTCTATTGAGGAATCAGCTGACATCCTTATGGGAACTCACCTGTATGTAACTCTCTTGCTGCCTTCAAAGTTCTCTCCTTGTCCTGGCCTGTTGCCATTGAATTGTGATATGGCTTGGTGTAGGTCTCTTTTGGTTCATCTTGATTGAGACTCTCTGTACTTCCTGGACTTGTGCCACCTTTTTCCTCATCAGACTAGGGAAGTTTCCTGCCATTATTTCTTCAAACAGGTTCTCTATCCCTTGCTCACACTCATCTTCTTCTGGCACTCCTATGATGTGGATGTTGTTGCACTTGATGTCCCAAAGGTCCTTTACACTTTCCTCATTTCTCTTGTCTCTCTTAATTTTCATTCTCTCTTTGGGTGGATACTGTTTTCTTGTCCTGTAATTTGCTGATTCAATCCTCTGCTTCATCTAACCTACCGTTAATTCCTTCAGGTGAATTCTTCATATCAGATATTGCATTCTTCATTTTTGACTGGTTCTTGTTTAAGGTTTCTATGTCCTTTTTAATGACTACTTTCTCTTTAAGTTCTCACTGAGGTCATCCATTCTTCCCCTGAGGTCTTTGGGCATCCTTATTAACCATTATTTTAAACTCTGCATCTGGTATTTGGGTTGCTTTCATTTCACTTATTTCTTTCAAATCTTTTTGTGGGGATTTCTGTTGTTCTTTTGGTTGGACATTTTTTCTTTGTTGCCCCATTTGATTGCTGTGTGCTGGGTAGGTGTGCTATGTCTTCCAAACTGCTTTGATAGTTTTATGATAAACGTGTCTTGCTGGAGTCAGTGACACAATCAATCCTTTAGAATACCTGAACTCCATGGTCCAGGAATGTACCTACAACAGGAGCATCCCCCCTGTTGTAGTTGAGTCTTGAATGCTATTGGCTCTTTTGTGGATAGAGTCATCCCTTCAGGCTGGGAAACTGTAAATGTAAAATTCAACGTCCATGAGTGAGGTGCTGTGCAGGGGTTACCCCTTCATGTAGTGTTGTTCCTAGCAGGGTCTGGAACCTGCAAAAATCCCCCTTTGGGTGTAGTGATTGTGTGGTTATTTGGTTCAATCTTTGGTGTGGGCTGAAGCCCCCCACTGGTTTTGTTGGTTCTGGGTCCACTTCGAATGGGTTCAGATACAGGTCACTGTCAAACGTTGTATGTGATTGGCCCTGGGCTATACCTGTCTGCAGCTACCACACTGTTTACTGTTTGTGTCTGTGTCCACTGCACCTGTGTGTACCTGTGAGGGGCTAATCTACGTAAGAGAGCAAGCTTTTTCCTGTATGGTGCTGGTGGCAACTCTGCATAAGATTCGAGGCTCCCTGAGGTCTGCCTTCACCTTTGAGTCATTCTGCCCCTCCCTGAGGTTACCTGGTCTTCCTCCTGAGCCTTTTGATGAGGGACTATAGGCTGAGCCCAGTACCGTTGAGAAAAGGGTAGTGGTTTTCCCACTTGTGAGTCTCGCAATCTGTAGGCCAGTCAGTGACAGGAGAGTAACCCCTGCTCAAAGCCAACCCCTTTAGTCTGTGCCGGAGACCTCAGCACTTGCTTCCTCTAGGGGGCATACTGCTGAGCCAGGATGGGTACATTCAGCTTTCCCCTTTGCAAGAGTAAGCTCAGCAGCTTTGGACTCTAGGGGATAGATCAAAAGAGACTCCCATTGGGGCTGATGCCTGACCAGCATGCAGGGGGCGGCTAACTGCTCCATCTCATTCCAAGACCTCAGTTGGAGGCTAAGCTTTCTGTCCCATTTCCAGGCAACAGCCTTCAAGGGATGAGTACTATTTCTTATTAGTAACACTTATGAAACAATCTTAGATGCTTTACAAACATTCTAATCCTCATTTTAAAAACCAACAATATAGGTGATATTAATTTTTATTTTTCAGGTCAAGGATTGTGTTTCAGAAATATTAAGAAAATTGTATAGGGTCACACATTCATTCTCCATCTCTGGGGAATGCTTTTATTCTGTTATAGAATACATACTTTAAGCAATGATGTTTTCAGATAATTTTAAAAAAATTTTATGTATTTATTTTTAGAGAGAAGGAAAGGGAGAAAGAAGGAGAGAAGCATCAGTGTGCCATTGCTTCCCATGTGTCCTCTACTGGGGACCCGACCTGCAACACAGGCACATGCACTGACTGGGAATCAAACCAGTGACCCTTTGCTTCGGAGGCCGGCACTCAACCCCCTGAGCCACACCAGCCAGGGCTCAGATAATTTTTGAAGTAAACTTTCAGGGCATATTGAATCCACTTGGCTACCTACAGGAGGCAAGACATTCCAGATGGGTTTGGTTCCAGACTCCCTCCTCTTTCTTTCAAAGCCGCTCTCTGCCTTTGAGCTGAGGGAGTGGCCTCAGGCCACACTCACTGGAGCTTATCTTAAAGGCTTTGTCTTTAGGTTGGATGGCAACAGCCAGAAAGTTGAACACCTGGGCTCCTCCTGGCACCAGCTTCTTGGGGTACCATTTGGTTGCAAATGGTCATAATGGCTTCATAGAGACCTCAGTCTCAACAGCAGAACCAAAGCTAAAGGACATGCTGTCCTTACTCTTGGCATGCCTAAGGTCCCCACCAGAGCCTGGTTAGATCCACCCTACCTTTGAACTAATATACCCACAAGGGCAACCCACAGCTGTCTGACATCAATCTGAATAATGCATGTTTCAGAGCTCTCCAGTTTGTTCCCCTTGTACAATTCTCTCTTAATCAAAAATTGCTCAGTGATGCTTCCTCCTCACATGCAGTGTGTACAATGAACTGGTGCAGGGTAGGCATCTGTGAGTAAGGTTTCTACATCTGGGAGGTATGCAGCAGTCACACTAGGAGGAACTGGCATGGAAATACTGCAAAACATCTGGGGCTGAGCTTCAGAGTTCGAAGTGACTCTTCTGCTTGCACAACTTTGCAATCTTGGCATTTGTCAAATGCTTATCTGAAATGATAATTTCAGATTTTGCTTAATCTGAAATTTGACTAGGATTTCACTCTCACTCTCTCTCACTCTCAGTATCATCACAGTGGGTTTTCAACTTAAAAGGAGGTTGTTTATTTTTTTCTTTTTTTGCATTCAGAACTTGAGACCACTTGTGCTTTAGTGAAATAGGGTACTCAGAATTATTACTAGCTGTCTTCTCCACTTTGTAACACCTGCCTTCAGTTCAAATGCGGGTTTTATCTTGCACAGTGGCTTTGCTCAGTAATGGTGGCAAACGTGCCCAAGGCCCCTCTGTTCTCATGTCTAGTGCGATGCTACTGACCATACTCATCTTTCCTCTTAACCCAGACTCCAGTTATTTGCCTCCATTAAAAATATAAACACCAGGCAGATGGGGTTGTTCCTATGTCCTAGGCAGAAATATATTTGGTGAAATGTTTCTTCTCAAAAGGCAGGCATTCCTCTTATTTTAACATGTAACTAATATTGTGCACTTGAAATCATTCAAACATGAGTCAGTTTTCTTTTCCCAGGGACAGAAATTCACAGAAACCAAAGAGGACTGTCTGATGATCCTGTACCTTAGAAGGAGGATTAGAACAGGAGTTGAAACCTAGCTTAAACTTTACCAGATATGAGTCCTTACCGCAACCTGGACTACACAATACCCTTCTCTCTGACCCAGTAAGCTGGGGTTCCCCAGGGGAGAGGTGTCCTTCCTAGGGCTGAGGTAGAGAGATTCCTCACTGAGGTCCAATAGATGAAGAGAGAGTAAGAACTTAAATTCTCCTCCCTCTGCACCTTCTCTCTTGGAATTAACTCCCCAGATCTGGGAGTGGAGTCATGATAAAGAATGTTGACCATGGGTAGGAGGAAACACAGAACCATAATCAGCTCATAAACTTATATAAATAGGGTTTCAACCTTGCCAAGAAAGTACATCCAAGTCAGAGGTGCAGCTATGATCTCATGGACCCTACAGATTAAAAACACAAAATGAAAAAAAGTCCACACAAAAGCTGTGTATGAATGTTCATAGCAGCTTTACTCATACTTGCCACCTGGAAGCAACCAAAATGTCCTTCAGTAGGTGCATGGATAAATAAACATCCACAGAATGGAATATTATCTAGCATTAAAAACAAATGAGCTGTCAAGCCAAGGAAATAGATGAAGAAAGCTTACACTCATATCAACAAGTGAAAGAAGTGAATCTGAAAGGCTATATACTGTAGGATTGCAATTTTATGACATTCTAAAATGACAAAAATATGGAAAAAGTAAAAAGATTAGAGGTTTCCAGGAATTGGGGCAGAAGGAGAAAGAGATGAACCTGCAGAGCACAGATGATTTTTAAGGCAGTGAAACTGCTCTGTATGAGACTATAATGATGGGTATATGCCATTTATACCTTTGTCCAAAGCCACAGAGTGTATGTACAACACCAAAAGTGAACCATGATGTAAAATAAACTATGGACTTTGAGTGACATGACATGTTACTGTAGGTTCATTGATTTTAAGAAATGTTCCTCTCTAGTGGGGGATGTGGATAATGGGGAGGCTGTGCATGTGGGAGCAGGTGGTATAGAAGAAGTCTCTCTACCTTCTTCCCAGCTTTGCTATGAACCTAAAACTGTTCTAAAAATAAAGCCTATTAAAAAAGCAGAAAGACTCTGTAAGAAGAATTACAAGTTCTCTTCATGTCATAGACTCTTTTTAGGGCCACCATTAGTGATGATCACAGCAACATGACACCTGTGAATAGGAGTCTAGTGGCAGAAGGAGGAACACCAAGTACACCAAGCCCTGTCCATCAGCTGGAGGCAGAGTCAGCCATCACTGTGTGTCAGTTTCCCTAGTGCCAGTATCAATACAGCATCCAGAAAGGGAGGCGTGATCTTCATTCCCTCCCACCATCATCCTTCTCCTATCCTCTCAGTGACTCTGAGAGCTGAACCCAGAGCTGGGCAGATTTGCTGCATGAAATGAAACCAAGGACCAGGACATTAGTGTAACCTTTTCCACACTCTGAGTTCAACAAAACCAGCTCTGAACACCTCCTAGAGGCCCATCTTGCCCTCTCTCTCATTCGAAAGCTTCATTTTTATGTACTTTAGAACTACATGCTGGAAAAGTATTTTTTAATTACATCAACTTCCTAAATATTAGAAATCTTTGCAAGTTAGGTGACAATCTCTGATACATTCACACAAAATCTCACACAGACCGAAAACTACATTTCAATAGGCTTCCCATTTTCTAGTACAACAGAGGGGCGGATACCTACCCTGATAGTGCATGAGGCAGTGTTCTGGTAGCTGGTACTTTCATCAAGTCCTGGCAACTCAAAGTGACTGAAGGACCTTCTGAGATGGCAGTGCTACACTCAGCCCTTCCATACCAACAGAGGCTTGTCTGTGCCAAGGCAGCAAAGAGCACTCACTTTTCTACCTCCCTAAATGTCACAAGAACCAGACACGAGGACAATGAAAGACAGGGAGATAGGTTGTGGATGAGAAAGCCTTGGCTACAGTGGGAGGTGCCTGCCTTCAGCTGCAGTTAGGAAAACCCATGCAGACCCTTACTTAACACATGTATCCTCACATATTATAGCTTTTGACGCCCATGAGACATGCACACTCACAGTTCCCTCTGCTTACACCGAACATTGACTACTGCTCTGCACATTTATGTTTTCATGTTGATACTTTCTAGATGCCTTTTAGTAAAAGTGTGTATTCTACAGACAGAAGCTATTACTTTCCTCAAACTATCCTACTGAGATAGGGACAGGGGTTTATTTTGCTTTGTTTTTATTTTATTTTATTTTATTTTACTTATTGATTTTAGAGAGGAGAGGAAAGGGTGGTGGTGTGGAGAAGGGTGGGGGGAGAGAGAGAGAAATAAAGAGAGAGAGAGAAATTGATTTGTTGTTCCATGTATTTATATTGTACATTCATTGTGCATGTCCTGACCAGGGATTGAACTCGCAACCTTGGCATATTGGAATGACACTCCAAACAACTGAGCCACAGGCTAGGGCTCTTTTGCTTTGTTTCTAATCACAAAGAGAATTTTAACACTCAAGTAACAAAGTAATTTACCTTGCTTAGCATTACTCAGTTAACAGCCCAACACCGGGTCAGACTGTTCGTTCCCACTGGACAATTCTGCCTTGTAATGAAGAGATGGGACCCTCTGACACTGTGAGGATTTGCTTATGACAAGGCAGACCCCAGAGAACAAAACCTTTTACCAATAATACTGTGTACAATGAAGCCAACTGCCTTTGTCGTCACTTCTGCAAAGCAGTGTTGTCCAATGACCCTTTCTGCACTGAGGGCAACACTGCTGTCCAGTATGGCACTTACTTGCCAAGTGTGGTGAGTGGCAACTGTACTGGACAGCACAGCTCTGGGATAAGTGCTGGAGCTTCTAACAGTAGGGCTTCACCCACAGTAACAGTTACATGGGTGGTGCTGTGAGTTTCCTGTGGTCACCAGGGAGGTGTTAGCTATACTCCACTTCCCGCTGACAGGCTCTAATGGGCCCATCTAACATACTCGTGGGTTGATTTGCCTTCTCACACACAGGAATTTGATGCCAGCCCAGCTACCTCTCATGTTAAAACCAAAATGGCAAAAGAATTTACAGAGGAAGAAAGTGGCTGGTGAAGGTCACTCACTTTTTAAAAGAATCATCAAATGATGCCATAAGAAGCAAGTTTGCCTTATGCATGTAAAGAAGGACTAATTAAAAACTTTATACACAATTTCTAGAACTTTAACCTTTGAAAACAAGTGACAGACACATGAAAAATAAGAGGTAGACATTATTTATGAAGTGGCAGGAATCATAAAAATGAGTAAGTTAGCTGTTTTATTCATACAGTGGAGAAATTCAATCTTGCAGGTAAAGTCAAAGTTCCGGTCACTAAGGCTGATGCACATACCCAGAGGGATCCTGCTCCCTATCCTCCATCTCTGCTGGCCTGGCTATGCCAAAGCATCATCACTCTCACTCTTATAAGTTTCATGAGATTTAACCCATCAAAATATCTGTTCTTTGGAATCCTAAGCCTCTAAGATGATTGTGGACTTATCAACTTATCCATTTCAGGAAAAAAATTCTTCTAAACTGTATTCCAAGAACTGATTTCTTAAACAGACTGCATTTCACATATGAGATCCCATGTGGTTCTTGGACTCGGTCCTTGGGCTACCTCTATCTCCTGGTTCCCTGGTTATAGAGCACAGTGTCACCACTGCCTCCTGGCATCTCACAGCCCACCTTCAGGTAACTGCTTAGGCTTCTGCTTTCTGCCACTATAATCCACAGTGGCCCAGATCCTCATGACTCCTCTTTTCCCACAGCCTCCTCCCCTGTCCTGCTGTCCCAGGGTCTTCTGGTCCTGGGGCTCTTTCTGGTCACCTTCCTCTCCTGCTCCAAAACCTCTGTTTCCCTTACGTTCTGCAAAACAAAGTCCAAACACCTCAGCTTACATGCAGGGCCACAAAGCTCTTTCCCAAATATCATCTCCACCGGTATTCTTCAGTTCTCTTTGCTCTAGCTAAAGCCCCCTCGCTCTTTCCCAAATGCATCCAGAATGCCAAACCCCTGTCCTTTGCCCTGTCCTTTGTCCTGTCCTTTGCATAGAGTGGCAGGCCCTGCATCTCCACAAATAAATTCAAAGTATCTTTTAGGTCTTAGCGTAAATGCCACCACCTGGAGAAGCTGTCCTTTCTTTGAACCAGGAGAATCAATCTCTGTCCACTAAGCTCCCAAAATATGTCCTTCTCACCTGTCAATGTTAAGCTTGAGAGGCAGCTGGAACTGCCTGCAGTGAGCCTCACTGCCTGCAGTGAAAGGTCTTCCTTTCACAGCTGTGTGGTCTTGGACTAAGTACAATATCTTTCTGGGCTTCAGTTTCCTCTTTTGCAAAAGACTGATAATGGCAACCCTTAAGCTTATTGTGAGAACTGCCTCATATAATAGGTGGAGGGTGAAGAAGAGGATGTCTGGCACATGGCAAACACTCACCTGGGAATATCAATGTTTCTCATGAAAACGCCTTAAAATCTGACACTTCAGCTCTCATTCTCATCCCAGGCAGTGCAGCAGGGAAAAAAGATGTCAGGCTCTGTCCTAGAGATACACATTCAAGAGGGTTTGGGGTAAGGCCTAGATATCATCAAAAGGAGGGTGGGTCCAGCATCATGCCAAGGCTGAGAACACTGGTACAAACAAGTTCCCTAATCCACTCCCCAGTCCCCCTTGGCTCTTCACAGCTAGTTGATGCAAACACAGGAGGTTGACAAACACAGGACTCAACCCCACTGTGGTGTGAGTGAGCTTGAGATGGATTCCTTGTCTTCTGTTCTTCTCAATGCTACAAATGTACCCACACATAACACAAACTCCTTCTCCTTCCACTTTACAGTAGATAAAAGTAAAATTGAAGAGCTACTGTGGAAAACAGTATGGCACTTTCTCAATAAGATAAAAAATTACCTGATGATCCAGCAATTCTACTCCTAGATTATATACCCCAAAGAACTAAAAGCAGGTATTCAAGCAAATACTCATCCAGAAATGTTCAGTATAGCTCTATGCTCAACAGCCCAAATATGGAAGCAGCCCAAATGTTCAATGCATGAATGAACAAACAAAATGTGTTGACAGAGACAAACTAGAACTTTAAGCAAATACAGTCAGGAGGGTCTATGGGTGGAGCTAAGGTTTATGGAAGTTCTCACACTCTATGAAATCACAAGAATCCTAAAGGAAAAACTCTATGTTTATAGTGAATCTCTATCGTTCTACCTTCCCCTTCCTTGACTTCCTATTCCCTTATACTATAAATACCCCGCATCTTGGCACACAGACCAGAGTGTGCATATGGCTTGGAATGTCTGCATTTGCTGGGTTGCAATCCTTTCTTTTTTCTTAATAAATCCTTTTTGGTGAGGAAGCACCTAGTCAATATTATGTTTCAGTTGACATTTTGGAGGTTTATCCAGGATTCCAGAGAAAAACAACCTAACAACTTCAGTACAGGTGAGCAACCAGGGGCAGGTGCCCCACACAGAGCTGCTTTGGCTCACTGACTGCTATCTGATTCAGAAGCTTAGGGTGAGAATTTTCCCGGAATTGAACTTCTGCTTTTTGTATTTTGAAGCTCTCCAGGATTTATTCAAGAATTATTTAGAGTTTCTTACTGTTGTTATTAAAAAGGACTTCCTTATTTGTTTATCTGTTTTTTGTGAATATTTGATTTGGCATGTTGGCCTGATTTCTTTGGAAATAGGTAGTCCTTTGAGACAAAGCTGGCTTTTGTCGAAAGATCACTCTGAAGATAGAGGTTAGTTCTACTGAAATTAGCCAGTTTGGCTGAGTATTAGACTGTGTAGTCTCAATGAGAGAAGTGCCACTCAGCCTGTAAATGGATTCTCAAAGGGTCAGTTATTTTCCTAGAACTGGTTGTTCGCCTTCACCCTGGCCCTCTGGGATCAGACTGTTCAAGAGTGAGGTTGACCTGTTGGTTGCTTGAGCTGTTGTTGTATTGGGTTTTCGCTCTAGAAAAAAAAAAACTCTGAAAAATGAGATCTCAGCTATCTAAATACTTTAAGATGAGCCCTCCTCTGCCAGAGACACCAGTTGAGTACAATGGTTAAAAGCTATGGGCAGTTTTCATACTCATATTTAACTAAGTGGACAGATTTGATTAAAAGTGATTCAGAAAATCAGTGGCCATTCTAGAAAACTTTCAAGATTCTTAAACTTAATTGTTTTAAAGCCAAATTTGACAATAATAGTGCTAAAATTGGTAAAACTGAGTGGAATGCTTATTTTGAATGTTATTTTGAGGCTTCCAAATGAGACTAAGAGTCTGAAGTTGCCTCTTTGAAAAATAAAAGTTTAAAATTAACAGAGCCTACTGAAAATTTAAGAGAAAATGTTGCCCAAAACCACATGTTCTCTCTCTGCAGTGCCATCCTGCCCTCCCCTCTCTACTCCATAGTCTCAGGATCTATCTTCAGGTCCACCATATCCTTCTATGGAGATGTTGCCTCAGTCTTTTTCTTCAGCTTGTGCAAGCACTTCTTCCTTAACTCCTCTGCCTCAAGCTCCACTTCTGATGCTGTCTTTCCTTCCACTGCTGCCTTCCTTACCTTTGGCTCACCTATGGTGCCATTTTCCCTTGAATCCTCTCATACGATTTCTTCCCCTGAACTTATCAGTACTTCCCCACTTAAAATTAAACCTCTAAGGATCCTAACAGACCCAAGTTTCATATGTGCCCTAGACTAAAGTGCAATTAGAAGCCATTGTAAAGGAATTCCCTGAGGTAACTGAGGATCCTCACAAGTTTGTTGAGGAATTTGATATTATTACTATCAGCCTGGGTGTTATGATTTATATCAGCTAATTCATGTTATTTTGTGAAGGCCATGCTCAAAATTGGATGAGCATTGTTGGGTGGGAGAATCCTGAAAGGGACTTAAAAAAGCAAACTTCCAATTTTTTGGAAGAAGCTAGAGAAGTTGCTTATAAACTATACCAACCAACTCCTAAGCTTTCCCAAAGCCTATTGATTGGAGCAAAATTCAGACTTGTTCACAAAAGTCTGACAAATCTGTTCACAACTATTATAATAGACGTTAGGACGTTTTTAAGGAAAATTCTGATCTTCAGATGTTGACTCCACTTGGGTAACGTTTAGTGCTTTATTTGTTAACGGACTGAACGAGGTATTCTCCTCCTAGTTAGGAGAACCAGGATGGAATGGGAGACGATGGCCACCTAGATTTGGTTAATTTAGTCAACCAGCTTGACTATACTCTGGATGAACCACCTAGAAGTAAGATTGCCAAAATTTCTAAATTTCAGCTTCAGCAAATGATAAGCCCTATGCCACCAAAAAACTTCAAACTTTTGGCTTTATCGAAAAGAGCCAACATGGGAAAAGGAACTGCCATAAGTTTAAGTGTTTCAGATGTTCACAGCCTTCTAACCAGCCTTTTCAAGCTCCCCAGTGATGGGGCTCTGAGGAACTACAGGGGCGTTTTCCAATCCAATCAACTTGAAGAAACTTCTCTCTTCACGTTGGTAAGGAAACTAATTCTATTGCTATTGACACTGGTGCTACACTCTGAGTGTTCAACCCCACTGTCATAAAACAGCTTTTGCTTCAGAGTAATAACAGTTCAAAGAGTGGGGATTTCAAACAAACCTCAACAGGTTCATATGTCTGAACCTATTCCTGTTTGCTTAGGTTCCTTAAATGAACACATTGTTTTCTCCTTTGTGTTTTTGCTCCTATCCACTTTAGGTGACATTTCCTAGAGAAGTATCATGTTGGAATATGCTTTTCCTGAAAGGAGAAAATAATGTAACGGTTTGACAATAACTCTCGGAATGACTGATTAGGTGAATTAAATGGCCTTCCAACATCTTTCTTTGCTCCATTCTTGATGGTACAGCAGGTAAATCTGAGAGCACTGATCATTTATTCCTATTGGACCAACTTCCATCTCTATGGAAAAGTCTTCAACTGACACCGGCAGAGTCCACAGTGCACCTACTATTAAGATTTAAATCAACCCTTCAAAACTTCTTCCCACAATTAATAAGTAAAGAAGCTCTTCAAGGCATAAAGCCCATAATAGTTTACATAACTCAGGGCCTCATTACCCCTTGTACTAGTCCCTGTAACACTGCTATTCTACCTGTTGAGAAAGTCAAAGGGCCGAGGGTGAAGGTTTCTCCAGGACCTCTGAGCAATAAACCACATTATTATCCCTTGACACCCTGGTGGTCCTAAGCCTCATAAGCTGCTCTCATCTATCCCAACTGGAAGTAAATTCCTAACAGTAATTGATTTGGGTGTTGCATTCTTTGGAATTCCAGTCAATGAAGCTAGACAGTATCTTTTGCCTTTACTGGGGAATGAAAACAGTTTATCTGAACAGTAATGCCTCAGGGTTTTCCTGAAAGCTTTTCTTACTTCTCACAAATTCTGAAGACTTATTTAGACAACATAATTTTCCCTACAGGTTCCACCTTATTGCAGTATGTGGATGATTTTACTTCTTCACTCTTCTTCTCAGGTCTCCTCACAGGAACACAGCATCCACTTGTTCGAATTTTTGGCCTTAAAGGAGCATAGGTCCTATAAAGAAATATTACAATTTTTCTAAACTCTGGTTTAATATTTGAGACATCTGGTATTAGAATAAGAACTACAGCAGGACCCAGATATGTTTCACAGTGTCCTAAGTTTCCCAAAGCCCAAAAGTAAGCATGAATTGCAAGGTTTTCTCAGGCTAGAAGGCTACTGTCAAAACCTGTATATGTCTTACTAGAGAATGACTCCTGAACCAATTTTATGGGAAGAACAGAATATCAGCCTTTAAAGTATTAAAGGAGAGTTTAATATATCCACCTGCTCTTGGGCATCCTACTATCAGATTCCTATTTCCTTTTTGTACATGAAAAGGAAGGAAAATGCCCTTTGAGGTACTCACTTGAAAACTCAGACCCATAGGATACTGGAGTCAGCAACTGGACCCTGTGGCTCAGGGATAACCCCCCTTGCCTTACAGTGATTGCGGCTACTGCCCTCTTGGCTAAGGGAACAGGAGAAACTTACAGGATCCCCTCTAACCATCTTTGTGCAGAGGCTCTCCTGAATTCCCTTCACACCCAACGTCTTTCAGTTAGCTGCCTTACTTCCTATAAAATATGTATGCTAACTGCTTCCCAATAACTCTTTCACAGTGTAATAATCTTAACCCAGATACTCTTCTCCTTTCTGAGACTGATGAAGTGCCTCATGACTGCTGACACTGAGGAATCATCTCCTGACTTCTCCTGACAATTTGCAGGGGATTCCTCTTGGTAAAGCTGATTTCTCATGGTTTACAGATGGTTCATACTTAAAAAATTAAAATGCTAATTACTGTGCTGGTTAGGCCATTGTAACCCCCTTGAAGATGCTGAGGTAGGATCTTTGCCTTTGGCTACTTCAGCACAGCAGGCCAAATCATATAGGGTGGAGGAAAAGTAGGTTTCCAGTTGTTCATGTGGAAAATACAATAATTAAGAAGAATAAACTCTGTGATTCACATACCCACAATTTTAAACCTACTTTTGCCCACCCTGTATGCCCTCACTTGATCTTGCATTTTAACAAAGAGTAAAACTGTCAACATTTACACTTGACTGTAGATATGCCTTTGGAGTAGCTGATGACTTTGGAATGTTCCATCAATGTGGTTTTTTTTTTTTTTTTTTTTTTTACCTCCAATGGAGATAAAATTCAAAATGATCCATATGTTCAGGAATTATTGAATGCTGTATTTTTACCTTATACTTTAGCTATTATTAAGGTTCCAGGACATTCTAAGATTGAATCTCTAGAAGCTAAAGGAAATCACCTGTTGACATTTCTGCTAAGAATGCTACCCTTAAAAGGCATCAGCAGTAGTCAAAATTCTATCATGGCCCCAAAAGATGTTTCCTAGTTGATGGCTTGTAAAAACTGCCCAGAGAAGTCCAATAATTGGCTTCAGATATACAAAAATGAGATTGCAAATCCAACAATAGCTGGTTTGATAAGAAGAGAAAACTCTGCAAACCAATCCTGCTAGGATCTCTAAAACTTCGATTCCTGACTACTATACATGCATTAAACCATTGGTTCACTGACAAAATGACAATATTCATGAATCAATATTGGTGGGGGGATATTAACAAGGCTGAGAAAGATGCCTACCTTAAGTGTCCCAACTGTCCAAAGGACAACCCAAGGAAGCCTGACCACACTGACCCTGGACATTTTAAATTGCATAACACCCACTTGAAGTTTTGGCAAATACGGTGTCCCTGTCTCATGGATATGAGTATGTTTTAGTCATGATGTGTATGTTTTCTCACTGCATTGAAGCTTTGCCTTGTAGACAAGCTAATGACTCTGTAGTGGATGAGAAGATTATTCCTACCTGGGGGAATCCTCTCAAAGTCTATAGTGATGGAGGAACGCATTATACTGGTCAAGTGCTACAACTGTGTGCTGCTTGGCAACATTTTCACTTGCTTACTATCCTTAATCTTCAGGTTTAGTTGAACATACTAATGGTATTATTAAGATTCAATTGGCAAAATTCGTAAAAACTTTTCAAATACCTTGGCCAAAAGCACTGCTGTTAGTCCTTTTAAATCTTAGGTCTACACCTTTTGGGACTCATAAGCTTTCACCTTTCAAGATAATTAAAGGATGCCCCATGCATTTGGGTCTCGCTTCTTTTAATCTACATCTGATAAAGGAGACACATTTCAATACTGTAAAGGGTTCTAGTGAAGATGATCATGCTCTCTAGCTGGTGTGGTTCAGTGGACTCAGCACTGGCCTATGAACTGAAAGGTTGCCAGTTTGAAAGGTTGCCACAACCCAGGCACATGTCTGGGTTGTGGGCCAGGTCCTTGGTTGGGGGCATTCAAGAGGCAATCAATTGATGTTTCTCCCCCTTTCCTCCTCCCGCTTTTCCCCTTCCACTAAAAATATTAATAAATAAATAAAATATAAAATGAAAAAAAAGAATAGTCATGCCTTGGTAGAAAAATCTTATCGAAGTGTCCTCCACAGAAATGAAATACACAGAATCCATACCTTACAACTGCAAGTTTTGTTTACTGGAAAAGACATGTTAAAAAAGATTCCCTCCATTTGCATGAAACACCTTTTTCCATTCCTTTACTTTTAGTCTGTGTGTCTTTCATTCTGAGGTGGGTCTCTTGTAGACAGCATATATGTGGGACTTGTTTTCTTATCCATTCAGCTACCCTCAGTCTTTCAATTGAAGCTTTTAAGCCATTTTCATTTAAAGTGATTACTGTTAGGTATGTATTCATTACCATTTTATTTTTAAAACTATGTTCCCTGTTTTTTTTTCCCCTTCTTCTTGTTAAAGAAGATGCTTTAACATTTCTTGTAATACTAGTTTGGTGGTAATGAACTACTTTAGTGTTTTTCTTATCTGGGAAGCTCTTTAATTCTCCTTTAATTTTAAATGATAGCTTTGTTGGGGAAAGTTGTCTTAGTTGTAGGTCTTTGCTTTTTATTATTTTGAATATTTCATACCAACCTCTTTTGGTCTGAAATGTTTTTGTTGAGAAATCAACTTACACTCTTATGGGAGCTCCCTTGTAGGTTACTGTCTTTCTCTTGCTGCTTTTAAGATTCTTTCTTTGTCTTAACCTTTGGCATTTTAATTATGATGTGTCTTGGTGTGGTCCTCTTTGGTTGATTCTGTTTGAAACATTGTGCTTCCTGGGCTTGTATGTCTTTTTCTTTCACCTGGTTAGGGAAGTTTTCATCACTTTTTCCTTCAAATAGGTTCTCAATCCCTTGCTTTCTCTCTGTTCTTCTTCTGTACTCCAGTGATGTGGATATTGTTATGTTTCATGTTGTCCCATAAATCCCTTAAACTGTCCTCACCTTTTAAAATTCTTTTTTTGTCTTTGCTGCTCTGATTGGGTGTTTTCTTCTTCTCTGTCTTTCAAATCACTGATTTGATCCTCTGCTTCATATAACCTACTGTTTATTGCTTCTGAATTCCAGATAGTGTAGTCTTCATTTTCACTGCTTATTTTTTTATGATTTTTATGTACTTTTTCAAGCTGTCAAAGTTCTCACTAAGTTCCTTGAACTTCCTTATGACCATTTTTTATAATTCTGTATCTGCTAAATTGCTTTCTGCCAATTCATTTAACTTTTTCTGGGTATTTCTCCTGTTCTTTCATTAAAGGGATCAATTCAACAAGAGGATATAACCTTGTAAGTATTTATGTACCCACTAAAGGAGCACCTAAATATATAAAACAAATCCTGATGGACATAAAGGGAGAAATCAATAGTAATACAGTCAAATACAGTCATAGTAGGGGACTTTAACACTGCATTGACATCAGTGGACAAATCTTCAAGACAGAAACTCAACAAGGAAAACAGCAGCCTTAAATGACATACTTTTTTGGATCAGATGAATTTAATTGATATCTTCAGACCATTTCAGCCCAGAAGGACATACATTCTTTTCAAGTACACATGGAACATTTTCTAGGCTAGACCACATGTTATGACACAAAATAAGTGTCAATAAATTACAAAAAAACTGAAATATATATCAAACATCTTCTCTGACCATAATGGTATGAAACTAAAAATCATTCATAAGAAAAAAATTGAAAAAACACAATTACACAGAGGCTAAACATCATGTTACTAAACAGTGAATGGGTTAGCAATGAAATCAAGAAAGGAATCAAAAGATACCTTAAAACAAATGAAAACGAGAACACAACAACCCAAAATCTGTGACACAGAAAAAGCAGTCCTAAGGGGGGAATTCATAGCATTACAGGCTTACCTCAGGAAACAAGAAAAATCTCAAATGGGCAATCTAACTTTACACTTGAGTAAACTATAAAAAGAAAACAAATGAGGCCCAAAGTGAGTAGAAGAAAGGAAATAATAAAGATCATAGAAGAACTATACAAAATAAGAGTCTGAAAATACAAAAGATCAATGAAACCAAGAGCTGGTTCTTTACAAAGATAAACAAGATTGACAAACCTTTAACCAGACTCATCAAGAAAAAAAAGAGAGAGGACTCAAACTTAAAAATCAAAAATGAAAGAGGAGAAGTAACAACAGACTCCACAGAAATACAAAAGATTGTAAGAAAATATTATGAAAATCTATATGCTGACAAATTGTACAATCTGGAAGAAATGGAAAATTCCTAGACACATACAATCTTCCAAAAATAAATCAGGAAGAATCAGAAAATCTGAATAGATCACTAACAACTAATGAAACTGAAGCAGTAATAAAAGAAACTCCCAGCACACAAAAGTCTTGGACCATATGGCTTCACAGATGAATTTTACCAGTCATTCAAATAAGAATTAACACCAATCCTTCTTAAACTATTCCAAAAATTTCTAGAGGAAAGAAGACGTCCAAGATCTTTTTATGAGGTCAGCATTATCCTAATTCCAAAACAAGGTAAAGATACTACAAAGAAAGAAAATTAAAGGCCAGCATCCCTGATAAACACAGATGCTAAAATCCTCAACAAAATATTAGCAAACCTGATCCAGTAATACATTAAAAAAATCACACACCACAATCAAATGGAATTTACTACTGGGATGCAATGTTGGTACAATATCCACAAATCAATAAATGTGATACACCACATAAAAATGGATAAAAACCACATGATCACATCAACAGATGCAAAGAAAGCATTTGACAAAATCCAGTGCACATTTATGATAAAAGCCCTTAACAAAGTGGAAATAAAGGGAACATATCTTAACATAATACAGACCATATATGACAAACCCACAGCCAAAATCGAACTCAACAGGCAAAAATTTAAATATGTTTCCCTTAAAATCAGGAATTAGACAGGGATGTTCACTTTCACCACTCTTATGTAACATAGTACTGGAAGTCCAAACCACAGCAATCACACAAGGAGAAGATATAAAAGGCATCCAAATTGGAAATAAAGAAGTAAAACTGTCATTATTTGCAGATGATGTGATACTATACATAGAGAACTTTAAAGATTCCACCTATATGTTATTGGAACAGATAAAGTAGCAGGATATAAAATACTCAGATTGGTTGCATTTTAATACATCTATAATGAACGACAAGAAAGGGAAAGTTAAAAAAACTCCATTTATAATTGCTTAAAAAATACCTAGGAATAAATTTAACCAAGGATGTAAAAGACCTGCATGTGGAAAATTATAAAACACTGAAGAAAGAAGTGGAAGAAGATACAAATAAGTGTTAAGTATATACTGTTTTTATGGATAGGAAGAATTAACATCATAAAAATGTCCATACTGCCAAAAGCTATCTATAGATTCCCATTAAGATACCAATGGCATATTTCACAGAACTAGAACAAATATTGCAAAAATTTATATGGAACCACAAAAGATCCTGAATATTTACAGCAATCTTGAGAAAGAACAAATTGGGAGGAATCATGCTACCTGATACCAAAATATACTACAAGGCCATAGTAGTCAAAACAGCATGGTACTGGCATAAAAACAGATATATGGATCAATGGAAGAAAATAGAGATCTGAGAAATCAACCCATACTTTTATGGTCAATTAATATTTAACAATGGAGGCAAGAACATAATGGATTAAAGACAATCTATTCAATAAATGATGCTGGGAAAACTGGACAGATACATGCAAAAAATGAAACTAGACAACCTTATTACATCATATGCAAGAATAAACTCAAAATGGATTCAACATTTAAATATTAGACTCAAAACCATAAAAATCCTAGAAGGAAACATGGACAGTAAAACCTCAGACATTCTTGTAGCAATATTTTGTCTGATATGTCTCCTCCAGCAAAAGAAAGAAAAGAAAAAATAAACAAATCAGACTATATTAAACTAAAAAGATTTTGAAAGCAAAGGAAATCATCAACAAAATGAAAACACAACCTACTGAATGGAAGAATATAGGGTTAATATCCAAAATTTATAAAGAGCTTATACAACTCCTCACCAAGAAAACAAACAATCCAATTAAAAATGAACAAAGGGGAGTTTGCAGAAGACTCGGAGCCCACAGCCCTGAACCTGGAAAAGGTGCGGGCGCTCCACAGGACATCAGAACCCATGGCAGTGAACTCCAGAGAGAATGCTTAGCAGTGCCCAGACCCCACACCCAGGGCCCTTCAGAGAGGCACCAGACAGGCTCTGGGGAGAACACACCGCTAGCACTAGGGACACTACACCAGAGGCTGACTGAGTTCTGAACGGAATCAGACAAAAAATTGTGTCCACTCCCGCCTCAGCCTGCTGAAGCGAGCTAGACCAGAAAAACCGGTCTGGCCAGTCTGAAACCAACAAAAGGTCTTTTTTGTTTGTTTGATTATTTTTTTTAAGTAACTTTTTATTTTTTAATTCTTATTATTTTTATATCTTTCAATTCCTTAGGCTTCTCTTTCTTTCATTCTAGTATTGATCATTCTCCCTTTCTTTCCAAATTTATCCCTTCTTCCTTCCATCTTCTGTTTTGTATCGTCTATTTATTTTGAACCTGCAAGTAATTGCACATTTGTATTACAATTATTTCATTATTCTTACACTTTTTATTTTAATAGTATTTTGTTATTCCTCTTCTTTCTGTATACTCTTCTTTGCCTGGCTGGTTATATTGTATTATTTGATAGGTTTCCCCTGTTATCTCATTCATAGTGTATTGCTAATTTACTCTCCTTTATTTCTGTTCCATTACTACACTATTCAAGGCTCACTACTCCCTATTCTTGTTATCTACATCTCATAGATTCTGTCATATGATTATTGCTCTAAGATTACTGTAAATAGTAACTATTTCATACAACTGTAAATACTTCACAAAACCCATCCCAGATCTTAGTCCACTTCACAGTTTCCTGAACTCTATTACTGTAGTGGTTAACTCTATTCTCTCACACTCTATACCTATTTACTACTCTTTACTCTCACCCTACCTCAGAATCTGACCTCCCACATTCTCACTGCTTTTTAGAGCCAACTCACAATCCTTTCCTTCTCAACAAGACTCTTACCTTCTTTCCATCCTTTCTAAAAAGTGGCTAGTAGGGTGGAAGATTGCGGTTAACACTATACATAAACAAAATATATCCTATCCCTTCTCTACTGGCTGCTACTGTAAATACCATAGAAAACTCTCTCACTCTTAAAACATTTTGCCTTACCCTTCCAACTCGTCACAAAAAAGAGTAGGTGGAAGCTGTGGACACCAGGACACCCCAAGGAGACTGCACCACTGAATCTCACAGGTATTCTACCACAGAAGTTCACACCATAAACCCAAAGACCCAGAACAGATCAATTTTGAAGCTAAGGCTAACAAGAAGAGTCTCACAAACAATGGGAACACAAAGAATCAATTACCAAATGAAGAGAAAGGAGGAAGCCTCAGAAAGAATGCTAAATGAAATAGAGGCAACTCAACTATCAGATATTCAGTTTAAAGCAAAGATTATCAGGAAGTTCAATGAACTCACAATGAGCTACCAGAAACTACGGGGAAACTACAATGAATTCACTGCAAACTATATCAACATAAAAAAGGAAATAGAAACTATCAACAAAGGCAAAGAGGAAATGAAGAATACAGTTTCTGAACTGAAGAACACAGTAGAAGGAATCAAAAGCAGGATCGATGAAGAAGAACATCAGATCAGTGAATTAGAGGACAAAGTAGAAAAAAGCACCCAGAAAGAGTAAGAACAGGAAAAGAGGATCAGAAAGAATGAAGAGGGATTAAGAGAAATGCAAGACAATATGAAACATAATAGTATCCATATACTAGGGATACCAAAAAAAGAAGACCAAGGGATAGAAAACCTATTTGAGAAAATAATGATGGAAAACTTCCCTAATTTGATGAGAGAAAAAGTCACACAAATACAGGAAACACAGAGAGTCCCAATCAAGAGGAACCCAAACAGGCCCATCTCAAGACACATCACAATTAAAATGGCAAAATTTCAAGACAAAGAGAGAATCTTAAAGGCAGCAAGGGAAAAACAGGAAGTAATGTACAAGGGAGCCCCAATAAGGCTAG
>CM052542.1:90688481-90727480 GCA_028533065.1 Trachops cirrhosus | reverse complement strand
GAATAGGCCCTCAGAGTTCTTTGTTACCTATTGTTTGATCCTTACTGCCTGACAATGATTAATGAGCTTTATCTGTAATCCTGTGCAAATGAACCCAATAAAAGCCCATTGAGGAATGGGCTCCTGGCCCTTCTCCTTTGAGAGATTGGCCACCTTTCCTCCCCAAGCAGATCATGTCTTGGTAGAATTATTCTCATCTGTGGCAGCCAGGTGGGTGGGTGGGGGGAGGGCTGTGGGCGGAGCACCCCCACAAGAAGTCTCTCATTTATAGACTAAAAATGCACTGAAATAATCACACCTGCCTTTAATTATGTTACATAAGTGGTACATACAAATGACGAATGACTGAACAAAGAATTCCTCTATGACCACATCGCAAAGCCAGGGTGTGCACTACACACCCATGTTGTGCTATTACACCCCAGCTTTGGCAATTCAGGTGGATATACTATCAACCAATCTATCAAATGGCCATGTGGTTTTTAAATTTCTTCCTGGACCATCCCCTAAAGGAGTCTCCAAACAACAGGAAATGTGATCGTGCCATTTCAGGTAGGATTTGTTCTAAATAATGTCCTAGGTTACTGGGTGCATTTCGTGTTGACTGGTTACTCTGAAGTCATTCTGAGACTTAAATTACAATGGGCCATGGTCATCGTGTAAGGAGCAAGGAAAACTTAGACCATGAGAAAACAGGAACTGGTTAGGTCCCAGGGTACAGGAGGTTACTGAACGAACATCTTGCCCTCCTGCCTTGTGCAAGAACAAAGGATTGTAAAACAGATGCAACCTAACATGTTTGGTTTGTAAAGCTACCACTGTTGAGCCAATGCCCAACCCTGTTCCCGCCCCTGGTCTTTGTAAGCGAATAGCTAACTGCCACATCTGCTTCTGTATAACACTTGCTTGCCCGCCCATATATAAGGACTTAGCTGTAAGTGCTTGGCGCGACTCTCGTTTGCAGCCCTTGTGGGTACTGTGTCTCTGGACACCCTGAGAGCTCGCCCCTGTGCAGGTTAAACTTGGCCAATAAAGTAACATCTTTGAAACCCTGAAAAGTCTCCGGCATTTGTTCTCGCGGTTGCTGAATGCAACAAACGCATGTGTCTTTCTGCTTGAAGAACAATGCCAGCTAATATGTCAAGTCAGAGAGCACATCCACAAGGCAGGTACAAGATGCATGGACAGAGACCCGCCTCCCTGTCTCCATGGCCCATGGGAGGCAGAGGCATGTAATGGCCTCTCTGCCTCCTACAGGTGGATACACTCTAAAACTACAGTGTGTCATCTCAAGGGTGATGCCATCGCAAAGGTCCTGGTGTTGCTTAGGGGACGAGAAACATGTCCAGGTACCTGTCATCTGTTGTGTTCCTGCTATGCCACATCAGGGTGCTAAGAAGGGCCATCTGGGCAGCAGCACGGCCCCTTCCTCTCACCATCCACAGTCTAAAAGTACTTGATGATGTGGGGAAACCTGTGAAGATTCCTGTTGGCCTCACTCTGAGAATGCTTTTCCTGAAACCTCTTTATTCTGCTCTGCCCTCCACCTCCTGCTGCAAGAGTGAAAACAGATGCACTGGGAGGCTCCCATAGGGAGTCACTAAGCTTTGCCATGTGCTGCCAGTGCATGGGTTTTCCCCGGTGGGCAAAGAGTCCGGCAAGGGGCCCAAGGGCACAGGACAGTCAGACAGCACTGCAGGGCAGCTTCAAGCCCACATCCCAGCCCGCACCTGATACTCCTGGGGACTGAGCTTCCTGTCTGTATCACCTCTTAGAGGACGTCTGCCCTAACCATTGCATGGACCCTGCCAACATGGCTTTTTCTGCAGGGGAAATGCAGATGACGTGATAGTTGCTTCCCATATCAGCAGGAAGCAATTCCCCTCACACATCCCACTGTGGCTGGTGTGAGCCTGACAGGCAGTAAGCCACTCCTGAAGTCACTCTTATTTCTGAACTGCCTGGACTTAGTGAGAGCTCAATAAACACATTTGTGACAAATGAGCAAGGAGCAAAACACTGGGCAACTGCCCGAAGGGTGGAGCTTAGAGCACCCAGCATGCCCAAGGCCCCATGTGAACTTCTTTCTGTTGTCACATGCATTTGTCTGAATTAGAGCCACCGAGGATCCCTGCCTCTGAGGCCACTCTGCAAGCTATGGCAGCTGCTCAGGGGTGCTGCCAGGATGCATGCACTCTCTAGTTTCAGCTATATGCTGCAAGAAAGTAAGGGAACTAAGGAAACCCTGCACACAGATGGGGCACATCAAGGCCTGCCAGGGCTCTCTGCTCCATCTTATCAGCTCAGACCAGCAGGTGGGGCTAAGGAGGGCCCTACGCAGTGCAGCTGGACAATCCCAGGCACCTTCTTAGGAGGATGAAATCTTTTCTACTCTATTTGTTGGCTTACAAATGCTCAGTGGCCCCTGTGAAGAGAATGAAGGGAAAATGCAAGTTGAGGGATAGTAATGCCTCTTGTGAGCAGTAAACAAAAAACGGCACTTCCTCATCTAGGAGATTTTTATAATATACCTCAGGAAAAAGGCTTCTACTTTACTATAACTCACCAAATTGAAGAAAAAGCAACAGTCACAACTCTGAGAACTAACCCAGAAGCTCAACATACTCCACTGTGGACTCCTCCCTAAGAGATGGATGCTATTGAAATAATAAAAAGTACTGTAGGTGCAACTTCATTGCAAACACCCAGATACCATTCAGGTGAAGAAACACCCAGTGGAGAAATTCCCAAGTGACCAGATATCTTGATAAATTAGGGAATGAACAGACTGCATGTTCCTTTTTATAAGCTGATGCTGCTCTTAACAGAAAGGACTGAAACCAGGCAGCTGGCTTTTAGCTCTGACCTGTCTCCTCAGTAGCTACGTTTCTCCTAGGACTGCTCTGGGGGCTGCTCTTCCCCAGCATCTACCAATCATAGCTGCCCCAGACCTGGGGATGAGGGAGTCCCGTCTCTCCTTGCATTGGTTCTGTGCACGGTACCTGTGGTGATCCCTCCTAGCTCAGCCACCCTTGCAGCCCAGGTGAAACAGAGTGCATCTGCTAGCAGAGTGGTTCTCTTCCCTGCTCTCTGAGCACTGGGTCTACCTGTCGCTGTTGACAAGTATGGGGCTAAGCAGGGTGGTGATAAAACACCTTGCTCTGCAGTAGGCCAAGCAGGTCACAAAAGAAAGCTGGAAATTCATGCTGGAGTTGGGCCCCTCACATCTGCATTCTTGATATTTACCCATTTTGTTAGCCCTGGAATCCTCAGGGCCTGGCCTGGGGATTCTCCCACCATGCGCAAGGTTTCCCTGGTCCATATTAGTTCAAAGGACTCAAACAAATTTAGTTCAATAATTGTTTGGGGGTTTGACTACTCTTGTCGAACTGATTCAAGGGCTCATTTCACCTCTACTGTATATAATCCTGCCACTGTGTTGGGGAGGGAGGTAGCAGGAGACTGCCAATGAGCATGACTGACATTATTTTGAGGTAGATTTGAAGTATGGGTCAAAATAATAACTATATTGTAGGACAATGGCTGACTGCACAAGGAGAGGCCAGATGAACCAGGAGGGTACGTCCACTGGCTGGATACACCTTTGACCCCACCTGGCCCAATTTGAAGAGAAGGAGTTGGATCAAGCCTCCCACACTCCACAGCAGCACCAGACAGAGAACTTCTGAGATGATGAAAATGGCCAAATCTGTGCTGTCCAGGACAGTGGTCACTAGCTCTCAAGCACTTGAAAAGTGTCTAGTATAATTGAAAAGCGAAATCTAATTCAAATTACTTCACATTCAAATCTGAATAGTTTAAAACTGCACGGGGTAGCTCAGCTCTAAAGTATGTGTACTAACAAGATAAGGGGGAAGTTGTAAAGAGGGGTGACAACTTCAGCTGACTGGTCTCTCAGAGCAATCATTGGTACCACTCACACACTGGAATGAGGACAGAGGAGACCCAGGAAGCTGCCCAAAGAGAGGGGACAAAGGATGCTTAGCAGCCATGCAGGCAGGCTAGAAGCCGGGCCTCCCAAGCTTGACCTCATGGCTCTGCTCTTCCCCCTTATGTCTGCTGAACCTGTATAGCAGCCTGTGCCTTGTTACTTCTACAAGAAGAGTTGGGGTCTCTTTCTTGATTCTCAGAAAGGAACAGAAAGCATCTCAGGATCACTAAACTCACTGGCTGACACAGGCTACATCTGAAAATAGTTTCACTCAAAAAAATGTCACTATGGAAAAAAATATGGAGGTCTCTCAAAAAGTCAAGAATAGAGTGACCATATGACCCAGCAATCCCTCTTCTGGGTATCTACCTTAAAAATTTAAAAACATTTATTAGTAAATATATATGCACCATATAATATTCATTGAAACAACCCAAGCATTTTTTGATGGATGATTGGATAAAGAGTGGTATATATACACAACAGAATACTACTAAGCTATAAAAAGATTAAATACTGCCATTTGCAACAAGACAGATGGATCTTAAGAGTGTTTTGTTAAATAAATTAAGTCAGACAGAAAAGGACAAGAACTATGTGATTTCACTCATATGTGGAATATGAAACAAAAAGCAATAAACACAACAAACAATGACATATCATCTCACACCTGCCAATAAATGAACAACTGTTGGAGAAGATGTGGAGAAAAGGGAACCCTTGTGCACTATTGGTGGGAATGCAGACTGGTGCAGCCACTGTGGAAAACAGTATGAAGTTTGAAAAGTTCAGGCCAGAGTGAGATTTGCTCCCAAGGACGTTCTTCCAAATAGCTGCTAAAGCTTTGGGGGTCAAAATGTGCCGTTCCTTTCAGCTCTCAGCCTCCTGCCCACTCCATTTGAGCTGTGTCGTTCCCAGGGTCCAGATGACACAGTTCAGGTTCTGTCAGGAAGCCATGATTCCCCGTCCTGTGCTGCTCTTCCAGAGGTTTTAGTGTCTGAAGATCTTTAGTGTCTTTAATTTTTTTCCTCAAAAAATTAAAAATGGAACTGCCTTTTGACCCAGTGATGCCACTTCTAAACATATATCCTAAGAATCTTGAAACACCAATTCAAAAGAATATAGCACCCCTATGTTTATTGCAGTTATTTACAATAGCTAAGGTCTGGAAACAGTCCAACTGTCCATCAGTACACAAGTGGATAAAAAGCTGTGGCACATCTACACAGTGGAGTACTACGTGGCCATAAAAAGAAGGAAATCTCACCCTTTGCAACAGCATGGAAGTACCTAGAGATTATTATGCTAAGTGAAATAAACCAGTTAGAGAAATACAAATACCATATGATCTCGCATTTATGTGGAATCTAATGAACAAAAGAAACTGATGAAGAAAATGGAAACAGAGGCATGGATACATGGAGCAGACTAACAACTGTTGGAGAGGGGGCACTGGATGAAAGAAGGTAAAGGGATTAGCCAAACAATATATATGTATAACCCATGGACACAGGCAACAGTGTGGGGATGGCCTGCAAGAGGGGAAGTGGGGGGTGGGTAAAGGCAGGCGAAGGCATGGGGGAAATGATGGCCTCTGTAGTAGTGTCAGCAACAAAGGAAAAAAATTAAACTAAATTATAAAACCAATAGACTCAGACAACAGAATGATGGCTACCACAGGGCAAGGGGCTGGGGGATGATGCAAAGGGTAAAGGGGATCAAATATGTGGTGATGAAAAGAGACTAGACTTTTCAGGTGGTGAGCAGACATAAAGCACACAGATGTCGTATTACAAAACTGTACACCTGACATTTATATAATGTTATCAACAAATGTTATCCCCAAAATTTAATTAAACAAAAAAACCTCAATCCTGCCTCTCTGTTCACAGCTGGGGAGGGGAGAAGAAAGTGGGCAGAACCTTCAGACACTAAAACCTCTGGAAAAGCAGCACAGGACAGGGAATCATGTGGCTTCCTGACAAAACCTGAACTGTGTCATCTGGACCCTGGGTGAAATGGAGTGGGCAGGAGGCTGAGAGCTGAAAGGAACGGCACATTTTGACCCCCAAAGCTTTAGCAGCTATTTGGAAGAATGTCCTTGGGAGCAAATCTCACTCTGGCCTGAACTTTTCAAATATCCTCAAGAGGCAAGACAGGGCCAAAATGACAATAAGATAGATGTGTTTATGAGGCCAACCTCCCAAGAATAGTTTCACAAATATATTTTAATCAAGGACCCTTGTAAATCACTTCCTCCTCCTCAAAAATAAAGGAGTTCAGTTGAAGTACTGGGCTGAACTTCTGGGCAAAGGAACAGTGTGGTCCTTGCCTGGCCTGGGTCAGGGAGAAAGGGTACAAGGGGAGGAAATGCATGTGTACCCACACCCACACAGCACACATACTACAGACACACACAGACACCACAAACTCAAACACACACAGCATACATACATATACACAGACACACCTCACATATACACATACCTCTCCAACACACATACATAGACACATATACAGTATATACACCATGCATAGACACAATACAGGCACAGAGACATACCATACACTCTGCACACATGTATGCAAAAGGCACATGTGTACAGAGGTGCAAATGCTCCAACACACTTGCCTAAGACTTTTTTTGTGCATAGGAACCAGAACAATTTCCCTAAAGCAAATAAGCAGGTACTGAAATAGCAAATATTACTTACTGAGTGTCTACTGCACTGGGAACTTCATATACAACCTTATTTAATGCTTGAACTCTAAGGTATCTACTCCCTTCTTGTACAGATGAGGAAGCAGAGACTGAACCAGGGCTATCAAGCTTCCAGCATGCAAGAGGTGGCCAAGCCAGGAGTCAGCGGGGACTGGCTGCTGTCCCACACTTGCACAGAGCACAGCCCCGCAAGGATCGTGAGGGGGTGCAGAGACCTGATACTCTGCCTGGTTTGAGAGCTGTTCCGATCTAGCAGGACCTGAGGAAGGTAAGGAGAACTATGGGCTCATGGATCACACACACATTAGTGAGAAAGGGACTGTGGGCAGGCCCCCAGGGAAGTCCACTGTCAGGTGAAGAGTCTGCAGTTCGATTGGTTTGCAGGCAGGAAAAGGAGGAAGAAAATGATGGAGAGAGGAAGAATAGCTTCCCAGTGTATCTCACTGATCATTCCCTTAGCTGACCACCTTGGATGTGGATGCCTGGCATGCCCAGAACATGTGGGGATGTCTTCCTCACATAGGCGAAGGGCCATGTGCACTGTACCTGTGCTCTCACCCATGGAGCATCTGGTCACCCAGCACAGTACCAACTCCCATACACACAAATACTCACCAGACTTCACACTGTGGAATGAACACAACGAATCCTTACCTGCTTTTAAACTTCATCATCCTATTCCTTTATTACTTGGCTTTGCACACCCTACTTGTAATTCAGCAGTTCTACAATTTCCTCTCAGGCTGTTTAATTGAATGTTCAGCCTGGTTGTGCATGCTGGGTTCTGGAAACACTTTAATCAGTCAATATATTAGCCCAGAGCAGACAGCAAACAAAAAAAAACTGCTTCAGGATTCACTTTTTATCCCCCAATTGTTTAGAACATTCCAGATAGAACCAGCCTTTCAATTCCTTGAGTATAGAGCAAAAGAAGCACCTTATAACTCAAGGTTTCCTGCGAGCTCTCAGGAGGGGAATTTAGGAAATAAAAGGCAATGTCACCCTCTGGGGATTCTCAGAGCCTGCCCGTGGAGCATCCCTCCTTTCCTGGGGCACCAGGTCAAAGACCTGGAGGGTGAATCACAGATGATCCCTCCTCTCAAAAGGTCCCATAGGCTAGCACTTCCCTTAGGGTGGCCTTTGGGCAATCTCTCAAGTAGGTTGGGGGTCATATGTGGGAAGCACCATCCTTTCACATCGAGTTACAGCAGTGACCAAAATGGGAAAATATCTCTTCTCTATTTTCCCTCAAATTTTAGGGGCAAAAACAGACAATAACAAAATATACAAATAACACAGAGAAGGCTAAATGGTAAGAAGTTCTCCAGAAAAGAAAATTAAGGGAAAGGGAACAGGAAGTATTTGAGGGAGGCAGAGTTGTAATTTTAAGTAGAGTGATCAGGGAAGCCCCATTGAGAGGGAGGCACGGGGGGCAAGGAAAGGTTTTCAAGGCTGGGAACAGCATATGCAAATAGCCTGAGGTGGGAGCCTGCCTGGTGAGTTATGTGAAACGCAGGGACAGTGCAACTGCAGCAGGTAGAGGGGGCTGGTCTGGGTAGAAATGACAGAGAAGCACTGGCCCTCCTAGGCCATTTAATAGGCTCTGGCTTCTTCTCTGTGATGGGAGGCACTGGGGGGTGGGTTGGATTCTAGGACTGGCATAATCTTACATCTGTGTTAAGAGAATCGCTCTGGCCACTGTGTGGAAATACACACAGAGACAGGGCAGGAAGTAGGAGAGAGGCAGGAGGCAGCTCTGTCATCCAGGGAAGAGGACTTAAGGCTGGGGCCAGAGGAGGTAGGACTGTGGGTGTTTTGTGGGGAGAGCTAAAAGGGTGTTCCAGTGCAGGACAAGGGACAGGAGGGACCTCCACACTGGCCTGCCTCATGGAAGGAGAGCTGTGGCACCAGACCTGGGGTGTTGGGAGGTGCACCTAACTAATGATTCTGCTCTACAACCTGGGTTCATCCTCTACTGGCTTCACACACTGCAGGTGGCCAGGGCTGAAACCAGGCTCATGGTCCCAGAGGAAGGGATCCCGCACATACCCTGCTCGGCCTATCCTCAGAAATGGCCTGGAGAACACCCTCCTCCTGTGGCTCACAGGCCATTGGGCCCAGGGCAGCCACCACCCCTCTGTTCCCATGCAGAAATCTTACCACGTGTGAGACCCTCTTGGACACACGGTCTCACTCCCATTTCCATCATACCCCCAGGCAGCCCTACTCAGTAGTAAAATGGCTGAGATGGTCTGTGCACACCCTGCTCTCTCTCCACCCCTCTCCTTTCCTTCTCTCTATCTATTTGGTGACTTCGTTATACTGACTTCCAAAATCTCTTATCTTCTATCCTTCCACTGAGGCTGTTCCTGATACCCTGCACATCTCTGTCCCCACCTATCCAAGGAGCAGATCTGATTGGGACAGTTCATCTCTATCCAGTGGAGGACACCCCTGCTGGACTGGTGCTCACACCACACCACATGCCAGGGGAACACCTGGAGGCCTGGGGATGAAGGTGGCTGTGCCAGGTGACAGCAAGTTCAGGCGCCGGCTCTCCAGATGGCTCTTCAGGTTCTGGTCACCCAGATGGCAGAATCTTATCTCTTTTACCCTTTGGTGGGCTTTCTGGGGGCTTTCTTTCAATTTTCTTAGCAAAGGGTATATGCAAGAAAGGCAAGCAGACATTAGTATTTTCTATTATTTACAGCATTTGTAATAATAACAATAAAAATATTAATGAAAAAGGGACAGATCAACAGCAAACTCCTCCCAGGAAATCAGCTCCTCGAAGACATTTCCTGACCATGCACTTTGTATAGATTTCATCCATGCTTCTTTCTCCTTCTCTCTGCTCACTTTTTTCTTGGCACTTACCACTATGTGTAGATGTGTATTTGGGTGTTTACATCTTAACTGTCACTCCCACTGGGACCAGAAGCTCCTTGAGAGCAGAATCTGATTTGCATCACTAGCCATCATACACTTAGGACTAGCTTCAATGCCTGACCCACAGTGGGACTCAGAAAATGAATGTTACATGAATGAGGAAATGGGTACATGGTTGCACCCTTAGGGTAGGCTCCCAGACATAGGCCATCCATCCTGAAGCCTAAATATAATAAGCACTCAACAAATATTAGCTAAAATAACAATTGAGAAAACACTGTGTTCACTACCAAACACAGTCCTTCTCTCACCCCCTTCTCTCCTCACTAAGTACTCTTTTTCACTCTTCTACGCACACCTACATGCTGGGCTCTGCATCAGGAGTGTGTCTGAATTCCCAATAGAACCAGCACCTCCTCCAGGTGGGCCTTCCTCAGAGCAGTCCTCCCCTGGGGTTGTGATGCCCATGTACCCTGGACATGGCCAAGCAGGAGCTATCCTGTCTTTTTCCCAGTTGAGTCCCAGGATCACACAGTAGGTGCTCAAACATTTGATAGCCAGGTGAAGGAATACAAGGATGGTTCTAATAACAATTCTTTATATGGACAGAATATCTGTCTTTGAAAAAGCCTTCCAGTGACCTGAGCAAAATCTCCTACCAAGAAACTTTGATCCACAGACACCTCCTTTGAGACAATGAAAGAAAGACTTCTGGCTAGAGCAACCTTATCTCATGGAGGGGGCCCAAGGGATAACCAACCATAAACCACACATAGCTCCCTCTTCATGGATCAAACAGAAAAATCCATGGTCACTTTTCAGGTAGAGAAAAGACCATGATAAGGAGGGACATGATATAACCAGCCACTTTGCTACACCATGGTGCACGGTGCAGATAGGCTCCTGGAGGACACAGAAAAAGGGCATAGGCCACCAAAAGAATCAGGGCTCCTTAAGCCACAGCCATTTTATGGCAAGAAAATTTGGGCAAGGAGTAAGTTCCCTGGGCCATGATACTGCTTCTTCTCACTCCTGGTCTGAAAATAAACACAAGTGTTCTTACCAGATATGGGTAAAGGAGTATGTTGTTCTCATTGATTATGTCCAGATGATTTTAGAAAAAGCTCATAACCAAGCAGGAGTGTTATGAAAGGACACTTATTCTTTGGTATAAATACTCCCACTTGAGAGTGCACTGCCCCAAAGACAACTAAGTGAGTCTGGGAAACTGGGGTTTAATTTGCAAAAAGGCTTCCCTAGATTGGGGTGGTTTTCATGCCCTTCATCTTGTATAGGTCACTGGGGAAGCTGAATCCCATTAGGTGCAGAGAGACAGGCAATGTGGGTGAGGAAAGGAAGAGCTGTCCTTGGCCCTCCCTATGTTGGCCAGCCCTCTCACTTATCTGGTGGCCTGGATGGTCAGTGACCAGCAATACACTGAATGCCCAGATCAGTCCAGAACAGCAGAGACAGAGAGCAGCCCCTCTGCCAGGAGTAGGTGGCCTCTGTGAGGACACTGCCATGCCCTGCACATGGTGAAGTTACCTCTGTGGACCTGTATCTTTGCTCTATAATGCTGGATATATTTAAAAGAAGAATTTTTATCCTCCTTCTCTGTGGTGCCATCCCTGAAACAACAAAAATCACAAATACCTCTCAGGGCAGGGTTGCCCATGAGGCAAAATAGACACTGCCTCTTAGAGCTTTGCCAGAGAACAGGAGACTCTACTTCCCTCTGCCTGAGTCTTGGAAAGCCGGTCTTTCTGTCTGTAACTGAGGGCTGACATATCTATGTAAATGACAATCAGTCCTAGTAAACCAGCAGGTGTGCCTTTCCCTGCACACCATCTCAACAAGACAGGTGTCACCCTGACTGCTGTGGCTCAGTGGGTTGAGCACCGGCCTGAGAAATGAAAGGTCACCAGTTTGATTCCTGGTCAGAGCCATGCCTGGACTGTGGGCCAAGTCCCCAGTTGGTGATGTGCAAGAAGCAACCATCCAATGTTTCTCTCCCATTGTTTCTACCTCCCTTCCTCTCAAAAATTAAAGATATAAAATCTAAAAAACAAAACAAAACAAAGACAGTGGTCTTCCAGGCAAGGTTCAAAGATTGGCAAAAGGGAAAGAAAAGATGGATACATGAGAAAAATGTCCAAAGTAGAAATTAGGAAATGCACCTTGAAACAACAGGATAAAATATTCTATGGGAAATATTTGTAATGATTTTACAATTATTAAGTATCCCATTTTAAAAACATATAATGAAGTAAAAAATGTTCAAACTAATAGAGCATTAAGTGAAAAAACATGGATATAAAACTTCATGTTTAACATGATCCCAATCATGTGTGGAAAACAAACACATATGCAGGACACCCAAATATTTATGAGGGTCTTCTCTGGATTATGGACAGGGCAAATTCCATTTCCTTCTTTATACATCATTTTTGTATATTTATACATTCTATATTTTCTATACTGAGCATAATATTTTTAATTGGAAGGAAACATTTTAAAACACATTATTTTCAGACTGAAGAGACATCATATATGGCTGAGCTTTCGGAAGCTCCACCAACCTGAGATGGGAGTCACCTGAAACTGATGACCTTGCCAAGTTTAAGCCCACCGCTGTCTCCCCACTCCCCATTGAAGTCTGAGGATGCACCAGAGCCCAGAAGAGCAGGTAGGGGCTATCCCTCCAAATTCCTCCCAGCTTCTCCCCACCATACAGGGTTGTCTGAGATCAGAAGACCAAATGGACAACAGTGTCCTCCCAGAGCAGAGCCAGGAGGAACATGGCATCCTCCAAAGCTTTCTGCCTGAGCACCATCTTGACCTGAGCACCCTCCTCACACCCACCACTAGGCCCTGCAGAACAGCCAGCACTCCCAGCAGTCCTTGGGAATGAAACACAGCATCTCCACTTGCTCCTTGGGCAGGGGAGCCTTGTCTCACCAAAGGCATAGAGGCAGCTGTAGGCAGAACATGAAAAAAATCAAAACAATTTCCCTCCCTCTCAAGCATAATGCGAAATAGAGAGAAATGTTTTGGTTTCTTTTTTCTCCTGACAGCCTTCTGTTGTTCCTTTTCCAGCATTCCTCCACATATCTTAACATTTTCATAAAAATCATGTTAAATTATACCCTCCCTCCTACCTCAGACTCACAAGAACAGGGTGTTAAATTAAGTCCCATTTGACCCATTCAGTGACCAGTTCTAGACACCTCCCAGGTCAAGGAAATTATGGGCTCCCTCAGGAATCAAATGAGTACATGAGAAGGTGGGACCCTCAGCAGCTCCAGAAAGTCAGGTCATCATTTACTGTGTACCTACTCTGTACCCAGCACTCTACCAGGCACTCCAGGGAAACAGCAAGAGACTAAGTAGCCAAACACATAGCCCTCATTCTCAACAAATTTACCCTCTGGCAAGAGGCAGAAGAAACACACAGGAAGAATAAAGATAATAAGTAAGCCCTAAACCAGATAGAAAAGGCATTTCAAGCAGTTGTTAGAAGCTGTCAAGAGTCCTGTGTTGTGTGTCTGAGCAACAGCAGAGCCTCCATGAGTACAGCTGGGGCAGGGGCAGCAATCTGGCCATGCATCTGTGTTCTTTTTCCCAAAGACTGGGAGTGGAACAAGAAAGAAGGAAGAAGGCTTCAAGGAGGAATGAGGACTTGGGACAATTCAGAAAAATAACAGGCTTTGGGTAAATGAGAAGACATTTTACTCAGAGGAAATATACCCAGGCATGAACCTTGAGTATTTTATGCTTGAATACATTCATTTCTTCTTTCACTCAACTAATGTAATAAACATTTATTACATGCCTAGGTGCAATTCATTGTAATCCAATGAGAAACAGAAGTTCTCACTTTACCCTACTTTTTCCTTGTTATTGCCACGGAGAAGAAATAATGTAATGAGCCCCAAAAACCTGTCTCACTCAGGAACCATGTGACATTGGCTACCTTTACCCACGGCACTCCAAGTGTAGTCTGTGGACCAGCAGCACTTGTATCACCAGAGAGCTTCTTTGGTTAATACTGAAGCCCCCCTTGGAGCTTCACACATCCCCTTGGACCTCTAGAATCAAAATCTGCATTTTTACAAGCCCCCCAGTGGTGTCCTACCAAATTACAAATTAGAAGCACTGACCCAGGTCAAAGAGCCCTGAAGGCTTAGAGCTCAAGAATGATAGGTGGAGCTACAACGAACTTCCAAGATCATCTACTTCAACCCCACAATATGCTTGGTGATGAAACTAAGGTTTGAAAAAGTTAACTGATTTTCCAGTTTTTAAGATTTCATTGTCAACTGGTTTTAGGCTAAAAAAAAAAAACCAAACCACAAACCCATAACAAGGTGCTATTTTATGACTCACATCATCCCTCAGCATGCTTCCCAGAAGCCATGGGCTTCCCAGTTCTCAAGTTCCATTTTGTAACATGAAACCACCACACCTGAGCCACCTGGACAAAATAATCCCAGAGGGATAAACATCACAGAGCTTCCCATGTGCTTCAAAACCAAAAATAAGGCCATTTAAGTATAAGATCATAGTAAATGTCACATCATGGTAACCATAATAACTACTGAGACCTTTGCACCGATTCCCACTGTGCCCAGTGGTACTGTCTGTAATGGTGGTGCTTCCTAGATTCACTTTTTGTTGAACTGAGATACACGTCATCAAGAAAGTACAACCTTTGTACAAACGTCAACTTCTCTACAGTATAGTACATACTGAAATGGTTGTTTTTAAGACTCCTTTTTATAGAAGCAAAGAACTTGGAATCCTACTCCAGTTGGGAGTAAATACAGAGAAAAAGCTTCTCCAGCTAGTTGGTGATAAGGTGGCATCACACTGTGTGCATATCATGTGTGCAGTCCAAGTCATGTGATGGCAGGCAAAAGGCCTCCTTTTTTGTGAGGATAGATGAAGCATGGAGGAAGAGATAGTTAATAATTTTCTTTGCATATGACAGCTTGGAAAATCCCAGTTGGGCTTTATAATTTAACACCCATTCCAAGAAACAGTTGACAAACGAATGTGAGTAACAGTGCCATTTTCATCTGCCAGCTGGAATGATTGTTTATGTCCTCGATAAGCCCACTAATAAATTTGTCAGTGTATTCCCAGATGTGGTTTGTAGTGCAGATGCAGTATCTCATGCTCTGGACACACTGGTACCACTTTCTTTAAGTACCTCCATCTGTTTCTCTATCACATGGTCTACAGGTTTCCAGAGCTACTGAATAAGAAAGTGATGTCAGTTACCCTGTAGTCACTCTATAACCATTTGTCATCTCATCCTCTGTGTTCTCCAGCAGGACCACAGACAAGGATCAGGGACGGCAGCCTTCCAGGCTCCTGGCAGGACTACAACATGCAAGCAGAAAAGAATGGTAACAAAGAGTGAAAGTAAGTCATCTCCTTTGGTGACAATTCTTTGCCTTACAAAACTCCCAGTGTGCTGTCAGGAAATGTGGAATAACCCTCAACAGAAAGTGGGTGGGGGTGACATTAGGCCTATAAGACAAAGATTCTGTTTTGGGAGGTCACTTGGGGTGCCTAGCAATGTAAGGAGGAAACAATCTTTATTGACATTTGAGTAGACTCTTCATATTTTCTGGCTTCCTCTGATCTGAACGACTTGCACAGTCACACTGAAATGCCTCCTTTGTGACCTGGTTTTAGACAATCATAACGTGAGTGTTCACAAACCCAAATATGTTAAGAATTGGGGAAACCTAGCTACACCAAACCTCTCCTAATTCTAACTGGACTTAATGCAAAAGCAATCACAGCTGATGACAACCATCCTGATTTTTAATTTCTTTTTCTTATGAGGCCCAGGATTTAGATTCTGAATGGTTGCAAATGTGGGTGTTTAGGTTTCTCCAATTCTTCTTGAAGGCAGAAGTTCAAAGAGTTTTCTTCGTAGCCTCATCTTCGTGCAAGCAAGATAGCTCAGGGGCATGAGACTAAGGCAAAGGTATGGAGAATAGCATGTTGTGATGGGGTGACTCAACCAGCTGGCAGCAATCAGCCTCTGCAGTGCCCACACCAAGTGGTGCCCCATTTTAAAAATTTTACCTGAAAGAAGAGAGATGGTATAATCAACTTGGTAATGAAGAGAGTCTGTAAAAGGAAATATACCAAGTTGGAAATTGCATCATAGGCAGACCAACAACCTACAACTAGCAACAGGGGGATGCATTCAGCACCTGAGCCTGAAAAGGAGGAAGAGAAAGAGGTTCACAGAACCCAGAGATAAGCACACATGCAGAGGGACTGCTATGAGCAGTGGCCTCTAAGGAAGGAGACAGTGGAAGGCAAACATCCTGCTCCATGCTTCCCCCTCCAGCATGTGCCCAGGATATGATCCAGACAGCTCAGCCTCCTGGGCACACAGAGGATCAAGGGGGAGAGTGACTTTGCAGGGCCAAGTGGAAACCTCTTGTGTTCTCAGGGACTCCTGGACAGCCTCAAGATGCTTGAACACCTTAGAAGAATGGATTCTTTATGTTCTTGATAAGCCCATCTACTCATAGGTGTGGTTTGGAGTTCTGAAGGTCTGCAGACACTGGTTTGGCTTTTCTACAGGGTATGAGGGATTGGGGAATGATTGTGATTACTGGGAGGGCGGGGGTTGGGAACCACTATACACACACACAGAGGAGGCCAAGTGTCTATTTACAGGACCCACCAGAAACCAATCCTTCGGAAAAATTCTAAAAATGTAAAATTCTGTGACATCTGATCACTACCCCTCTTCAATTTCTGACATCCCAGGGTGGGGGGCGGTCCACTGTCATGGCCTGAGTGTGTCAGTAGGTGATGGAGACCAAGACAGCAAACATAGATGCAGCCAGGCAACTGAGCTTGGGGCAATCTGTCAGCACTGTCACATCTCCCAGTGTGCCCACTACCAGGATGGGGCTGAAAACTGCTCACTTGTGCTTTTAGATGCAGACCACATCACTGCTGACAGCCCCCTAGACACATGGGCTCAGAAGATGAGAAAGGATCAGACTTTGGGAGGAAGATGTGTACCTCCTCTGTGCTCAACATCCTCCCTGTGGGTCTTGCCATGCAACACATCTCTGTAGGGAACCAGATGTCACTGTCATCAAACTCATGATAGCACAGTTCAAGTTTTAAATTTTCAGTTTTCAGAACTTTACGGATTTTAGAATTGTGGATAAAGGACCTGTGTGTAGAGCTCCTTGCATATGCTAATCAAGGACCTCTCTGTCACAGGACTGCAGTGAGTCATCCTATGCTCAGTGCCCCATCAAGGGACTGAACTGTGAGAAAGCCTGGGCTCCACATGCCCCCAAGGGCCCTGTGCCAGTTCCGGCCCGCCCTTTAGCAAAACACTGACTCTGTCCAGGTTTTGGTTAGTTCACTGTACCACTCCGGCAATAAGAATGCATCTCTTGCGGGATCCCTGCAAGATGGCGAGAGATGGTGCATAACGGCAGTAATATCACAAGGTACCTCAAGGCCCTTCCCTCCACCTTAGTCTTCCTGTCTTGCATCCTCTTAGTTGCTCTGAGGGCTGTGGTTCAGCAGGACCAGGCAGAGCACCATCCCCAATCACATGTTTTAGTCATCACAACTAAAAATCTGTCCCAACCTTTTTTTTTGCCTATTCTTTACTGTATGAACTGAAAGTGAAACAAAGTACTAGGATGAAGTTATTTTGCAAATCCACAGATACAGGGATCAGGGCTCCAGGGCTCTGATCACCACATACTTTTCCTTTCTGCCCCTGAAGGACTATTTGGTAGATGTTCATCTCTCAGCAGCAGAAACATTATTTTATTCATAAGCATAAGGTCAGATTTTTACCAAGATCTTACTTAAATATCATAGCTTTCCTAGTAAACTATCTTGCAGGTCATCGAACCTGAGAACCCAGAGAAGAAAAGAGAGATGGAAATAAAACAGGAGAAAATACAAAGGTGCTTGGGCAACAGGGAAAAACTCGTGGCTCCAAGCCACACAGAGGCCTGGTCTCCACAATTGAATATGAAGCAGGTGAGACTAGGACAAGGAAGATGAAGCCCTCTCTAATCCTCAGACTCACACACTGCTGGTTGTCAGAGGCTTCACCTTCCTTACACGGGGCCCAGGGCCCTTGCCATATGCAAAAGCCACCCATAAATCTTTGTCCCACAGAACTCTGAGAGACACAGCAGGCTCCAGGTATTGATTGCACCATGACAACAGAGCACGACCAGAACAAGGCTTACCACCCAGCCTACTGGGCTTCCTTTGCCAGACAATCAAGGATCCTGGGGTTTATTGCCCCTGCCTGCACTGCCACTGCTAGCTCGCACTTCCACATGCTAACACAGGGCAGCCTGCTGACAGCGAAGTCACAGGACAGTGAATGGCCCATCCATAAGTCTAATTAACACAAAGCATTTGGTATCATTGCCATCCAGCTTCATCCAGCTGTTAACACTTGATATTCCAGCTGCCTTTCTAGAGTGCTAAGGCACTCAGCCCCACAAAAATGGCACTTCTAGCACACGGCTGCGTAGCATGGTCCCCAACCAGAATGACTTGCACTTAACCCCTCCTGTTGCCGGGGCTTCCTTCCAGGTTGGTGTTGGATGATGAACTGTTTCTTTGTTGCACCTTTTCTCCCAGCAGTGAGGAGATGGGTGTGACCTAGCTGTAGAGTGACAGCACCTGCTGCACAGCACAGGGCAGCTGTCTCCCACGTGGATTTTCTTTGGACGTTGTGAAACCAAAACAACTTTTTTTTTTAAATTTAATTGTTGTTCAAGTATAGTTTTCTATCTTTTACTTCCATCCCAGCCCACCCCAACCCAGCCTTCCCCACCTCCCTCCCATTTCCACCCCCCCTAGTTTTTAGACACGTGTCCTTTAAAGTTGTTCCTGTAAACCCTTCCCCCTTTCCCCTAAAATTCCCTCCCCTCTCCCCTATGGTCAGCCTGTTTCCTATTTCAGTGACTTTGGTTATATTTTGCTTGTTTGTTTTGTTGATTAGGTTCCTGTTAAAGGTGAGATCATATGGTATTTGTCTTTCACCGCCTGGCTTATTTCACTTAGTATAATTCCACTCATTATAGTTCCATTCATGTTGTCGCAAAGGGTTGGAGCTCCTTCTTTCTTTTGGCTGCTTAGAATTCCATTGCGTCAATGTACCATAGTTTTTTGATCCACTCATTTGCTGGTGGGCACTTAGGTTGCTTCCAACACTTGACTATTGTAAATTGTGCTGCTATGAACATTGGGGTGCATAGGTTCTTTTGGATTGGTGTTTCAGGGTTCTTTGGATATAATCCCAGCAGTGGAATTCCTGGGTCAAAAGGGAGATCTACTTTTAGTTTTCTGAGGAAATTCCATACTGTTTTCCATAGTGGTTGTACCAGTCTGCAATCCCACCAACAGTGCACTACGGTTCCCTTTTCTCCACATCCTCTCCAACACTTGTTGTTTGTTGCTTTGTTTATGATGGCCATTCTGACTGGTGTGAGTGGTATCTCACTGTGGTTTTAATTTGCATCTCTCTGATAGCTAGTGATACTGAGCATCTTTTTATATGTCTCTGGACCCTCTGTATGTCCTCCTCAGAGAAGTGTCTGTTCAAGTCTTTTGCCCATTTTTTAATTGGGTTGCTTGTCTTAGAGTGGAGTCGTGTGAGTTCTTTAGATATTTTGGAGATTAAACCCGTGTCTACCAAAACATCTTTCACTGCTTTCCCAAACACTGTCATCAGGAAAGTAGACGAGCCCAGCATGGGTCTTTTAAATTCCTTTCAAGCGTCATCCTACCTGGTCCTCAGGTCATTTTATTTTATTTTATTTTATTTTATTTTATTTTATTTATTTTAGTGTACTCAGTACAGTTTCTATCCTTTATTCCCATTCTAGCCCACCCACCCACCCCTTCCCTCCTCCCTCCAATTTCCCACCTCCCTAGTTTTGTCTATGTGTCCTCTATATTTGTTCCTGTAAACCCTTCCCTTCTCCCCTGAAATTCCCTCCCCTCTCCCCTCTAGTCACTGACAACCTGTCCTCTATTTCAGTGTCTTTTGTTATATTTTACTTGTTTCTTTCTTTTGTTGTTTATGTTCCTGTTAAAGACAAGATCATATGGTATTTGTCTTTCAATGCCTGGCTTATTTCGCTTAGCATAATGCTTTTCATCTCCATCCATGCTGTTGCAAAGGGTAGGAACTCCTTTCTTTCAGCTGTGTAGTATTCCATTGTGTAAATGCACCATAGTTTTTTGATCCATTCATTTACTGATAAGCACCTAGGTTGCTTCCAGCACTTAGCTATTGTAAATCGTGCTGCTATGAACACTGGGGTGCATAGGTTCATTTTAAACCACACACACTGTGAAAAACATGCCCAACCACCCAGTGGAGCTGCTTTCAAAAATCTACAGTTAAGTGGCTCTGCCCAGCCTGGCCTGGGAAGGTGTTCTAAAAAAGCACCCAAGCTTCAACAATACTGTTTGGCCCATAAAACTGGCAGTAGTCTCTCAGACACTTATAGATGTCACTCCACAGGCAAAACCACCCTGTTCAGGAGCCCTGAAAACCATAAGAAAAAGCAGTGGTGTATTCTGGTATCAAAAGAAAAGAAGAAAGGGGAGGCCTGTTTAGTAATGTGAGGTTCTAAAACCATCCGGTTTCCTGAGCTAAAACACCTCCAGTGGCTTCCCCACCAGAGGGCGAGCAGGAAGGCAGGGCTGAGTGAGTGATGAGAAGGGGCTGTGCCTGTTTCTTCCAGGTCTACCTCCCAGGCACACTCCCAAAACTAGTGACTTCTGAGAATAAGTCCTATCCTGGAGGCAGAAACCTGTCCCAACAACCACCAAGTTTCACCTATTTCATCTTTCATAACTTATTTTATAATTTTGGTCACTACCAGTCCTTGAATGCTTTAAGAAAGAAAAATCCCATTAGTAATACTATCAATAGAATGAAGGTGCTTAAGAGAACCAACACCATCCAAATGGTGTGACTTCCCAAAAAGAAACTCATGAGGGGAACATCACAGGTAAGAAAACTGGAAGCCCTCTAACCCATTCCCCACAGAACCACTTCCTCTATAGGACCTATAGGCTCTGGGTCACATTCTTTCAAGATATCCCTTAAGGAATGGAAATGGGAGGGCTGGTTAGCCACTGCTTATCTGGGACAAGGAATATTCCTGTGAATGTGAGTGAGGAGCTGGTCCATTCCCAGTGTCACTCTCCCTGCAGGTTTCTCCTAGGCCAGGCTCAAGGTCTCAAAGAATAACAGAATCACGGGGGAGAGAATGAGTCCACAACACAGAATGTGGACACTGGGATGGAGTCTGAGGCCACTCCATATGTGCTGAAACTACAAATCCATGCCCTGCACCAGTCCCTGACTAGCAGCCTGCACTTGTCCTCCAGGGACAGAAGCTCCTTCCTCCATGGCAGAGCTGTACAAGAGGAGTAATTGAAGCCAGGAGAAGCCAAGTTCAAATCCCAAGTCCATCACTTAACATGTCTGAGACTTGGGAAGCTATTTAACATCCCTAAGTCTCCAATTCTTAATCTACAAAAGAGAGCTCATGCCCCCTCTTCCTGGGTCCCCAGAAGCACCTAAAGACATGTGTAGGACACCTCTTTTGCAGCTGTCCTCCCACAGCCCCAATTGCTACAAAAAAGCCAAAATTCACCCCATAACCACCTTCTCTTCACCTCATACCCTATCTCACCTTAAGGAGCAGCCCCATGTCTCACTGGTGTCTTTCGGAAGCCTCTGTGGGTAACACAAGTGGTCGTTGGGGTCACCCAGCATTTCTGAGTTTCCTACTGTCCAGTTAAGCTCTGCTCTCTCAGGGCACATGGTGCTGAGCAAGAAGACACACTCAAACACTCACTTTCAATGGGTGAGGTGAGGCCTCAATGGAGGAGAGTAGCTGTGGTGCCCTTGGGGCTGGAGAAGGAGCTCTACATCTCTCAGGGGCAGGAGTCCAGGGAGGCTTCAAGTAGGTGAGCTTGAACAGAGGGCTTTCCAGATTGAGGAAAGGCTGCATGCCCAGCTCTGAGTGGGAACAGTGCTGGGCCACAGGCCCCAGGCATCTTCTCATGGATATGCCAGCCACTTTTAAAAACTAGGTGTTTATAATTACCCTTCAGAATTAATCATCCTACTGCCTTCAGTGCTGCTGCCCATGAACCTAGCCCTGGGACAAGCTATGACTTCATTTCTGTCTGTGAACATAGCTCTATGTAATCCTCATTCAACCCCTGCTGGACAGCTGCTCTTACCCCTTCCTACATACGAGAGACCTGGTGCTCAGTAAGCTGAATGAATGTGCCCCAACATCATCATCTCAGATATGCCATGTCTCCACATACCTCAGGCCCCTTGTGGACCTGCCTGACTCAAGACAGGGCCGCTGGGACATCTCCCATGAGGCCAGGATCTACCCCAACTTGTCCTGACCAAGGTCAGATGTACACTGCCTCCAGCCTCACCCTCACCTTGACCAGGTGCTGAGCTTAGAGAACACAGAAAGAGACTGCTGAGTCTTGATAGAGAGCTACATCATTCATTCCCCTTTGGCCTTTCTGGTCCCTAAATCATGAACCAAAAACATAAATTTGAAAAGTAAAAGAAAATAATCAGCCAAGCCCACTTTAAGGGAATTGCTCCAAGCACACTGGGGTGCACAGACACCCCCATCACAAGGATAAGCACTAGAGTGAGTTAACCAGCTCCCTACACTATCTATTCCACTGAGAGTCTCGATGTGTGGCAGCAGCTCCAGGCCCACCAGGCACTCTGACACCATGCTGCACAACCCACCACAGGCTCAGGCTCTTCAAGCCCAGGGTCTTCTGGATGTGGTATGTCCTGCAGGGCCATGGAGTGGAGCAGAAAGTCTGCTTGAGTTCACCCCTTGCCCCACACCCATGTTTTGGCCTGTGAGCAAAACCCAAGGTCACTGCTTCCCTGAAGTGGATTCCTTTTGTTAAGAAAAGCAGACAGCTTGCACCAACTATGAACATGACTAAATAATGCAATTGGATCTACACACATGCACAAAGTATCTCTCTCTTCATTAATATGCAAAGGAAGCATGAAGATTTAACCCCAATAAGCACACAGAGCAATAAAATAGATAAAAACAGCTGCTTTACAAACCAATCAGAAACTGGTCCTTGGGAAGGGAACAAAAAACCCAAAAAATCACACAAGTGAGCAAGCAAGCAAAGCACCTTCTCTCCCTGAGTTGTAGCACAAGTAGAGACAAGGCACCCAGGGCCTCAGCACTGGGTAGCCTCTACAGCCTGGCAATACCATTCAACTCAGGCTTTTCCCAGGCTCCTGCCAGCCAACCCACAGTGCAGCCACACCTTCTTTAGGTTCTGTCCTGGAGGCAAAATGTCAGCTCTGCCCACTCCAGGGGTAGTCTGCACTTCCATTCTCCACCCCCCTCAATGGCCTCTGTGCTCTACCCCACGATAATCACCTGCCCCTGTGGTCTGGTTGCCCATACCCCAAGATGGTCAATGTGCTCATCTCCACAGAATCACCTTGCACGTTTGCTTTGCAGTTCTGCTGCCACTCCACCATCAGGATTTAGCTCTACTCTGAAGCCAGAAATGTGGACAATCTGGCTTACTAAAAACAAATTATGTTCAAATGAAGTATACAGCACTTTTTTAGTGAACAGACCAGAGCCTGGTGGAAAAGTTTCCTGTCCTCAGTTCCCCAGCACTGGAACACCCATCATCCCCTCTCACAACAGTGAGAAATGCATGCTCCACAGTCAGACCCACAAATCTGACAACTTCCCCAGCATGCCTGTGCTTGACATGGGGAACAGAGGGCACTCCAGTCTGGGACTGTGCCAGCAGCAGAGTGAGGATGGATTACAGTCGTCCCTTCCCTCGCTATATCGCGGTTCACTCATTGCCGCTTCACAGTATCGCAGGTTCCCAACCAGTGAAGCCGCAATGAGTGAGCCATGATATAGTGAGGGACGACTGCACACTTCACTGGTGAGTACCCATATAGAATTTTATATGTTGTTAAAATTACGTAGGTTTAAGAGTGTAGAAATTGTTTAAGAGCATATGAAGTGTTTGTAAGAGTGTGAGAAAGGTTTATAGGAGTGTGGGAAGGGTTTATAAAGCCATAAAATAAATATAACGCCACTATTTCTTGGATTTTCACCTATTGTGGGGGTCTCTGGAGCATAACTCCGATGATAGGTGAGGGATCACTGTATTGGCTGTCCTCACTTTCCCAGTCCCAGCAATCAGTTAGTGACAGATATGCTCCACCTCTTATCATATGGGTGACCCATTCCTGTCTCTCAATAATCAGTCCCATCTCTCTTACCACTTCTTCCCTCCCCCAACCTCTCCACTTCCCACTTCCTCTGGGGACAATGTGGCTCAGTAGTTAAGTGTCTGGGGATTCGCAACTACGCAGATCTGTTTGAATCTGCATCATCACTTCTACCTACACAGGGCCTAATGGCCAGAGCTTCAGTTTCTGCCTTTGCAATGAGGATACACTACCAGCTTCCAAAGGCTTGTTATAGCCAGTATATGTGTAATGGACAGAGGACAGCAAACCACATAATAGGTGTTCAATAAATGGGGAGAGGAATGAGGACCTTGTCTAAACAAAATCCATAACATTCTTAAGTCATAGACTCATTTAGAGTGAACCTCATTTCAGCTCATGCAGATATATCATGCACTCACCCTTCAATGCTAAATAGCAGAAAAGCTGTTTAATCACCCAACTTGTTTATTGGTTTATTGGTATGAATTTTTTGATCTTAGAAACTCCTTACTTAACACTTTGAAGGACAGGGAAATTGGATCCCTGCATGTCTTTCCTACTGCTGCTAGTAACACACCATCACACCAGTCAAGCCCCTGTCTGGTCAACAATCACCCAGGAAGGGATTCCCCATTTCTCCCTCTTCCCCAGTGCTCACTGTCAAGCAGGCTGGGTTTCTAATAACATCCCACCCTCACCCAGTAAGCGTACACATGATAGACATGGAGCAGGAGCAGGCAAGAAGGCTGCTGCTGTCCAGGCTGTGGGACCCCAGGTCAGTACTCTCCACTTTCTGGAGCACCATTTCCTTATATGTGAAAGGAGGGGGTTACACTGAGAGGCCCCTGGGTTCCTTTCCAGTGTCAACATAATAGGATTTTATGCTGAATTCTCAGTGACCAGTTTTCTATGTTTCATGCGGTTTTTATTCTGCACTGGTACAAATCATTAAAGTTAACTGCAGATGTCCAAGCTATTTATGATTCTGAGCACTGCAGCAAGAAGGAGCCCTGAAAAGCACAGGGAAATGAACTGTGCTGAATTCTGATATAAAAAGAAAAAAAGAAAAGGGGGGCCTGTTCAGCAATCTGAAGTCAAAATCCTCTGCCTCTCCTACCCCAGAGCAGCACAGCCCAAGAGAACCCATGGCCTTGGGCACAATTGTTTTGGTGGCCTCTCATTTCCTACACACTCTCACCTCCCAACTTCCCAGAGGTCCCCAAGGGCCCACATCTTAATTATTCCCACAGGCCCTGTCAGGACCCCATACTACTATATACAATCTCTAACCCTTCCCTCAAAGGCAATCCTCCCCTGCCCTCCTCACCTGGCCTAGCTCTGAGCTGTCTTAGCTTGAAATCAATCCGAGGAAGCAAAGAGCTGGCAAGCAGGCCAATGTCTGTAATGGTTTGGCATCATTGCTCCCAACGGAATGTTCCCAAAAGAAACAAGCTGACAAGAGCTGCAAAAGTAGAAAATCCCAATGATGGAATTCCAAAAGGAAAGGGTGGTGAGGACATTTCTGGGTAAAGATAAGAGGCTGAAAAAGGAATGTACTCTATTTCTTTGAAATTCTACCAAATAGGCCACTGTGTGTGCTTCTCCCTCCACCCCTGGGCCTGTAGAATGTGAGTGATGAGAAGGCAGTTGTGGTGACTTCCCCAGCTTCTAAGCAAGGTAGAGAAAGACTCTAAAGGCAGGAAAAGGAAAGCAATGGAAGCTCCCAGTTGGGTGAAGCCACTTCCTTCAGGATTATAGTTTATAATCTTCAGGATCTGCAAGTTTAGCCTAAATGTGAATATTCTCACATCTTCACTAGCCCCCTCATTAGCCCTCAAATTCTCTCATGGCTGTCAGCTTTGAATGAGCAATGGAGATGGTAGAAAAGGTTGGAGTTAAGTCACCTCCCTTAGAAGTGAGCAAATCTCTCAGCAAGCTAATAAGCATAGTACACCTAAGCCTTGTGCCAAAATACAAGTGTGGAATCTGGACTAGAGTTTTTGGTCTGCCTCTCAAGGCTACATGGATAATTTTCTAGGCTATAATGGACTTATCATAAAATAAATGGCTGAAGCAGCCACAACCAGGTAGAAAAGTCATGTCAAAGTCAAGCACATGCCCATTGACTTTGGGATGAAAATGCCTATGGGCCAAAAAATATTCTTTTCTTTATTGTTGAAATTACATACTTACACAGTGCCTGGGTAGATTCCTTAGCAAAACCTCCCTTGCCTCCAATCCTGTGGTGTGTGCTCTCTCACCCCTTGACTTTGGGCTTAGCCACATGACTTACATTGGCCAGTGGGATATTGGGGTACAAGTCACAGGCAAAAGCTTGAAAAGTGTCTGAGCTGGGCATAGGTGGGCTTTCTTGCAGTCTTGTCTTCTGACATGAGAACATTTTTCAGGAGGCTGCTGGTCCAAAGAAAGTAAAAGTCAAACGCAACAGACCTGGACCCAACCACAGCTTAAAGCCAAGATAGGCATGTCATCTAAAACTCACATGTGTCAAGTGAGTAGTAAATGCTCATAGTGTGCACCATGGACTCTTGGACTGGGTTGTTATGCAGTATAATTGGGGCACTGATTGACAGTGTATCTCATTCCTATAACCACATGGTCGGCCTTCCCCACTGTCAAATCTCCATACCTCATTGTTAAGCTTTGTTCATTGGGTTTATTTTATTTATTTTAGTTGAGCAGAGAGCACTGAACACCCAGGTAGAAGAAGGAATGCCCTGTTTCCTCAGAAGTGCCATCCCTTCTGCCAATTGAAAAGCCCCAATCTGAAGCTCCTTAGGCCTCTGCTGCCATGGGTGCCTGCTCTGCATTTATGCTGGAGAAGCAGAAGCATTAGCCCTGTCGTTACCACGTCCACCATGGACTGGAGGAAACACCCTCCACAAATGAGTGCAGACAAGATAGGTCAGATGCGTTACTGAAATGGCTGCTAGCAAAAGAAGTACCTTTGTAAGTTATTTTCATGAGGAAAGAGTCCAAGTTATCTGGCCATTGTTTCTTCACTTTCAAGATGTAAGGTTGTCAGGCAGAAGAATGTAATTTTCCAAGTAATCATTTTCCCAAATCTATGCATCCATCAACAGCTATGCTGTTGTCACAATGATATACCTGGGGTTCCTCATGAACGGGAGGGCCCTGAGTGGGAGAGATGAAGTTCAAACCTCAGCACTTCCTGTTGAATTCCTAATTAACTCAAAGCTCCGTGCATGCACAGGAGCTCAGGTAATAAATATGCCAGTGCACACAGTAAGTCTCAGGGATGTACTTTTTAACTGAACCAAAGCCTGTTAGTATTCTGTGAATTGCTCAGAGGTGCAGGCATCTGCTAAATGCCATAACAGGAGTAGGGCTCCTCAAAGTCCTACTAAATCTTATGAAATTACACAGTCATTAGTAATTGAAAGCATGAAGGGGATTCCCATAACCGAGTTGCAGGTCACATAAAGACACTTAAATTAAGTGATACTAGAAAAAGAATCAACTCAAAATCCAAGTCAAGCTTTGCCTGAAAACAGCAGTACTGGTGCCAGAATCACATTTAGATTACCGCACAGAGAAAGAGGCCAGTGTGAAAAATCCAAAAATGGAGGACCACATCTGGCCCCAGAGCAGCTGAAATTCTGGGATCCATTTCTGAGTAAATACAGCCACACGGAAGGCCTGTCCTACCACCCCCAACTCAAGTCCTGTGGGTTCTAAGCAGATGAAGTACAACCCATGTGGAGCTGACTTCACATTTATTCCAGCATCTTGCTTGATGATTGGCATTCCACAGGTACTCAATGAAAGACTGTTGGATTTTGTCTTCAACTCTCCCTCAAACACGAAGGTTGGCCAAATGTTTCATATTCTATCTCTACTCTCTTTGTTGTTTAACTGTTTTACTTCTATATGGTAGGATACATATAAAAAATCAAAACTGACTTCTCTAGATACAAAACAACTGAACAAGCTGATATGTTGACCATGCTGGAATAAAGGAGATTTTTTTTAGGTATTCTCTAAGGATTTAGACTATTTGCCTGGTAACAGCTCTGATCTGTCCAGCACCTTAGCTCAAAGCTCTCATAACATAATGATAGTGATTGTATCATTTAGTTTCACAATACACATGTGAAATACAAGTTTTCTTCAGCTATTACAATCATTTTACAGGTGAAAAAATTAAAGCACTAAGTAGTTTGAACAAGGCTCTCCACATAGCAATGACAGGACTACAGTTTCAAGTCCTCTCTGGGTCCTAGAGGGCATTTACATTCTTCAGATGGGCCTGGACCCTGATAGAGTCATTCTCAGGCCATTGTCACTAGGGTGTGCCAATAGTAGCCATTGTGTTTATTGAGGGACACATATTTACTATCAATGCCACTCACATCCCAAAGATCTAATCCTGTATTGATTTAACCATGACCCTTTACTAGAGAAAATGACTTTTTATTCCTCTAAGATATGAAATTTTTACCATCTCCAAAATCACATACAAGGTCTGTCTGGAAAAAGTCCAGCCATTGTCAATATAATGAGAGCAGTTTGCACGACATCAATGTAACCTGGCAGCCAAGGAGAGTAGACTGGAATGCACATGTGTGACCAATGACATCTTCACTGTATCAGTCAGTGGGGGCAGTAGACGCCCATTGAGTAAGCATGTGTACTGTGTGGCCAAATGACTGAGTGAGTAGAGCAACAAATCTGCATCAAATTTTGCATTAGGCTTAAACCTTCCTCTGTGGAAACTATTCTAATGACTCAGAAGCTGCAGCTATGAGCAGCCGGTGATTGGCAGCTCCATCACAACAACACATCCACTCATGCATCAAATCTCCTGCAGTGTTTTTTGGTGAAATTCATCACATCATGTGCAGAATTTTTTTTATGAAGCATCAAATTGCCCAGGTGACTTAGCCTCCCTATAGCCCAGATTTGACATCCTAGGACTTCTGGCTTTTCCCAAAACTAAAATCATCTGTGAAAGGAAAGAGATTTTAGACCATTGATGATATTCAGGAAAATATGATGGGGCAGCTGATGGCAATTTTGACAAAGGATTTTGCAGAGTGTTTTGAACAGTGGAAGAGGTACTGGGAGAACTGTGTGAGGTCCCAAGGTGCCTACTTTGAAGGGGACTGAGGTGTCATTGTCCTATGTACAATGTTTCTTGTATCTTGTATCTTTTTCAGTAAACATCTCTATTTTTCCTAGTATGTGGCTGGGTACTTTCTGGAGAGATCTTGTATACTTGCGCATTTGGTAGTGTGGGAGAATATTTGTACTTTCTCTGCTTTTCAGTTGAATGCCTGCTTCTGCAGACTCAGACACTGATCCTGGAGAATAAAGGGCTTCCTTTCTCTAACCCTTGGCAGGTTCAATCAAAGGACAGCCTCAGCCATGTCCAGATCAGAATCGATCAGCCTCTGGGGAGAGCAAATGCCATCGAAATTGATGAGTGTTGCATTCCTCTCTGTCAAACCAACCATGAAACTCTCCCTGGGATGAAAACACTGGGTTGAGCACTATGCTCATAGGAGAATGTTCTGTCTTCCCAAACCTAGCTGTAATTGACATGGGCTATAAATCTATCCCATAACTGCAGACAAAGAATTTTTTTTCTGCATAAACCAAGAGTGAACTTGAAAAACCAACTGACCTTGAAGGCCAAAACCTCACTTGCATTACCACTTCCTCCTGGACCTTGGGACCCTTCTAACTGAGGCCTCCTGGATAAACTCAGTAGAGGGGAAGTAGGTAGGTGGCTATATTGGAGAGGAAGGGGAGGATAGCAAAAAGTGAAATGAATTTTGAAAACTGACATATTCTTTAAAAATACCTTGGCTGTCCAAATGCATAGATAACCTTGGTTAATCCCCAAACTTGGAAGGGGCAACAATTCTACAGACAGGAGAAGAAAGGATGGGTGTACCAGGTAGGTGCAGGATACAATCTTAGTGCTTATCAACTGATTTGCACTTTATTATTAAGATTTCTAGTCATCTCAATCATTTGGAACAGCCTTCAACCCCCAAATAAACAGCACCTCAAATAAATGAGAAAAACTGCTGTCCAATTGCCCATGGACAAGAAAGCCCAGATGGCAGAGAACATTGATTTCTTCATGGTTCTAGCTCCTCAGAGCCCCTGGCCCACCACAGACTTCCTGTGTCTGTTGAACTGAAAGAAAGATCCCAGGACCTTCCTCAGATACTATTAACAAGCACTCAGGAAACTGTCCGTAAGGGCCAGGCATGGTTCTGAGTAATTTACCAATATTACCACAGACATGTAAAGTGAAGTCTGGTCATTGGATTTTCCTAGGAAGCCCCAAGTCTCTCCTACTTGGCACCAGAAATAAGCATAGAGTTATTGTCTCATTTGTCAGCCCTGGCAGCCTCACCATATAGCAACCAAGTATGTTTATATTCATGGTGATTATTCAGAGTTTAACGAAAGACTGAATTCAAGTTCCTTTCTGTTGCTGGAATAAAGCACACAAACATAGATTACATTCTTTTATTAAAATAGAAGTTGTTCTGAGTGGGATGTTCAGAGAGAGCAATATTTCATTATTTGTAAAGGTGGAAGTCATATAAAGGAGGTATCATGCTAACTTACAAATATTATAAAGTAAGTCATACTCAGAACTAGCTTTTATTTATTGAAGTGAAATTCTGGCAAAAAAAAAAATAGACATATAGGAAGTCCAGGAAGCTCAGAGCATCACAAAGAAGTTGGACTAAAGGAAGCATACACCAAGGCAAATCATAATTACATTACCCAAGATTAAAGATAAGGAGAGAATCTTAAAAGCAGCAAGACAAAAGGAGACAGTTACCTATAAAGAAGTTCCCATAAGACTATCAGCTGATTTCTCAAAACAAACCTTTCAGGCAAGAAGAGGACGAAAGCAGTATTTGAAGTCATAAAAGGCAAGGACCTACATCCAAGATTATTCTATACAGCAAAGCTTTCATTAGAATGGAAGGACTGATAAAGTGCTTCCCAGATAAGCTCAAGTGAAAGGACTTCATCATCATCAAGCTCTTATTATGTGAAATGTTAAAGGGACTTATCTGAGAAAAAGAAGATGATCAAAAATATAAATAGTAAAATGACAATACACTAACAACTATCAACAACAAACCTTAAAAAAACAAAAACATAAAGGAACCAAGCAAACAACTAGAACAGGAACAGATTCACAGAAATAAAGATCACATGGAGGATTATCAGTGGGAAGGGGGAGTAGGAAGAATGGGGGAAAAGGTAAAGGGAGTAAGAAGAATAAATGGTACATACAAAATAGACAAGGGCAGGTTAAGAACAGAATGGAAAATGGAAAAGCCAAAAAACTTATGTGTGTGACCCAGGGATATGAACTAAGGTGAGGGGGTGGGTACAGGGCAGAGGGGAATACAAGGGGGAAAAAAATGAGACAACTATAATAGTATAATCAATAAAATATATTAAAAAATTTTAAATAAAAATAAAACTCAGATAGATGTTGAAAAAAGAAATAATAACCTTAGATGTAAATAGATTGAATGTTCCAATTAAAAGAAAAAGTACTTGAATGGATAAGAAATCATGACCCGCACATATGCTGCCTATAAGAGACCTACCTCAGAACAAAAGACCCACACAAACTGAAAGTGAAGGGTTGGAAAAAAATATTACAAGCAAATGGGCAGGGAAAAAAAGCTGGGATAGCAATATTTATATCAGACAAAATAGGCCTTAAACAACGGTCATACAGAGAGACACAGAAGGACACTTCATAATACTCATGGGAAGAAAGAATCCATCAAGAAGACATAAATATTGTAAACATATATGTGATCAACATACAAGAGCCCAAATATATAAGAAAAATCTTGAAGGACATCAAGAAAGATATAGATGGCAACACACTTATACTTGGGGATTTATACCCCACTGTCAACAATGGAGAGATCTTCCAAACAAAATATCAAAAAGGAAATTGTGAAACTGAATGACACATTAGATCAAGTGGAATTAACTGAGATATATATAGAACCTTTCATCCCAAAGAAGAAAAATACACACGCTTTTCAAATGCACACGGAATACTTTCAAATATAGACCACATGATAGCACATGAAACAAGATCCAACAAATTCAAGAAAATTGAAATCATAGCAAGCATTTTCTCGAATGATGAGGGGTTGGAACTAGAAACCGACCTCAAAAAAAAAAAACCCAAACACTCAAACTCATGGAAATTGAATAGCATGCTATTAAACAATGAACGGGTCAACAGTGAGATCAAGGAGGAAATCAAAAAGTTTTTTGGAAACAAATGAAAACGAACTCACAACAATACAAAACTTATGGGACACAGTGAAGGCACTCCTAAGAGGGAAGTTCATAGCAATATAGGCCTACCTAAAAAAGGTAGAAATATTTCAAATAAACAAACTAACCCTACACCTACAAGAATTTGAGGAACAACAACAAAGATAGTCCAGAGAAGGTAGAAGGAAGGAAATAACCAAGATCAGAGTAGAATTAAATGACATAGAGACCTAAAACACAATTCTAAGAATCAATAAATCCAGGAGCTGCTTCTTTGAAAAGATAAACAAAATCGGTTTCAGGGGAACTTCAGGGGAGAATAGGAAGAGTTTACAGGAACAAACATAAAGGACATATGGACAAAAACTAGGGGGGTGGAAATGGAAGGGATGGGTGGATTGGCTGGAATGGGAGTAAAGGATAGAAACTGTACTTGAATAATGATTAAAAAATAAATAAACAAAACAAAACAAACAACAACAACAAAAAAAATCGGCAAGCCTTTAAAGCAGACTCATCAGGAAAAAAAGAGAGCAAACCCACATAAACACAATGAGAAACAAAGAAGAGTTACAACTGATGCCATAGAAATACAAAGGATTGTAAAAAATGACTACAGAGAATTATATGCCAAGAAATTTGAAAACCTAGGTGAAATGGACAAATTTCTAGAAAAATATAATCTTCCAAAACTCAATGAAGAAGAAGCAGAAAACCTGAACAGACCAATAATAGCAGATGAAACTGAAGCAGTAATCAAAAAACTCCCAACACACAAAAGCCCTGGATCAGATGGTTTCACAGAGAATTTTACAAAACACTGAAGGAAGAGCTAAACCCCATTCTTCTCAGAACATTCAAAAAACAAACAAATGAATAAACAAACAAGAAGACGAAAGACTCCCAAACTCTTTTTATGAAGCCAGCATCACCCTAATCCCCAAACCAGATAAAGACATAACAAAGAAAGAACACGTCAAGCCAATATTGCTGATGAACACAGATGCTAAAAGCTTCAACAAAATATTGGCAAACTGCATCCAACAATACATTAGAAAGATCATACACCATGACAAAGTGATATTTATCCCAGGGATGCAAGGATGGTACAATATTCGCAACTCAATAAATGTAATATATCACATAAACAAAAGGAAAGACAAAAATCACATGATCATATCAATAGATTCGGAAAGAGCATTTGATAAGGTACAGCACCCATTTATAATTAAAACACTCAGCAAAGTAGGAATAGAGGGAGCATTCCTCAACATAATAAAGGCCCTATATGAGAGACCTACAGCCAACATCATACTCAATGCACAAAAACTTAGAGCTTTCCCACTAAGATCAGGAACAAGATAAGGATGTCCACTTTCACCACTTCTATTCAACATAGTATTGGAAGTCCTAGCCACAGTGGTCAGACAAGAAAAGGAAATAAAAGGCATCCAAATTGGAAATGAGGAAGTAAAACTGTCATTGTTTGCAGATGACATGATAGTATACATGGAAAATCCTATAGACTACACCAAAAAAACTCCTCAACCTAATAAGTGAATTTGGCAAAACAGCAGGATACAAAGTCAATATTTAGAAGTTGAAGGCAGTTTTGTACACTGACAATGAAATGTCAGAAACAGAAATCAGGAAAAAAATCCCATTTGATATAGCAAAAAGAAAAATAAAGTACCTAGGAATAAACCTAACCAAGGACATACGAGACCTGTACTCAGAAAACTACACAACACTGAAGAAAGAAAATATGGAAAACACAAACAAATGGAAGCATATAGTGTATTCATGGATCGGAAGAATTAACATCATCAAAATGTCCATACTACCCAAAGCAATTTACACATTCAATGCACTCCCTATTACAGTACCAATGGCATATTTCACAAACATAGAACAAACACTTCAAAAATTATATTGAACCATAAATAGGCCCAAATAGCCAAAACCATTTTTAGAAAAAAGGAGAAAGTAGGAGGGATCACAATACCTGACATAAAACTATATTACAAAGTCATCGTAATAAAAAAAAACACTCGGGTACCTGCATTAGTAGAGACACATAGATAATGGAACAGAATACAAATACCCAGAAATAAACCCAAGTCTCAATGGTCAATTAATATTTGAAAAAGGGAGCAGAAGCATAAAATGGAATACAAATAGCCTCTTCAATAAATGGTGTTGGGAGATCTGGACAGCTACATGCAAAAAAAAAATGAAATTAAACCACCAACTTACACCATACACAAAAATAAACTTAATATGGATGAAAGTCACAACACCATAGAAGTCCTAGAGGAGAACATAGCCAGGAAAATCTCAGATATTCCATGCAGCAATATTTTCACCAATGTGTCTGCCACAGCAAGCAACATAAAGGAAAGAATAAACATATGGGTCTTCATCAAATTAAAGAACTTCTGAATGGCTAAAGAAAACATCAGCAAAATGAAAAGGGAACCAACCATATTGGAAAACATTTTCCAGTGATACCTTGGAAAAGTGTTTGATTTTCAAAATATATAAAGAACTCACACAACTCCCCTCCAGGAAGACAAAAAATCCATTAAAAAATGGGCAAAGGACCTGATCGGACACTTCTCCAAGGAGGACACAGAGTGGGCCCAGAGACATAGGAAAGGATGCTCAGCATCACTAGTCATCAGAGAGATGCAAATTAAAACCATAATGAGATACCACTTCGCACCAGTCAGAATGGCCATCATTAATGAATCAACAAACAGTAAGGGCTAGGGAGGTTGTGGAGAAAAGGGAATCCTAGTATATTGTTGGTGGAAATGCAGACTGGTGCAACCCCTGTGGAAAACAGTATGGAATTTCCTCAGAAAACTAAAAATGGAATTCCACTGGTGGGATTATATCCTAAGAATCCTGAAACACTAATTGAGAAGCACCTATGCACCCCAATGTTCATAACAGCATTATTTACAATAGTCAAGTGCTGGAAGCAGCCTAAGTGCTCACCAGTAAATGAGTAGATAAAAAAAAAACTGTGGTCTTTTACACAATGGAATACTATTCAGCAGAAAGGAAGAAGGAGCTCCTACCCTTTGCAGCAGTATGCATGGACCTGGAAAACATCATGCTAAGTGACATAAGCCAGGTGGAAAGACAAATACTATATGATCTCACCTATAAGTGGAACTTAATCAACAAAACAAAGAAGCAAGCAAGTAAAATATAACCAGACATTGAAATAAAAACCAAACTGACAGTAACCAAAGGGAAAGGGGGGAAGATAACAGGGGAAATAACAGGTTAGGGTCATCAAGGAATATGTATAAAGGACCCATGTACAAAACCAAAGGTGGGTAGCATTGAGGGTGGTTTGTGGTGGGGGAAGGGAAGAGTAGTGGGGGGAAAATGGAGACAACTGTGCTTGAACAACAATAAAAAAATTTAAAATAGAAAATAATAATCTCATTAACAACTTCATAAGAAAGAATAAAATACCTAGGAATAAGTTTTACCAAGGAGCTAAAAGACCTGCACACTGCAAAGTTAAGATATTGATGTCAAACACTGAAGAAGAAACGAATGTAAAGATATTCCATGCTCATGTATTAGAACAATCAAAGTTATTAAATTATCTACTCTATTCACAGTAATCTACAGACTCGATGCAATCCCTATCAAAATTCCAATAGCCTTTTTCTCAGAAATACAACAATCTTAAAATCTGTATGAAATTATAAGAAAAGCCAAATAGCCACAGAAATCTTGAAAAAGAAAAAAAAGTTGGAGGTTATCACGCTATCTGATATCAAACTATACTACAAGGCCACTGATAATCAAAATAGCCTGGTACTGGTATGAAACCAGACACATGGTCCTGACTGGTATGGCTCAGTGTGTTGGGCATTGTCTTGCAAACCGAAATGTCACCATTTTGATTCCCACTCAAGGTGCATGCTTGTGTTGTGGGCCAGGTCCCCAGTTGAGGACATGCAAGAGGCAACCAGTAAGTTTCACCCACACATCAATGTTTCTCCTTTCTCTCCCACTCCCTTCCCCTCAATCTAAAAATAAATAAATAAATAAAATATTTAAAAACAAACACATAAATCAATGGAATAGAACAGAGAGCCTGGAAATAAACCCACACATTTAGGGCCAATTAATTTAATGCAAGAGAGCCAAGAATATACAAAGGACAGTCTCTTCAATAAATGGTGCTGAGAAAACTGGACAGCCCCATGCAAAAGAATGAAACTACACAACTCTCTTACACCACACACAAAAATTAACTCAAAATGGATTAAAGACTTGAATGTAAGACCAGAAACCCAAAAATCTCCTAAAGAAACATAGGGGTTAAGCTCCTTGATACCAGTCTTGGCAATGATTTTTGTATTTGACACCAAAATCAAAGGCAACAAAAGCAAAAATACATGTTTTTCTTTTAAAAAAGAAAGGAAAGAATAGAAAGGGAAAAATGCATGATTTCAACAATGAAGACTCAGGTTCTCAACTCCATATAAAAATCATTTGGGGAGGATGTATCTATTCTTTCCTGCTACTTTCCCACTGTCTTTCTTAACATCATAAAACTCAGCAAAAGTGAATAACAGGAAGTTTCCCCCCTCTGGAATGAAACTTCAACCACCCCTTTCCTCCCCAGCAAGCCTCTCCAACCTCCTTTGCACTTGCTGCCCAGCTCAACACCACACTGAAGCCAGAACAGAGAGCAGGTAGGTGCTTCATCACCTTGTGCATGGAGCCCAGAGGTATGGTGGCAGGTCCTTGCTCCCATGCAATCCCTGCAAGAATGCCACCTTGCCTCACTACCTGCCCCCAGCCTCTCCCTCCTATGCAGGAACTACTTCTCCTCAGGACCTCCTGGGAGACCCACAGCTGTGTGTTCTGTCTGACTCTTCCCAAACACAGTGAAGATGCTTGAAAAACTTAAAAGGGAAGCAAGTGCAGAGAGAAAAAGAAAAAAGGCATCTAAGTGGGGGTCCTGCTCCCAGACTGAGGTTTGTCAGTCATTCTCTCCCCCTTCCTATACACATCACACCCACAAAAGCACCCACCCCACTTCAGGAGCCCCCACTCTGGAGAATCACATTCACAGGATTCTGTTGAAAGGCAGTGAAGACACTCAAACACTATAAAGACAAAAGTCATATTTTCCTTCCTCTTAGAAACACTAATTTTGTCTTTTTAAAAAGAAGCCCAGGAACAGGTTTATAGCAGAGTGGAGGCAGTAGTCCTCCATGTTTGTTCATCTCGTGCATTTTTCTTCATCTAGTGCATTCAGAACTTTTTATGAGCCAATGGTTTTTATCTTTAGGATTTGTTTGTGTTCTCTTTAAGCTTCTTCTGCTTGTGTCTTGAGCCTGCACTCTTCCCTAATAGGTGACACTCCGCCCCATCCCCACCACAAATCTGACAGGAAGCTCTATATGGTTCCTTTGTTTGTCTTGACATGTATTTCCTATTTGGAGGCAGGGAGATTCCTACATGACAGATCTCAGCACATACAAGGAAAATCATCAATAGAAAGATAGCCCTAGTGCAACCACCTCCCTAGCTGATTCCTGTCAACTAGTAAGAGGCCCTTGTCAGAGACAAGAAGAATTCCAGCAGCTTTTGTTAGTGTATTTCTATATTGATTGACACTGTTGCTAAGAGAGTAGGTCTTAAAAGTTCTCATAACAAGGCAAAAAAAATGTGTAATTCTGTGAGGTGATGGATGTTAAGTAAACTTGGTTATCACTTCACAACATATACAAACAAGGTCTGTACGGAAAAACCCAAACCATTGTTAATATAATGAGAATGGTTTGCGTAACATCAATGTAACCTGGAAGCCAAGTAGAGTGGACTGGAATGCACGCGTGTGACCAATGACAACTTCACTGTACTGGTCAGTGGGAGCAGTAGATGCCATTTAGTGAGCATGTGCACTGTGTGGCCATCACATTGAAAATGGCTGAACGAGTAGAGCAATGAATCTGCTTCAAAATTTGCATTAAGTTTGAATGTTCCTCTGCAGAAACTATTCAAATGATTCAGATGGCCACAGCTATGAGCAATGGTGATTGGCAGCTTTATCACAACAACATGCCCACTCATGCATCAAATCTTCTGCAGTGTTTTTTGGTGAAACACCAAATCACCCAGGTGACTTAGCCCATCAACAACCCATATTTGTCATGCTTTGACTTCTGTCTTTTCCCAAAACTAAAATCACCTTGGAAAGGGAAGAGATTTCAGATGAGATTCAGGAAAATATGATGGGGCAGCTGATGGCAATTCTGACAAAGGATTTTGCAGAGTGTTTTGAAAAGTGGAAGAGGCACTGGGAGAACTGTATGAGGTCCCAAGGTGCCTACTTTGAAGTACACTTCTTGTGATATAAGACTCCTTGTGTCTTGTATCTTCTTCAATATATGTCTCTATTTTTCATATTACATGGCTGGATACCTTCTGGACAGATCTTGCATATCAAATCACCATATTGTACACCTTAAACTTATACAATGTTATGTGTCCATTATATCTCAATATAATTAGAAAAATACTGATGCTTTTATCTATGTCTGACTTAAGGTAGTAGTATTTAAGTCTTATAAATACTTTGTAGTTTTGCAAATTAAAATTTGCTGCTTATGCACACTTGTAAATAAACTGTCTCACAGATATAACCTTTGCTCAGTGGAGATAAATCATCATGTCCTCAGCAGAGAACAGCTACCTGTAGTGCAGGTCTTCAGCTCTGAATA
>CM052542.1:90676989-90688381 GCA_028533065.1 Trachops cirrhosus | reverse complement strand
TACAAAACAAAGAAACAAATGAAATATAACAAAAGACACTGAAATAGAGGACAGGTAGTCAGGGACCAGAGGGGAGAGGGGAGGGAATTCCAGGGGAGAAGGGAATGGTTTATAGGAACAAATACAGAGGACACATGGACTAAACTAGGGGGGTTGGAAAGGGGAGGGAGGAGGGGAGGAATGGGTGGGTGGGCTGGAATGGGAATAAAGGATAGAAACTGTAATGAATAAACTAAAATAAAAAATTTTTTAAAAAAATAATTTCTCCACAACTCAGCAGACCATTTCCACTTTTTTTCAATCCCTGAAATATTCAGAACTGAGCAGACTGGGAGCTGGAGGAATTTTAGTGCCCAGCTCAGAGGTGTCCACCCCTGCTGTCCACATCTCACACCTCACCACATTCCAGGCCTAAAGACAAAGCCTTTATGCATTTGCCTCTTGTATTAAATAGTTTTTCATTTTTATTAATAAAAAACCTGCAACTGTTCATCAGAGCTTCTGACTGTAATCAGATAACCTATGCTGTACTGTCAACCAAAGCAAAGACATTCTGCAATAGGGTCAGCAGCTGTGCTGAGGCAAATGCAGGGGACAAGGAGGAAGCCTCACTACCTTCAACAGGACCTGCACTTGCAGTAACCCCAGGTGTAACAGCCTCTCATTTCACAGAGGAAGCATGTAATCATGACCATCAGTGCCAGGTCAATTTTGCCATTACAAGGTACAAGCTATAAGGCTCAATGTTAACAACTGGTTGAGCATTGTGAGAATTACTGTGTGTTTTCAACAGCTGACTTTTGAAGATTTTAATTACATGAAGAAAAAGAGTATTAGGAAAAGTCAACATGTCTTCCATTTTTTAGTATGTGTTTATTTTTCAATCTCATTCCTTTTCAGCAGTCGGTGACACATCCCACAGGTTGCCAGGGATAGTTGTCTAGGATTCCTATTTGGGGCATTTTAATCCTAACACATGGCTTTTCTCCACACCTTCCATTCCTCCAATAACCTCCCTGGCTTTCTTAACTGTCCCTTTTTAATGACAAGAAAAGACCAGAACCCCATTTTGAAAGGCCTCAGGAGTCAGAGTGGAAGCTGCCAAAATCCTTTCTGAGCAGGCCTTCTTACCACATGCTCACCAAATGGTGGGGCATCAAATGCAAACCATGAGGCTGTCCATGATGCAAAGACCCGTGCCCCCACATAAACAAACCAAACAAACAAACAAACAAAAAAACCCTAGAGTCTTACAAGAATTTCGTCAGAAAGAGAGTCTGAGAGGTTTGGATATAATCTGACAATGTAAAGAGGAGACACTGTATCCTAGAACACCCAGTGAGGGTGAGGCTTGAGGGAAAAGGCCCAGCTTTGGGTCATACATGGAGGTCAACATGGCTCTTTGGCCCATAGCAAATTCCTTGAGCTCCCCATGCCTCAGTTTTCCCTTCTGTAACATAGGGTATATAATAACAAGGGCACCAACCTGGTGAGCTGAGGAAGGAACTGGGTGAGCGATACACAGAAAACATTTGGAGACTACCTGCCTCTTCTGGGCCCACAGTGATTGCTGTTATCATTTCCCTCTTGAAGTTCAGCACCACCCAGACTCCCAACTTCCCGCTGGTTTTCGATTCTGCCTTCAGATCTTACAACACAATGTAGCACTGTCCTTGACACTTTATTCATCAACAAATCTGCCATCATTTATTTATTGAGTAACTGGAAGATGCTGAGAGGTTGACATAGGCTTCCTGGTCTCAGGATCAGGATGCTTATGCTGGAATTCTTCCTGCACTCAGAAAGTGAGAATGACTAGTGAGCAAGCAGCAGGAAACTCAGTCTAGCGTGAAGCAAACACCCACCAAATCAAAGGGTTTCACTCAAAGTCCATTGATTCTGAGGCAGGCACCTGGCAGCTCCTTCTCAGTGTCTAGAGATGATGTCTGCAGGGGTAGTCCAGGGTCCACCAAGCCCACCCCCACTGGAGAGAGAGAAGAGGGCCAAGGGCTGGAACTGAGGCTGGACTGGGCTGGCTGTGGTCTCAAGGGGGCTGGCCAAGGAATGCTATTTGGATCCCCAATCCCATAGGCAAAGGTTTCTGTGAGTGGGATGGCCATGACCTCTGCCCAGGAAGTCCCTTCTCCCACTGATACCCCTGCTCCATTCTCAGAGCCTATTGCTGCAGTACAGAGCCTTGTCCAATAGTGACCACTGATGCTGGAGGAAGGGCGACAATAAAAGCCTGGGAGTTCTGATGGCAACTCAGGCACTTGAGCTCTGGGGCCCTAAAACAGCAAGGGAGACTCATGCTGAGTGCTGAGGTGTGTGCCCAGAGTTCATCCAAAGTCACTGGGCAGAAGAAAGGTGTGTGTGTGTGTGTGTGCCGGCCTCGATGCTCAATCCCAACTCATGGACATGAACCTCCTCCTCCCACCCAGGAACCCTCACTCTTCTCTTTCAGGGGGGGCCCACACAGATATTTAGGGTTTTTTATTTTTATAATTTATCACCCTCAGAATACACCTACTCACATAAACAAACCAGAATACACACTATTATTTAACATAAAAACAAAATTGACTTCAAGTTAGTCCAAAAAGTTTCAGATTTCTCTGTAACCAAACCCTAGGGCCCTGCATTTTTCTGTTTTGAACAGTGACAAGAACTTTTCATTTCCTTGGGGCATGAAAGGTGAGTCTGCTGCTCTCCAAGACCTGATGTTTGTTCTCATGAGGATAGCTAGGAGGAGAGGGGGAAGGCCTAGGGTCAGCCATGACACTCTGGGTCCCCTAGTGCAGTAACTGGCCATGCATACCTCCTGGCCACCCCAAGAAAAGGTGCAACCATGAAGGGTCTACAGTGCCATAAACCATCAAGCTGCTGGAGGAGACTTCCAGATCTACAAAAAGATTCCAAGGGAAACAAAGCCTAGAATTAACCTATTTCAAGAAAGTTTTTCCTGATGAAAAGTGCCCAAAACTCACCTCACACTTCAAAGTGATGGACAGTTTAATACCAGGGAGCTTGGCAACTACCACATAAAACCACAAGACCCAAGGATCTGTCATGGATCCTGGTACATTGTATAAGGACAAGCCAGTATGGTTACCTGAGATAAATGGGGAGCACTCATAGACTCAGGGGATGACCATATTGAGGTGGACAGGGACCACTCACAGATCATGTGAAGCTCCTAAATGCTCCAGATCAAGGACTCTGACATGTATAGCTCATAGCCATGTCTAGTGATGTGTCCTCCCTGAGGGGCTTCCTGGGAGAATAAGTTTATCTATTGGCTTTGCTCAGGTAATGAAAATCCTGAGCAAATTTCTGCCTGTCTCCTCAAGGCAAAAAAAAAAAAAAAAAATCATAGAGTATGAATCCTTCCATGCTTCAACACCCTAATCCACAAGTGGCCTTTTAAACTTTCCATATTCCAACCACTTAATTACTTACTCTTTAGAAATCTCTGAGGTAATAAAGCACAAATCAGCCTCCAATCCCAGGCTAGAAGGGAAGGGCCTGTGTAGGTTTGCCTGTCTGCAAAGAGTGGGGCCCCTATATGCTGCCTTCTGGACCTGGGGATTCCCCAGTGTGCCATGAGAGGCCACCAGGGTATCAAAAGCAGGATTTGATGGTGGCGACCTCAAGCTTCTACAGTCAGGTGGGGATGACCCCAGTGTAAGCTAAGGAGCTCCTAGTTTTCATCCTATCTCTCTGGTGCTTTTAAATTATGGTCACCTGAGATAATTATCTCTCATATTTATAAAACCAATTAGCCAAGCAGTTTCTCTGCAAGCTTTTGGAGTCTTAATGATGGTCTTCTTTAAATAACACTTCCTTAGAAAAATATAACTCTGATCTAATGGGAAAGACCCCAGCTCCCTAGTCACCCAGGTGTTTCCTGCACAGAGGCTCAGAGGCTCCTGTGGGCTATGTGTCCTTAACCTGTCAGAGCGGCTTGTCAGCTGACCTTTTCCTGCTTCAGCCAAACTTTGTTCTGCTAGGGGACCTGGTTTTGTAGCACCCTGTCACCTCTCCTCCTGATCCAATAAAGTACAATGCTACATATCCATGGAAGTATTTTTAATATACATGATATTTAATCATCAGAATGTCTTTTGTGTTAGCAGAGTAGAGAGACATTTAACAAAGTGCAGGCAGGTGGCCCTCCAGAGCCTCAGTTTCTTCAAAATAAGTGAAGGGTTGATGTAGGTGGCCCCCATGGTGTTCCCAGCTTCCAAACACTGTTTGCATCCATGACAAAGACCTACAAATGTCTGCCATTCATGCCAATTTTTAATGAGTCAAACTTTGAATACATGCTCATTCAACAAGACTAGTAACTAGTAAACACACAAGTTGCATTGCTCTCATAAAAGTGGAGTTTGCCATCCACTCTGGGTAATTTCCAGGCAAGGCAGTGACAGAAGAGCATTAGTGTTTGGGGGATTTCAACATGCAGTGGGAAACAGTCTCTTTGCCTTCCAATGAAAATCAAGGGAACAGCCCTGTTTGGTGTAGCTCAGTGGACTAAGTGCAGGCCTGCGAACCAAATGGTCGCCAGTTCAATTCCCCCAGTCTACAGCACACACCTGGGTTGCAGGCCAGGTCCCCAGTAGGGAGCACATGAGAGGCAACCACACATTGATGTTTCTCTCCCTCTCTTTCTCCTTCCCTTCCCCTCTCTCTAAAAATAAATAAGCAAAATCTTTTTAAAAAATAAAATAAAATAAAGGGAAGAAATAAGACATAACTACTTGTGAACTTAAACTGTCATACAGTAAATAGTGCAGGTGTTACAAAGTCTTATATCTTTATTGGAAAGTTGAATTACCCAGTTAGTAAGTGCGGGTACTCAATCAGAGAGAGATAATTACAAAATAGTGGCTGGACATGAAGAGTTTACAGATGGAGTTATCAAAGCTTGGGGTTCTGTTTTGTTTCCTTATTTCTTATCCTGCAATACAGCATTTTAGCTCTGTTCAGAGCTCCTTTCCCCCTTCCCCTTGCACACTGAGCCCAGGCTGCATCCCCAACCCTACCCAGGACAGGGTCATTCACCTGCCTGCACAGAGGTTTCTAAAGATGCAGTGGAGGGTGCCACAGGAACTCAGATGCTGGGCAAAGTGTGTGAGGGGAATGGTCACTAGTCTCACCACAGACAAGAAACTCTCACTGCTGCTCTCACAAGGGGGTGACAGATGGACATAAAACATGAACCCCAACCACAACTTCACTAGCATTTAACCCATTGCAGCCCTTGGCCCCACTCAGGTGGCTTGGAAACATGCTGCATACCTGTCAGAAAGAGAATCAGAGACCTCCCTAGCAGCATTCTGGATGTTACTTGAATGGTAGGTTGGCTACCCCAAAAGACATCTGTGCAGGTCACTGTGGAGCAGGGCGCAGACCCCCAGGCCCCTTCTATCTTGCAGTATCCCCAAGACTGTCATTCATTACCAAGGCACGCTCTGTGTCTGCCACACAGAAGCTATTCTGGACCCTGGGTTGAGTGCCCACCCTAGGGCAGAGGGCCCACCCTGTCCAACAGTACATGTTTTCCTTGCTCTGTTACCATCGGCTCAAAGCGGAGCTGCCTCTTCCTCACCCAGGTTTTCTGCACAGCAAAGATTGACATGGATTTCAGTCAATGGGCATGAAGTTAAACAGCACAGACACGACTTTCTTGATTTCAGGCTTAATGAACAGAAATCCCTCTCGATCTATGAGGGACACACACATTCACACAGCCAGCCTGGGTGGCCTACACCTTCACAGAACAGGATAGAAGGGAGCACAGGGAGCCCATTGTATGTAATGAGTAAAGGCAGCTGCAAAGGGCTTCCTGCCTACCTAGCAGGGTCCTAACCTTGACCTGCTCCTCAAAGGGGCTCACCACACTGTCACTACTCTGTCATAACAGAATGAATATAAGAGGATCACAGAACAGGTAAGACTTCTCACAGACCCATGAGCACATCTGTCAGTGTCTTATCGCTTCCAGTGGCTAACTCAGAGGCATCTGGGTACTGCAGTGAGGGACACATAGGGCAGGGAGGCATGTGTGCATCTTGGTCAACTGCAGATATCTCACAAGCACCACTTTAATAGCATCTGATATTTTTTAAAGCTAGGAAGTACCCTTTAATATCTGCCTTGACCATCATCATGCCTGTTGTCTTTGCAGTCAGCTAGTTCAGTTCCACAAGCAGCACCTTTTACTGCTCTGCTATCTATCATACAGTGAAAATAAACAAAATGCAATCTTCACAACTAGTGTCCTGCTGTGGGTTCAGCACAACAATGAGGACAGAAGCTGCCCTAGGCCCCAGGAGGGGACAATCATCTCCTCATCAATGCTTTGTTTACATGATAGGAAAAGCCATCAGCTGAGGTATTCTCTCCTTATATATGAGCCACTACAAATGGAAGGCTCCTACCTGGGATTGATTGAACCAGACGGGCATAACAGGGGACTGCCCAGTGGATTATTAACTAGCTCCCTGTTGGCCTACTAGGCATTGGCAGGTCTCCTTGGCAGAAGGGGTTACCTGTGTAAGCCATTTCAGGCAATCCTCTGCTGTTGCGCTCCTCCCTGCAGACCAGTGTCCTCTAAAGGGAAGCCAATACTTCTCTATCCAGAGCAAAGGCACACCTTGAGCTTGAGAAGGCCCATAAGCATACCTTCCTATCACAGAACTAGATAGGTTGAGGCTGGGAAGGCAACCTACTATCCAATGGAGTCCATTTACCTTCAATATTCTCTGAGAGAAGGAGGAAAAACCCTCCCTCTGGACCATGTATGTAGGCACTTTATTTGAACACAGTATAAGGTCACCTGAGTTTAAGTTTGTCCTTTCACAGGGATGGTCAGATGGGACTACAATACATGATCAAAAGTCTACTCTCCGCCTTATGGGTGGCTGCAGGCAGCTTCTCCCCCATGTTTCTTTTGGCCCTAGATGACTTATCAGATCTCATCTACAATCACCTCCTTTCAGTTAGCATAATACATGAAAGATGTCTCCAAGCCCACTTTATAGATGAAAGTTTAGCAGCTTGTCCATGATAGCACAGAGCTGGGACCAAAACCCAGGTGTGGCAGGTTCAGAAGCCAGCTATTTCTCCATCACATTCCTTATCTGGCTCCCAGCCCAACACAGCCACCTTCATCTGTTCTTCCACCATACAAACTGGGGTTGCTCTGGTGTTTCTGGGGTGGTGTGGGCTTGGAACCAGGGTTAAGGGTGCCTGTATGGCAAGGATGGTACTTTCTGGGGACACATACAGGGCTCTGCTATCACAGGCAGAGAGGTAAGGACTTGCCCAAGGCCTCATGCCCATAGAGGCTCTAAAGAGCTGCCACGAAGGAAGGAACTTCTCTGAAAGTGCTTTCTGAACTTCAAGCATCAGGCAAATGCAAGTGATTGTGGCAGGATGGGTTGCCACTCACTGCTGACGAAGGAGGAAGCTCACTTGGATCACCCTGCCAGCCTTGCCCCTTCCTTTGTTACTACCTGACTGCATCACTTTGTGTCACATTCTAACATATGAGAAATGGGCCTTGGGAGGAGCCAAGGTCCACTGATGGACTGGTGCGGTGGATTACTAGTGAGCACCGTGTTGGTGACAGCACATCTGCATGGTCCTGCAGCTCTCACCCTCCACAGGCTGCATCTGTGCCTGGCCTTGATGGGTGAGTTGAGGACTCAAAGGTGGCTTTCCTACATTCACAAAGGAATAGAAGGTTTGAGAGACCTTCACCAAAACCCAGGTTTCACTAGATTTAATGGCTCTCTTGACCCCTTAGTTCTCTGCTCTTCAAAATGGGTACACAAAATAAATGTGTTTCATTCCCTACAAATGACTGCTGGAAATCTTGCCCCTAGGCATTTATTTTTGGGAGTTACTAAGGTACATTTATTCTTACATAAGTGTAGGTTGATGAGCTATAAAGTTTTATCAGTCACCAGCTCTTTGGTGTTTCTAGCATTTGGGTCAAATGAGTACCTAAATCAGAAAATCAGTCCCAAGAAAAAGCTTGCTTCCCAAGGGCAGGTAGATTCCTGGGAGCCCAGGGATGGAGGGCTGCCTGAACCAGCAAAACAGAAAATGCACAATTGTGTGTATGTGTATACATGTGTGGTGCCAATCAAAGGAGGAAAGGACCACTGATGTAGGGCACAAAAGCCAGGCTGGGCAGATTCAACTTGGGCCTGGGCACAGCCCTGACCCTGGTGCGAGGGAGCAGAGCATTTACAGTGACTCATCAGGGGAGATGGATTTTCAGTAAAATCTCCACTTACACTATGTTCTTGTTTCCTTTGCATAAAATATATTCTTAGTCTTAGATTCTGCACTTGGGCCCCTTGCTTTTGGGGGGAAACTGAGACAGAAGAGCTGTGTTGTTCAGGAAATGAACAACATACCAAAGGCTTTTATAAAGTACACACCAAGGCATTAAGAGCAAGAAAGAATCTTCTTTATGAAGCTAGTGGCAGGAGAGTCACCCTGCCCAGAGCAGTCAAGGAAGAAAGTTACGCTAGTCCTGGGTCCTAGGCTTCTCAGACCCATGTCAGACGTACCAACTACAATCAGGGCAGCAAGATGTGATCTGGCAGCCTGTGCAATCAGGCTGCCTGAGGGACAGGCTGTGCAATCTGACAGCCTGTGCAATAAGGCTGCCTGGGGCACAGCTCCCTGTACAGGTGTGGCTGGCCCTGCTGTTCCCACATGCACTCCACAGACACAGTGCAGTTGGCCATACAGGGGAGCCAAGAGACTCCCTTCTTCTTAATCCCACATAGTTTAACAGCAGAACAATTGACTTGTCACATGATGGAATGAATGATCTGACTTAGACTCCCCAAAAAGGTCTTACCTTCACGCCCACATGAAAATAGCTCCCGTCCCAATGGGTACCTTTCTGTGGCACAGAGTGAATAAAGACATTGGAGAAAACAAGAGAGATTTGGTGGCATTTGGGCTGCCTGGGATGGGAAGTTCATGACCACTAAGACAGGATCTGAATGGATTCCAATGCAATAAAATACAAGCCCAGGAGGGGGAAAGAGGTGCTATAACACCTCCCAGTCAAGAAGTCCATTTCCATGAACACACATAAAACTACTGTTGGATCAGATCAGGGATTAGCAGCTCATCCCCACGGCAGTGGGACACAAGAGATGGCAAATCATCTGGCACCCCAAATCCCTGAAATAAAATCCTCCTTTCTTGTTCTCCAGTGATTCATTCATCAATAGCTTGGACTTTTCCCTTTCACTGAATAATACTTAACTCCACACAGGAAGTCAGAAAAGATATTTAGAAAATGAAATTTAGACAAGAAAGACTAGGAAAAAAGTAACAATGAAAACTATGGCACAATCCCACGAGCAAAGTCTCTAGAAGCTCTCAAAGTCTCAACACACTGAGCACAGGGGGACCCCATGCTGCCTCGCATTACACAGAGCTGGGACTTTAAATACTTGCGAGCGCTCTCCAATTCCCCTAGTTTCAATAAGGCAGTCCTGGGCTCCATGTTTAAATAAATCACAGGTTAGAAATATTTAAAACCCTTTCAGGGAAAATAGTACATTGTTGTCTGTATCCCTAAATGAGATTATAATCACTTTACACAGACATGTCAAGAATTGCTTTGGAGTTCATCCCAGGACTAACATAGTAGTACCCACCCCCTTAATTCCCAGTATTATGCTGAACCAGGATTAAGCCCAACAATGGGCTCCATGGAACCGGCAGTCTCTTTAAAACTGTGGTGTCATCCTAGCTTCTGTTTCATTCCCAGCTCAAAGGACAGGCACTGAGGAAATGAGGTGCTGTGCAAAAGCACTGAGAGCAGCAGCCAGCAACACACTCAGCCTCCCCATCATGGGGGTCACAGGCTGGTAGGGAAAGTCTGTGATGAGGAAACAGGACAGTGAGAGAGTGTGTTTATAGACAAGCACATACAGCAGCTCTTCCTCTTCTGGGTAAAACATGTGCTACTGGCCAGGGCAAGAAATTAGAGATGCCCTCCTCCTCCCTCCCACTGGGCCTTGGTCTGCTGGACTCAACCAGAGATAATTAAAGGGGCAAAAAGAAGAACCAATTTGTTTTCTTATTTTATTAAACAAAATGAAAAATTTTGTTTAATCAAAATACAAACAATAGTCAGGTTGGTTTCATTTTGTTACCTTTATTAAATAAATCAGGAAGATGTGCCTCAGCTGGGATTCTGGCCCCAGCAGTGAATGGAACTTAACCAAAAGCCTCCAGGAGACCTAAGCCTGGGATCTTCCACATTTCTTCCAATAATGTCTTTATTTAAAACAAACAAAAAAAGAAAGCTGTTCCCACAAATTTTTAAAGTTTTCCAAATTCTTAGGCCTTCCTCATTTAACATTTTCATGTTATAGAGATGATGTCATCTTTAGTAAGAACTGTCCAGATTATTTTGATGGGGTTGTTTTGCTAAACTTGTATCTTTTGTGACTAAAGATACTCAATTAGTTGACTGATAGAAACCCCTGTCCAACTCTAAAACTGATTGATCACAACCTCATGGATCTTTATACTGATCACTAAAATCAAAACAATGTAGAGATTCAATGTTAATGGCAAAGTTGATAAAAATAAAGTATGGCCAGCACCCTGTGTTCTTAAAATAGCTTGACTCCAGTTTCATTCAATGTGCTGCTGTCCACTGGAACCCTGCTTGACAGACGTCTGTAGAAACACCCAAATTGAATGTGCCATTCTGTGGTTCCCACGAGTTGTCTACATTCATTAGGAAAGAAAAATCACACACAGAGTTGTGCATGTATGCATGCACACACACCCCCTTCCAACCTTTAAAACTCCATACAATGACACAGGCACACATAACCTTCTTTTAGCTTTAGGACAAGTATGAGCTTTCATGAGGACACATCACAGAGATCCCTGTCTTCTCTTCCATTTAGGTCTCAACTCTGACACAGGGTCAAAATTGCCCTCTCTGTTCTTATGGAAATGATGCTCACTACCTGATCTAATCTGAACCACAGAGCCCTGCATGGAAGTTCAGTAACACTCAGGCCATTTTTCTGGATTTTGAGGCCAGAATGGTTTGTCGTGTGTCCTGCCTCACTGAGCCTACCCACAAGTATATGGTCTCTTACAGAGAGGGAATGCTGCCCCAAGGAGGCAGTGGTCCCCAAGCCCTGAACCCACACACCCCACAGCCCTGCCATGTGCTAAGGGAGTCCTGTATAGGAGACCATTCTGCATGGCATGGGCCCAGCTCCCACTCAGGAGATGCACAGGACCCACACCCATGGATAGGTTCTCCCGTGGGGAATCAGGCCTGCAATGTGCCTAGGCTGTTTTGCATCTTGCTCTTGCT
>CM052542.1:90666717-90676889 GCA_028533065.1 Trachops cirrhosus | reverse complement strand
AAGCCATCAGGGAAGAGACTCAAGGGGCTGTGGAAGTGAGGGAGTGATCGATATCACCCCTGCCCCCTCGGCTTTGCAAATAGCCTGAGTCCTAGTTCTGGATATGAGAAATCCAAGTCTCCTGGCTGCCTTTGTCTCCTCCGCCCTACTCAGGGCCTGTGGAAATAGCAGGGGTGGTGAGGCTCAGACTAGAGTTAGCGGACACCTGGGGTAAATTGGACCTGAGGCATAAGATATGTAAAATCCTGTGAGACCTGCTTGCTAGGATGCTCTTGATGTGTACGCTCTGGCAGGAAACTAGACTAATCATGTACCTGTTAGGTGATACCAGCCCCAAAACCCAGTGTGAGACTTTTGAACCCTATGTAAATTATCTACCTGTTTGATCTTTTCTGCTAGACAATGAATCCACATTCTGTATCTGTTCACCTACCCAATACTACCTAATAAAAGCCTATTGAGGCAGCGGCTCGGGGCGTTCTCCTTTGAGAGAGTGGCCAGGCGACTTGGAGGCACCCTCCCCTTGAGAGGGTATCCATGCCATCACTATTCCTCCACAGGACTCGGTAGTCCGTGTGTATGTTTCGCTCGCCACTCGAGAGCCATCTACAACGTCTGCGGTCCACCGCCGGCCGGTGGACTGCAACAATTTAATGCAAAGCAACTTCCTAAAATCCATGCTAAACCTTCCAAGGATGAGTGTAACCAGCTCAACCACTTTTGCCTTTTCATTTGCAAATATCCCTTTTCTGTGATGTGATTAGCAGCATTGGCTCCTTTGTAAAAGGTAACCACCTAAAGTGAACCTGTGCATAGGAAATGAGGACCATCATGTAATGGGAGGATAATAAAGGCCTGTCATGGCGGAGGCTTCAGCTTTTGCTCCCCTTGAGAGAAAAGCCATGCTGTCCCTTTTCCTCATCGGACTCGGTAGTCCATGTGAATGTCTCATTTCATCCATAATGACTCGGACACTGCGGGCCGGTGTCTGCATCATTGTGAGAACCAAAGCTCTCGCCACAGAAGAGATTACACCTCATGGGAGAGGCTGGCACAGAAACACAGCAGGTGGAAGAACTGCTAAAATAGGGAGAAGCATGACTAAGATACTGACTATTCACCTGCCATCTTCTTATGGAATCAAGAGGACAAGCCATGAGTTCTCTACCTGTGCCTTCAAAGTTAATTCATGTTTAAGATATGGTCTTGTGAAATGCAAGTGTATGTTAGCACAATGCCAGGTGCCAAGCTGAACCAGGCTGCTGGCATTTACACATCATGTGTCAGGCACAGTTCAAGAACTTTACTCTCTTAATTAATTTGACCCTGTCACTAGCCCAATCAGGAAAATGCCACTCTAATTTTACAGATGAGGAAATCGTAGAGAATCATGTCATTGATTCCTGGGTCTGTGCTCTCCATGTGCTGCTGAGTAAAAAACAAAAACAAAAACAAAAAACAGAAAAACACCTATCTTAAGTCAGAGAGGAAGGTCTGGAGTTAAGGCAGGAAAGGCTTCAAAATGGAAGCAGTAGAAAAATTTGATTCCTTCCTGTTTTCCTCTAAGTACCTTTGTTGGGAGGGTAGGAGAGGTAGTCATACTGGCTTCTACTTTCCCAGGTGCATTCTTGTGCATGCAATCAAAAAAAGCAACCCTTACTCAAGAGAAATCTAGGGTAAATATAATTTGAATGTCCCACACCTAACAAGCTATATAGTTAACAACCTGCACAACTTCACATGGCAACCCTAGGAGCTGTGGGATGGTAATTGAAGAGTATAATGGTTTTACAAAAAAAAATTCAGTGCAAGAAAATAATGCTCATATACCACTTCCTGGGGCAGTGCCTCTACTTGCTGAATAATTATTTTCTTAAATTATGTATTGTAAATCTTTATATGTCAACCCACATAGCAACATTTGCATCTAAATCAGAGAGAAACCATGATCTCCAAATTGCCCTGGTGGTTTAATAACCACTTTTCCTGTGTTCTATTTTCCAAACAGTCAAATTCCTTTGCAAATGACCCAGACATAAACAATTTTTATCAAGACACTAAGTATAATCTATACCAAGAGACTTAAATAAATGAGAAAAATCAGAATATGCTACCTCAAAATCTTACACCTTAAATGAGAACCAAAGATATAAGCAATGCTACTATGTTGCCTGGATTGGAAAATAAGTAGCAAGTTTGAGAAGTGTCAGTGGTGGGCAAGGAGGAATGTCTTCACCAGACCACCCAGGAAAGCAGCACCCATCCTCCTAAAACCACCTCATAGAATCAATCCTGGGCCTCTTGCTTCCTAAACACTTCTGCTGCCAGCAGAAATGATTTCTGCTGGGCAACAATCAATCAACACATAAGTTAAGCAAATTTAAAGGCTCAAAGTATGAGTACAAACCTGAAGCAATGAATTTTGTTTTTTGAAATTCCTGAAGAAAGGGATAACTAACTAGTTCCAGTTTGCCTACTGTGTTCCCAGTTTTAGCACCCATGTCCCAAGGAACTGCTCAGTCCCAGGCAAACTGGGACAGCTAATAATCCTATGAAGAAGCCAAAACTGAAGACTTACAAGAAGTCAGAGTAGCCATAGTGCAAGTTCCAGAAATGAACATGAGCACATTGTTTTATATGTAAACATTAAATGAAGTAATTGGGAATAAGCTCTGCTTCTTCTGGACACTAAAATTTCTACATTAAGCCCAAACATCCTTTTTTACTACAATGTTGAAATAAATTTATCTTGCCTTTTCTTTGGGGTGGGAATTGGATATTTTTGCCTATATAAAAACAAAGAGGAGAAAGGCCAGACAACAGAGGAGTGAACGAAAGTCACACAAACCTCTCAGGACCAATCTGGAATTACAACTAAATTGTGGAAAAACCACCAAGAACAAACAACTGAACAATAGTGAGGGAGAGGCCTTATAACCTCAGACATTCAGAAGAATCAGCTTCAGCACAACCTGTTTGGTAAGAACTGTCATGGAGACTTGAGAGGGCTGGCCGGGTATCCATAGGCAGCATTGTAGGAGGGAAAATTAAGTGGCCAGTAGGAACCCCTTGAGAAGAACGGGGTCTAAACCCCAAGCTGGAATCCCCAACCTAGAGCACCAGAGCCCCAAAAGTACACACATAACAACCAGTGGCGAAAATTGGCAGGGTTGCTCTCCACCAGAGATGGACAGCTGGAGGTACAAAAAGCCATGTAAATGGCCAATGTACAAATTTTCATTTGTAGCCACTTACCTTGGGCTCTGGCAAAGGTGGGGACAGAGTGGGCTAGAGACACCTGAGGAGAGACTGGGGACAGAAGCTTTGGTGAGACAGCTCAGAGACTAGCCACCAGGATCCCAGTGCTGAATCATCCCCTACACCGCAGGAGAATCATATTCAGACAGACCACTTCCCTCTGAACAGCAAAAGCCTGGGAGAAACAATAGCACCAACCTCAGGACAAATACTGCCCTAACTCTGTGGTGCTTAAGCCAGACTACTGAGTGCTGAGTGACTAGATTAACAACTGAAGGAGATAGCCACAGACAGTAGATCCCTGGCAAAGGTGGGACAGAGTGGACTAGAGACGCTTGAGGAGAGACGGGGCACACAGGCTTTGGGGAGATAGCTGACAGAGAGTCTATTGGGATACCAGTGTTGAGTCATCTCCAATACAGCAGCATCTATACTGTTCAGGGAGACCACTCCCCTTCAAGCAGCAGCAGCCTGAGGTGAAACAATAGCCCCAACCCCAGGATGGATTCTGCCCACCCTATGGGGCTTAAGCCTGACTGCTGAGTGCAGTGTAACTAGATTAACAATGAAGGGAAGAGCCACAGACAGGAGGTCTCTTGCAGTCTCAGAGCAGGCTGCCTAAGGTCACACAGGGTCAACATCTGACATTACCAGAACTGGATTCAGAAAGAAAAAACAGTGATAAATACTACAGGCTACCTAGATGATATACACTTTGGTCTTCTCCAGGATAAGCAATATTTTATTTCTATGAAGGTTATCCTTCATAGCTTTCTAAATTTCATTTCTTGTCCATCAAGATTATGCATATTAAGTCACTAGAATGTATACTATAGTTTATTTCTATTCTTTCTTATAACAGTCTTAATCTCTTTAAACTCATTAATACTGGTTCATTTGCTGTTGATAGTGAGATTGCAGGGAGGAGATACTTTTGCAGATGTGGCTTTGTACCCTGGGCTTTGTGGTTTTCTTCTGGCAGCACCTCACAACAGCATACAAGACGTGGTGAGCAGAGTGACCCTCAGTCATCTAGCTGGAGGGAAGGATTCACCAAAGAATGACCCAAAAACAATCAAAGCCCAATTACATTCAGACAGCCAACATAAACAGTATAAAGGGCATCCCAAGAGCATCAAGTTCAGGAGATCAAACAGACTGCACCACTGAATGTCACAGGTCTCCTACCATAGAAGTTCACAACACAAACTAAGGGAGTCAAAATATCAATTTCAGAAGCAGAAGCAAACAAGAAGAGTCTCACAAACAGTGGGAAGACAAAGAAACAAACCCCAAATGAAAGAAAAGAAGGAATCCTCAGAAGAAGGCTAAATGAAACAGATGCAAATCAACTATCAGATACTGAGTTCAAAACAATGGTTATGAGGAAGCTCAATGAGCTTACTGAGAATTACCAAAAAATACAGGGCAACTATGAGGAACTTACTGCAAACCATATGAACATGAAAACAAAATAGAAACTATCAACAAGAGTTAAGAGGAAATGATGAATACAATTTCTAAATTGAAGAACACAACAGAAAAAATCAAAAGCAGCCTAGATGAAGCAGAGGATCAAATCATCGAAGCTGGAGGACAAGGTAAAAAAAAAAAAAAAAAAAAAACTCCGAAAAAAGCAAGAAGAGGAAAAAAAAGACTCAGAAAGAATGAAAAGGTGGTAAGGGAGATGCAGAAAAACATGAAATGTAATATAGCCATATAATAGTGATACCAGAATGAGAAGAAGAAGAAGAGCAAGGGATAGAAAACCTGTTTGAAAAAATAATGATTGAAAATTTCCCTAATTTGATGACTGAAAAGTGCACACCAATCCAGGAAACACAGAGGGCCCCATCAAAATGAATCCAAAGAGGCCCACTCCACAACACATCATAATTAAAATGGCAAAATTCCAAGACAAAGGGAGAATCTTAAAGGCAGCAAGGGAAAAACAGGAAGTAACATACAAGGGAGCCCCAATAAGGCTAGCACCTGACTTCTCAATGGAAACGCTCCAAGCCAGAAGGGAATGGCAACAAATATTCCAAGCAATGAAAAGAAAAGGCCTGCATCCAAAACTACTCTATCTAGCAACTCTCAATTAAAATGGAAGGCCAAATAAAGGGCTTCCCAGACAAAAGAAGTCTAAAAGAATACACCTCCACCAAACCAGCACTGCAAGAGATGCTAAAGGGACTGCTTTAAGAAGAGGAAGAAAAACAGTGAAAGACAAAGGAATAAAGGTACAAAGGGAGTAAAATGGCAATGAATAAGTACCTATCAATAATAACTTAAATGGTAATGGATTAAATGCTCCAATCAAAAGACACAGAATAGCTGAATAGATAAAAAATCATGACCGACACATATGCTGCCTAAAGAGACCCACCTCAGGAGCAAAGACCTACACAGGCTGAAAGTGAAGGACTGGAAACAAATATTCAAAGCAAATGGACAGGGAAAAAAAGCTGTGATAGCAATACTCATATCAGACAAAATAGACTTCAAAACAAGGACCATAAGAAGAGACCCAGAAGGACACTTCATAATACTTGAGGAAGGGAAAATCCATCAAGAAGATGTAGACATCATAAGTATATATGCACCCCACACAGGAGCACCCAAATATATAAGGAAAATCTCGGAGGACTTCAAGAAAGATGTCCACAGCAACACAATTATATAGTAGAGGATTTTAACACACCACTGTCAAAAATGGACAGATTTTCCAAACAAAATACCAACAAAGATACTGTGGCACTGAACAATGTCCTAGATCAAATGGACTTAACTAATACATATATAGATAGACACTTTCATCCCAAAGAAACAAAAAAACATTCTTTTCAAATGCACATAGAACATTTTCAATGATAGACGACATGGTAGGACACAAAATAAATCTCAACAAATTCAAGAAAATTGAAACCATATCAAGCATCTTCTCAGACCACAAGGACCAGAGGCTAGAAACCAACCTCAAGGAAAAAAAAACCCAAAACACTCAAATTCATGGGGATAGAATAGAATGCTATTAAAAAATGAAGGGGTTAGTAATGAAATCAAGGAAGAAGTCAAAAAAGTTTCTGGAAACAAATGAAAATGAACTCACAACAACCCAAAACCTATGCAACACAGCAAAGGTAGTCCAGAGTGTCCCACTGTATCATAGTGATACAAGCCTACATAAAAAAGGTAGAAACATTTCAAATAAAAAACCTAACCCTGTATCTACAAGAACTGGAAGAACAACAAGGACACTCAAGAGCAAGTAGAAGGAAGGAAATAACCAAGATCAGAGCACAATTAAATGATAGAGACTAAATGAAAAGTTCTGAGGATTAATAAATCCAGGAGCTGGTTCTTTGAAAAGGTAAACAAATAGAGAAGCCTTTAAGCAGACTCATAAAGAAAAAAAAAGAGAGGACCCAAATAAACACAATCAGAAATGAAAGAGAGATTACAATTGATACCACAGAAATACAAAGGAATTTAAGAGTGGTATGAAGAACTATATGCCAAGACATTTCATAACCTAGGTGAAATGGACAAATTTCTAGAAAAATATAATCTTCCCAAATTAAATAAAGAAGCAGAAAGCCTGAACACTCCAATTACAACTGACGAAATCTAAGCAGGAACTGAAAAACTCCTGGCACACAAAAGCCCTGGACCAGACCATTTCACAGGGGAATTTTACAAACCATTTAAGTAAAAGCTAACCCCTATCCTTTTCAGACTATTCCAAAAGATCCAAGAGAAGGGAAGACTCCCAAACTCTTTTTATGAAGCCAGCATCATCCTAAATCCAAAACCACATAAAAAACCAACAAAGAAAGAAAACTACAGCCCAATATCACTTATGAACACAGATGCTGAAATCCTCAACAAAATACAGGTAAACCACATCCAGCAATACATTAAAAAGATCATAAAACATGGTAAAGTGGGATTCATCCCAGGGTTGCAGGGATGGTACAAAATTTGCATATCAAAAAATGTAATACATCACATAAACAAAAGGAAAGACAAAAATCATATGATCACATCAATAGATGCAGAAAAAGCATTTGATAAGGTACAGCACCCATTTATGATAAAAACTCTCAGCACAATGGAAGTAGAGGCAGTATTCCTCAACATATTAAAAGCCACATATGAGAGACCTACAGCCAACATCATACTCAATGGGCAAAAACTAAAATCTTTTCCACTAAGATCAGGAACAAGGCAAGGTTGTCCACTTTCACTGCTTCTATTCAACATAGTATGGGAAGTCCTAGCCACAGCAATCACACAAGAAAAAGATATAAAAGGTGTACAAATTGGAAAGGAGGAAGTAAAACTCTGATTGTTTGCAGATGACATGATAATGTACATAGAAAATCCTATAGACTCCATCAAAAACTGCTCAATCTAGTAAGTGAATTTGGCAAAACAGCAAGATACAAAGTCAATATTCAGAAATTGAAGTCATTTTTGTTCATCGACAATGAAATATCTGAAACAGAAATCAGGAAAAAAATCCGATTTGATATAGCAAAAAGAAAAATAAAGTACCTAGGAATAAACCTAACCAAGGAGGTTAAAGACCTGTACTCAGAAAACTACACAACAGTAAAGAAAGAAATTAAGGAAGACACAAGCAAATGGAACCATATACCCATGTTCAAGGACTTGAAGAATTGACATCATCAAAATGTTTATGCTACCCAAAGCAATTTATAGAGTCAATGCATTCCCTATTACAGTACCAATGGCATATTTCACAGATATAGAACAAACACTACAGAAATTTATAGGGAACCATAAATGACCCTGAATAGCTGCAGCAATTTTTAGAAAAAACAAAGTAGGAGAAATAACAATACCTGACATCAAACTCTATTACATGGCCACTGTGATCAAAACAGCCTAGTACTGGCAAAAGAACAGACACATAGACCGATGGAACACAAAAGACAGCCCAGAAATAAACCCAATTCTATATGCTCAATTAATATTCAACAAAGGGGGCAGAAGCATAAAATAGAGCAAAAATAGCCTCTTCAACAAATGGTGTTGGGAGATCTGGACAGCTACATGCAAAAAAAATGAAACTCCACCAACTTACACCATACACAAAAATAAATTCAAAGCAGATAAAAGACTTATAAGTTGTGACACAATGAAAGTCCTAGAGGAGAACATAGGAACGAAAATCTCAGATATTCCATGCAGCAATATTACCAATATGTCAGCCACAACAAGCGACATAAAGGAAAGAATGAATGGGATCTCATCAAAATAAAAAGCTTCTACACAGCTAAAGAAAACAGCTTTAAAATGAAAAGAGAACCAACTGTATGGGAAAGTAGATTTGCCAATGATACCTCAGACAAGGGTTTAATCTCCAAAATATATAAAGAACTTACACGACTCCACTCTAAGAAGACAAGCAACCCAATTAAAAAATGGGCAAAGGACCTGAACAGACACTTCTCCAAGGAGGACATACAGAGGGTCCAGAGACACATGAAAAAATGCTGAGTATTGCCATCTATCAGAGAGATGCAAATTAAAACCATAGTGAGATACCACTTGACACCAGTCAGAATGGCCATCATAAACAAAACAAAAAACAAGTGTTGGAGAGGTTGTGGAGAAAAAGGGACCCTAGTACACTGTTGGTGGGATTCCAGACTGGTACAACCACTATGGAAAACAGTATGTAACTTCCTCAGAAAACTAAAAATTGCTGCCTTTTGACCCAGCAATTCCACTGCTGGAATTATACCCTAAGAACCCTGAAACACCAATCCAGAAGAACCTATGTACCCCAATGTTCATAGCAGCACAATTTACAATAGCCAAGTGCTAAAAGCAGCCTAAGTGCCCACCAGTGAATGGATGGATCAAAAAACTATGTTACATTTACATGATGGAATACTACTCAGGAGAAAGAAAGAAGGAGCTCTTACCCTTAGCAACAGCATGGATCGGTCTGGAGAGTATTATGCTAAGTGAAATAAGCCAGGCAGTGAAAGACAAATACCATATGATGTCACCTAGAAATGGAACCTAATCAAGGAAACAAACAATCAACCAAAATATTACCGAAGACAGTGAAATTAAGAACAAACTGACAGCAATTGGAGTGGGGTGAGAGGGCATAATGGGGGGAAAAGTGGGAATGGTTTCCAAGAACATGTATCAAGGACAAATGGACAAAACCAAAGAGGGGTAGGATCAAGGTGGGAAGTGGGGATGGCTGGGGTGGGTGGGACTGGTGTGGGGAAAATGGAGACAACTGTACTTGAACAACAATAAAATTTTTTTAAATAAATAAATAAAAAGAAAAATATACAAAATTAAAAAAACAAAGGGAAGAGCAATCAAATCTAAAACCTTAATATCCATCCTACCAACACCTGGATGTACTTTTAAAAACCATTTAGAAACTTCATATTTTGCTCAGTATATAAAATTCTGTATTCAAAGGTAATTTTGTAAGGAAAACCATGTTATACAGAATACAAGATATATTCCTAAAGAAACAAGGTGAATTTTAAAAAATTTTAAAGAAAATTTTAAAAACAATTGCACTTATTGCTGCACTCATTTGAATTCACTTCAGGTAACTCATCCAACTTTTTGCCTTACCTAACCAACACTGAGTTGATTTTTCCTGTGGGCTTCAAAATTCCTGAAAACCCTAACTATTGATAGAGGCGTTATTTCTTTCTTTCTTTTTTTTAAATGTATATTATTGATTATGCTATTACAGTTGTCCCATTACCTCCCTTACATTTCCCTCCACCCTGAACACCCTCTCCCACCCACATTCCCCCCTTTAGTTCATGTCCATGTGTCATAAAGTTCTTTAGCTTCTACATTTCCCATACTATTCTTGCCCTCCCCCTCTCTATTTTCTA
>CM052542.1:90650857-90666217 GCA_028533065.1 Trachops cirrhosus | reverse complement strand
TTTGTTCAAATATCTTTTCCACTTGTTGTTTTTCCTCTTCTCCTTCTGGTGCCCCTATAATTCGGATGTTGGAATGTTTAAAGATGTCCTGGAGGTTCCTAAGCCTCTCCTCATTTTTTTTAATTCTTATTTCTTCATTCTTTTCTGAATGTATGTTTTTTTCTTTCTTCTGATCCACTCTATTGATGTGAGACCCATCTTTCATTCCATCACTATTGGTTCCCTGTGCATTTTTCTTCATTTCACTTATTGTAGCCTGCATTTTTTCATCTAATTTGTGACCAAAATCAACCAATTCTGTGAGCATCCTGATCACCAGTGCTTTGAACTGTGCATCTGATACGTTGGCTATCTCTTGGTCGCTTAAAAGAATGGGTTCTGGGGCTTTCCATTCTTCTTCTGTTTGAGCCATCTCTTTGCTGTTTTTTGGTCTTGTCGAGCACCTGTAGTGAGGGGTGGGGTCTTAGGTGTTCACCAGGGTGGGGAACCCCAGTAGCTGGGGTGTGACGCTGTATGTGGGGGTGGGGTCCTAGAAGGAACAATGGCACTTGCTCCACTCTCTGTAGGACCCCAGACCCCTCCACCACTTTCTGCGAGCCCACTGGGCCCCTCTGGTGCCAAGTCCCATGTGGGTGGGCCTGTGCACCCAGCGGGACCTTCCTCCTCAGTCAGTGACCCAAAGCTCTATTTTCTGGCACTGAGACCCTGAGTTGGGCACAGTGCCTTGCTTCCCAATGGCCGCCTCACTGGGTCTGCTGGTCCCCAACCCCCAGCCAAGGTCCACCAGCCACCGCCACTTGTACTCCCAGGGTCTGCCCGCTGCAGTCTTGCCCGCTGCGCCAGTTGCTCTGTTCTCAGCTCTGCGTCCCACCCCCACCCAACCCTGCCCCTAAGAACTACCTGTCTGGATGAACGTGTCTAATTTTAAATCCTTGGGTGTCTGACTTCCATACACTTCAATTTTCTGTCAGTTTTGGTTGTTATTTTGTTTCTATATTATTGTTGTCCCTATCTTGGTTGTGCGAGGAGGCACAGTACGTCTACCTATGCCTCCATCTTGGCCGGAAGCTCTTGAGGCATTATTTCTAAAATAGCTAATTACTAAACTACAAGAGATGCAGAAGTTAAATTTGGTTTTAGTAGTTTGTTCCCAATTCCTCCTCGGAGATGAAGTATTCTATATTTACTTTACAATAAAGTTTCTTAATCTAGCTCAGAAAAAACATATTATAATTATTTTGTTGACCTCATTAATTAAAATTAAGAATTTTTACTGATCCAAAATCAATGTGCATAACTATCAAAGAATCAGTATCTAGAATATTTAAAGAACTACAAATCAACATAAAAGATGCACAATGTAGAAGACCAATAGGCAGTGGCTGTTGTGGTGGGCTGCACAGTAATGCCTTCCACTGGTTCATGTCTGCCTGCATCCAGGCCCCTGGAAGCTCTGTCCCACACTGACACTAGCCTCTGTGGTGATGTGACTTGCAAACAGAAGTTTAAAAAGTGCCTGTACATTGGCATCTGCCTTCACTTGCTGCTTGTTTGAAAACCTTTACTCTACCACCTGAAGATGCTCAGATTAGTCTTCTGGAGGATAAAAACCATGCAGGAAGGGGCCCCAACCACTTCCACTGTCCAGTAATCCTGACCAACACAGAACTGTCAGCTAAAGAAAATAGATATTAAAGTTTCATCAGAAGTCAAAAAAATGCACACGCTGAGATACCATTTCACACCCACTATACTGGCAAAAATTGATAAGCTGAAGAATACCAAGTGCTGTGTAAGACATGGACCATCTGTAACTCTCACCCCTGCTGCTGAAAAAAAAAATGGTGCTATCTATCAAAGGTGAAAATGTATGATTCTACAGCCTAGCAACTCTTCTACTAAGGATATTTCTAAGAAATCCTTGTACATGTGCACCAGGAGGTAAGTATAATTATGTTTATATCAGTAGTGACCACAGTAGCCCCAAAGAGTGCACAAGTCAGCCCCCATCAATGGTAGAACAGGTGCATGACTGTGCTGCATGCATACAATAAGTCTGAATGCAGTGGCAAGTGTGAATACTCCACTGCAGCACAGCCTAGACAGCAGTGTTGAAGAAGCATGCATGCTGTGTGAGTCCACAAAGAAATCTGTCAGCAGGTGAAAGTAAGGTACAGCTAGTTTAAGGAGAGGTACATACACACAGTGCCTTTAACACAATATGTAGGGCAGTGGTTATCTATGGTGGGAGGTGGGGGACTAGAGAATTCTGGGTTGTGTAATGTTCTACTTGATTCTGGTTGGTGAGTATATGGGTGCTCATCTGATTATTGTCCTTTAAATTGCATATATGATTTTTAATTTATCATAAACTATCCTTATTTTGTCTTCATTTTAAACAGCTTTATACACATGTTCTTTTGTTATGTGCTCTACAGGGTTGGGCAAAAGTAGGTTTACAGTTGTTTGTATGGAAAATACTATGATGCTTAATAAATAATAATAATACAAGAATAAACTTCCACATACAACTGTAAACCTACTTCTGCCCGACCCTGTATTTCATAATTAATTTTTTAAAAAATACATATGAGACATAATTTAAAGTTCAGTTTGCTAATATGAAAAATAAAACTAGACCATGAAGGACAGCCTTGATGAAGAGCTGACTAAGCAGCTAGTCTGTCAGAACAGAGGAGCTGGAAACACTCGTGCACATGTTTTTGGAAGGGAGAGCTCATGAGTGCAGCTGGGAGGAACTTCTTCCTGAAGTCACAGGACAGGCAACAGACAAAGATGTGTGACTGCCCACACCATCCTAGTCAGGAAGAGGGCTGGTTTTGCATACGACCAATGTTAGCACAGACATTCCAGAAGTGTCCCTGCAGGAAGACCCTAATACAGGACGTGGTGGGTGGTGAGCTCAGTTGGCCTTGCGAGTTCACTGGCTTTCCTTTGGAAGAACACTTACTTGAAGGTTAATATAAAGTGCAGGGAAAAGGACAGAGGAGTTTTTCGGAAGGGATAAAGCTCTCCAAGGCCATCCTTAATATGCCACTGGCTAGTTACTAGGAATTAAAGGAAAAATTGCAACACTCAATCTGTGTATGTGGGTTTGGGGTTGGGTGGAGGTGACCTAATTTTGTTCTTTGTTATTTCACTGCTTGCTCCCTCATGCTCTGCAACCCAAACTCCAAGTCTGGTGTCTCTGGACAATATCCACACAATCATGGAATTTTAGGACCCCTCCCCCCAAAAAGGGGAAAAAGAGCATTACAGTTGAATGCAGTTGTAATTCCCGGTAAGATGTCACTTCATCTTAGACAGTGGTAAGTCTAACTGGAAAGAAACTAACCAACTTCCTGTACCATGAGCCCTCCTTCTCCACTGAAAACCCTTACTCACCATGCCGATGCAGTGTTCCCCTGGAAATGGAAGTCAGAGGGGACCTGAAGAGTCTGCCTAACATCAGTGTTTCCTGTCCTCATCATCAAGCATGTGTCACATTCACTCATCACATAGAATAGACTACTCAGGACTGCTCATGATCAGAACCTAAACATACAGATCAGAGCCCAGATCCATGTTTACAACTGAACACAGGAACAAGGAGGCACTTCAGGTTTCCACATCCCCTCTACTCCTCCCAGGTTATCTAAGCATGGTCATTAACCTTTATGATAAGCCAAACAATTCCACGTTAACTTCACACAATTTCAAAAAGACACTTGCAGCTGCCCATGAGGGAAAGGGAGGAGGAGGAAAAGATGACAGCAATGAGTGTTCATACCCGTGACCCCATTAGGCATATCATTCCTATTTCATCCTCACAACCACCATGCAAAGTAGGCATCACTGCATCTTACAAATGAGGAGAGAAGCTCAAAAATGTTAAGTCACAGTCCTAGATATAAAACAGGTTTGAACCTAAGCATCCTGATTTCAAAAATTACTTCATCACAGTGCTTTAACTGAGCCACTTTGTGCATCAAAAACTAGCTATTTTCTGTTCCTTTTTAATTATATTTCATTGATTATGCTATTGTAGTTGCCCCAATTTCTCTTCCTCTGCCCCCTTACACCCAGCACCCCCCACTCCCTCAGGCAATCCCCACACCTTGTTCATGTCCATGGGTCATGTGTGTAAGTTCTTTGGCTACTCCATTTCCTATACTGTACTTTATATCCCCATGGCTATTCTGTAACTGCCTATTTGTACTTATTAATCCCCTCACCTCCTCATCCATTCCCCTACAACACCCTCCCATCTGGCAATCACCAAAACACTCTCCGTATCCATGATTCTGTCTCTGTACTCCTTGTTTAGTTTGTTTTTTAGATTCAACTGTTAATAGATATGTATTTATTGCCATTTTATTGTTCATTGTTTTGATCTTTCTCTTAAATAAGTCCCTTTCACATTTTATATAATAATGGTTTGGTGATGATGAACTCCTTTAGTTTTTTCTTATCTGGGAAGAACTTGATCTGCCCTTCAATTCTAAATGATAGCTTTGCTGGGTAGAGAAACCTTGGCTGTAGGTACCTGCTTTTCACAACTTTGAATATTTCTTGCCAATTCCTTCTAGCCTGCAAAGTTTCTTTTGAGAAAGCAGCTGACAGTCATGGGAACTCCCCTGTAGACAACTAACTTCTTTTCTGTTGCTGCTTTTAAGATTCTCTCTTTATCTTTAGCCTTTGACAACTTTCATAATGGAGCATATTTTTATGTTCCCTCAAAAGGTTTCCTGAGTCCAGTAAGTAATGTTGAGGATTACCGAAGTACTGTAGATTCCCAGTCTTTAAGAGTCCCCAAACTCAGGGAGTTTACAAAGGCCATTAAAGATTAAGAGTGCCTGGAGGCAACTTTACCTGGAAAATCAGAAAGTCAAGGAATGATAGCAAAAACAATATTTACAATGAATTTCCTTAATTGGTTAGTATATTTATTGTGGTGACTTTCAGAGAAAAATCTTGACAAATCTGGTCTCAGTTCAAGAAGTATGAAGGAAACATGGAAAATCCTGATGCTATTTTACAGAGCCCCATATTTGTCTCTCTAAAACTCAATTTCCTGTTTACTAACACATCAGTTTAGAGGTGTAGCTTGTCCAAGAGAAATCAAAATTAATTTACTTTCCATTTCCAGTTAACACTTGGAAAGGAAAATTACTGATTTTCATGTGAAGAACTAATGTGCAAGTTACTCTGGCAGACTCTGAGGGTCTGAGAATCCAGACTGAAATCACCACAGGAAACATAAGTTACACCGAAGAGGGAAGTCCAGTTATAGCAGAGGCTGATGTTGGCCATGAGCTGAAGACAGAAGAAAGTGACCATAAGCATGCGCCTCACCATGACCATGGCAGTGGGCAGTTCTGCTCACCAACTTTGTGTCTGAAAACTTCAGAGTAGCAACAAGCTGACCCTTGAAAGACATGGTCTGTAGGTCCTCTGAGAGTATAGAAATGATGCCTCCACAAACAACTGTGCCCTGGCAATGCGAGTATGTGGTGACAGAGGCTAGAGCTACCCCTTCCCCTGTGTGGACAGCTAGGTCCCTTAGTAGAAGGCTGCCAAAACCACTGTGGGGAGCCAGAAAACAGCAAGGGTGGTGAGAACTATGCTCACTTCCTTAGAGACAATAATGGGCTCCTGTTTGAGGACTGAAACCCCAGGGCAGGCCCAAGGCCAATTACCTTAGCCATGCATCTACCTTTGTGTCCACACCACATGGAACAGAACTGCAATTTTACAGTGGTGTGAAAAGTGTGTGAAGAAACCTCACCTCAGCTGGGAGGGCTGTTCTCAGATGCCTGTAGAGGCCAGTGGCAGACAGGGACCTGTCTGGGCTGTTTTAGGGATGAAACAGGCTGTTTTGAGGGCCAGGTATTGGTTTCTTGAGGCTGTGGTTTTCAGGGATGTAGATAACTCCATTCCCAGATTTCATCCCTGTATTTGCCTGGTAGAAATTCTGATAACATCTTCTCTTACTAACTGGCATTCTTGGGTTTTCCTCATTCTGCCAGCTTACTCCTAGTATGACTATTAGGTCAAACTACTCTCATCTTATACACAGTCTCACACAGCATAGGGCTCCATACATTTAATTTGAATCTCACATGTGGCATTGCTTTGTGGTATTTCCAAAGCAGAAGGAAGACAGAATTGCATTCATGGGTAAAAACCAGTACTTACCTCTTTGCCTAAAGACCTAATACAATATAATATGACTCTTCTTAATACTACCAGAGGTATATATATCATGACCAATTGGCTATATGCCCCTTTGCAACACTGATCCTAAATGCAAAAGTTACCCGAGAAAGATTTGCATGTTTTGTTGTGATTTGTGTGTCCTTATTAAATTCTCCCCCTTACATTTTATCTCCAGCTCAGATTAGAACCCATTATTTTAGAGTCCATAAATACATCCTTCAAATAGTACAAGGAAAACTGAAAAATACCTAAAGATGATTTGCTAAACTTTCATTTAAGAAAACTGTTTCCTTTGGAATATAGGCAGCAGAAGGCCAATAGAATAGAAAATAACCTACAATTTTACATTGCACTGTTTAGTGATCAATGCTAACAACAGAAGCTGTTGCTCATGAAAAAACGAGCTGGGCAAAGAACAAGAGAATCACCAACTGACCAATGCTGTTATGCTGCATACATACTCAGTACCAACTTCTCTTGGGTTCTAATCCATTCACACACTCATTCATCCATTCACTCACTGGCTCATCCATTCACTCACTTATTCACTCACCCATTCACTCATCCATTCATTCACTCACTCATCCACTTACTCCATGGCTCAGCCCCTCGCTTGCTCACTCGCTCATCCTTTCATATATTCATTCATCCACTCACTCACTGACTCATCCATTCATTTGTTCATTCACTCATCCATACATACATTCACTCATCCATCCATCCATCCATCCATTCATTCATTCATCCATCCACTCACTCTCTCATCCATCCATACATTCATTCATGCATCAATACATTCACTCACTCATTCATTCACCTACTCATCCACTCACTCACTGGCTTATCCATTCACTCGTTCACTCATCCATTTATATATTCACTCATATCTATTCATTTATTTACTCATCCATTCATTTATTCACAAATCCATTAATTCATTCATCCATATATTCACTCATCCTCTCATACCTTCACTTATCCACTCCCTGCTTCATCCACTCACATGGTCACTCACTCACCCATCCATACATTCACTCCTCCATTCACTCATTTATTGGCAAATCTGTCCACTCACTCATCCATTCATTGATTCACTCATTCATTCACTCACTGGCTCATCCATTCACTTGCTCACCCACTCATTCATTCATTCAGTCAGTCATTTATTCAAATCCATTCACTCTTCCATTCAACATGTCTCAGATGTCTTGTAGGATCACTGAATTGTGAGAAGCTAGGATTCAGAGGGATGACAAAAAGGAAAAAGTAACAGTCTTGTCCTCAAGTGATTTCTAGTAAAATGAGGAGACACAGTGATGCACACTGAACAGAACACAATGAACAACAACAAAAAAAGACCTCTCACCTGAAAAGTTATAAACAAAGTGCTATAGTAATCCAGAAGGGCAATTAATTCCAACCAACTCATTGTTGGAACATGAGGTAAATTTTAATGGAGGAGATATTTAAATTAGCTGTTTAAGAGTAAGTATGATTTTGGTTTGAAAAGTGGGGAAACAGGGAGCATGTAGCAAGCTTATAGCATAAGCTCCTCAGTTCAGTCCATGTAGGCATCCACCTCTCCCCTTCCACTGGAACCACCTTTATGAAACTTCCATACATAGGGGTCACTTGTGTGTACTCACATCCTCTCACACAGGACTACTCTTTTTTCTCAGCAAGTTCCTCCTTGGCTCAGGTGACTCCATCCCCCTTGGCCCCAGTGGCTACTCTCAGTCTTCTCCCACATCTAGGTCACAGTACCCTGGGCTCTGTGTATCCTCTCTCTAGAGATCTCTCCAGCCCATGGCATTAATACTGCCTCTGTGAAGGATGATGATACAAATTATAGCAAACCAGGAATGCTGTGAGAATGAAAGGGGGTCTTTTTATAATGAGGCTGGGACAGGTATAGACAAGGACTGTCCTGGAAAACAAGAACATGCCACTCTTTCTAAATGCCATTGACTCTAACAATCTATATCTCTAGCTTGTATAACCAATTGAATACTTGCCATCTTTACTTGGACATTGTTGGAAACCGCCCTGCCTGGTTTCAGAAACTGTAACCCCTCGTGGCTAAGGCTCAGTAGAAAGACCTTGGGACCATAAGCCACTTAGAAGACAAAGCTTATCTTCCTTGTAGGAGTACCACCTCTGTCCCCTTTCACTTCACCCTGTTTGGGCCCAGGGGGATGATTGGTTAGCCAATAATGGGTAAGATTCCACAAAAGAGGGATGACCTAAGACAGGCACAGTCATGAAGGGGTCCTCAGGGAAGGACTTGGATGGCTATAGAGAAAGGGGGTGATGGACCCTCACCCCTTGGCTTTGACATAGCCTGAGTCCTCATTCTGTCTGCAAGAAGTCTCCTAATCTCTTGGCTGCCTTACTTCCCCTACCTAACTTAAGCCTGAAACAAGCCTTAAGCCTGAAACAATGCTGGAGGTGGGTATTGCCCTGTGCTGGAAAAGGTGGGTTCCCTGGGGTGATCAGGTCTAAGAAAGAATGCATAAAATCCTATGAAACCTACTTTGCTAATACCCTCAAATTAAATAAGGGTCCAAGCATGAAGTGAGTTTATTCCCCAAAGTTTTATGGCCCTTTAACTGTCTAACTCTGACTCAGAATAAGCCCTCAGAGTTCTATGAATGTTATCTACTGTTTAATCATTTCTGACAATGATTGATGAGCTTGACATATACACCCTATATTCCTATGCAAATTAAACCCAATAAAAGCCCATTGAGGAACAGGTTCTTGGTCCTTCTCCTTTGAGAGACTGACCACCTTTCCTCCCCAAGCAGATCATGTCTTGGTAGACTTATTCTCATCCTTGGCGACCAGGGGTGAGGTGTACGGGGGAGCTGCAGGTGGAACCCCCCTCCCTGACGGGATATATAACAGAAACTTCAATCTTCACATGCTCCAATTATAAATTTTTATATTCCCTTTGAATATTTAGTAGTCTTTGCAACTTTGGTATATCATATTCATATCCATCCCATTGCTGAAGTCAAAACTCTAGGAGAGTGAGTCAGAAGTAGGAGGCCTACTTGGGTTGACCAAATATCCAGTTAGACCACCACCAGGGCAGGACAGTAAGTAAAGAAACACAGACTTCCTCTCTTGGGCTCATTTCCATCAACTCCTGTTTTCCCGGTGACCACTCAGTTCCCAGTACTGGGATATGTAAAGCAATAAGGCCTGGTGGCATTCTTGACATCTGAGGGTTAGGACCCAGAAACAGACATGTGACACACATATGATGATCCACAGTACAGGGAGACACCAGAAGGTGGTATTCAGCTTTGCTGCCAGCTCACTCACCCAGGAGCTTTAAGACTCCCTAAGCTCAGCTTCTACCAGACGAATAACAGCAAAATTCCTGGGGTGGGACCAGGCATAGGATTTCTGAAACTCACTCAGGTAATTCTAACTTGCTGCCAAAGTTGAGAACACTAGGACAAAGGAACACATAAGACAGGACAGCAACACAGATGAGAGAAAATGACTCTTCCTGGGAGTAGTTTATGACTGGCGAAATGGAAGGAAAGAGAAATAACATTAAAAGGAAAGAGAGTAATACACTATCCACATGATAGGTTTTACATGACACACCTTTATTATACAAACTCTGCACTCAATGGAGAAAATATTGGGAAATCAAATCCTCGAGTCTCAATCCAATTGCTCAAGGGAACTGTGGACAACAAAACAACTGTGATAGCAGCTTTCTGTGGACACTGATGCTCAGATCCAAGAAGAAGAGAAAGATTCCTGAAGAGACTAGAGAAACATAGATATGCACGAAAAAACCCACAGTGAAAGAGGGAGCCACAGATCTGATGGAACAATAAGGGTAAAATCTGAGGCTGAGGTGTGTATGTGAGTGCAGGAATGACATTTTTAAAATCTGATCTTCTGCTAACAAAATGTTATACAACCTCACTGTAAGAAACTGAAAAAGATAAAAGGAAAAGAAAGACACATGGGAAACCATCAATTGAAAAAGCAGCCTATGGCCCTGGCTGGTATGGCTCAGTGGATTAAGTGCTGTACTGGGAAACAAAGGGTCACTGGTTCAATTCTCAGTCTAGGTCACATGCCTGGGTTGTGGGCCAGGTCCCTGGTTGGGGGTACATGAGAGGCAACCACACGTTGATGTTTCCCTCTCTTTCTTCCTCCTTTTCCCTCTCTAAAAAGAAATAAAGTCTTTTTTAAAAGGAAAGAAAAAGTGGCCTATGGAATGGGAGAAAGTATTTGCAAACCACATATCTGATAACAAATTAATATCTAAAATATATAAATTACTCATTAACTTAATGACAGAAAGAAACAATCCAATTTAAAAACAGGCAGAGGAATTCAATAGACATTTCTCCAAAGAAGACATCCAAATGGCCAACAGGTGCATGAAATGGTGCTCAACATCACTAATCATCAGGGAAATGCAAATCAAAATCCCAATGAGACATCACCTCACACCTGCCAGAATGACTATTATTGAAAAGACAAGAGATAACAAGTGTTGGTGAGGACGTGATGAAAAGGGAATCTTTGTGCATTGTTGGTGAGTATGTAAATTGGTAGAGCCATTGTGGAAATCAGTTACCTGAAAAATCAAAATTAGAACTACCTTAGGACCCAGTAATTCCACTTGTAGATACATATCCAAAGGAAATAAAAAAAGGATATGGACTGATTTACTGTCAAGATGGCAGAATACACAGATATGGCTCACCTCTTCACACAATCACATCAAAATTACAACTAAAATATAGAAAAACCATCATTCAGAACCATCAGAAACTGAGTTGAATGGAAGTCTGAGAACCATGGAATTAAAGAAACCACATCCGTCCAGACTGGTAGAAGGGGTGCAGATATAGAATGACTGGTCCCACACCTAAGTGCAGTAGAAAAAAATTCAAGAGAGATATCAGGGGTGAGAACAGTGCCACACCAGACCCCCAGCCCAGGGTTCCAGTGCTAGGAAGGTAAGTCCCCACAACTTCTGGCTACAAACAACAGAGGGATTGAGTAGGTGAAGAAATTTCTGGAGCCCCAACAAGTTCTTCTTAAAGAACCCACAACACAGACTCACCTTCTCAGACTCATTCCCTCTGAGCTCCAGCACTGGGGTAGCAGCTTGAAAGGCAGCAGTGGACTACTGAGAGAAACTGAAATGTGTGGCATCAAGGCAAGCAGAGGCCATCGTTTCTTTTTTTAAACCTTCCCACCCCACCCAACCACCGAGTCAACAAACTGGTGCCATAGCTGAGATTCCATCAACCTGACTAACTGTTTTATCCAACTTGGAGATCCCCAGAGACTCTGCCCCACTGAACTTATCAGCCCACCCATGCTACTTTTCCATATGAATAGCTGGTCTTGGCTCATGCTTCACAACTTTCTAAATCCTATCAGACAAGCAATAGCTGACCTCAGTGAGTCCCAGGCAAGGCACTAGCAGCAGCCAGCCTAAATTCACAGCTTGGCTTTACCTGGGAATCTCCAAGCCAAACACAAGTAGCATCCATCTCAAACTGCTTTATAGCTCAGGCAGTGTGGCCCTGGGCAAAACATAGGTGGGGGTTGACCTTGGGCTGTACCACCCAAGAAATTCAGTGCCAGCAAACCCAGCAGACAACTACAGACCACATCAAAGCACCACCACCCTGCCCCTGCACAGCTGATCCTCCAAGGACAGCAGAGGCTGGTGGTCAGTGGTCACAGCCAATCCTTATATCTGACTGGCCTGAGTAAATCCCTCTCATTGGTCTGTCAACAGCAACCAAGGCTCAACTACAAAAGGAGGGCTCAACTCAGTCCACATAAAGGGTGCACCTTGAGTACCCAGCTTCGGTAACATGGGACACTGTGCCACTGGACCGTTTTAGGACACCTACTACATTAGGCCACACTACCAAGACACAGAGGCAAAGCAGCCCTACCTAATACATAGAAACAAACATAGAGAGGCTGTCAAAATGAGGAGACAAAGAAATATGGCCCAAATGAAAGAACAGATCAAAACTGCAGAAAAAGAGCTAAACAAAATGGAGATAAGAAATCTATCAGATGCAGAGTTCAAAATAATGGATGCTCAAGGAGCTCAGTGAGGACCTCAGCAGCATAAAAAAGATCCAGTCAGAAACAAAGAATATACTAATTGGAACAAAGAATAATTTACAGGGAAACAACAGTAAAGTGGATGAAGTCAAGAATCAAACCAATGATTTGGAATATAAGGAAGCAAAAAACAACCATGTAGAATGAGAAGAAAAAAGAATCCAAAAAAATGAGGACTAAGCAGCCTGCTTATACAGGCTGCTTAAAAATGAGTTTAAGAAGCCTGTGGGAAAACTTCAAGAGGTCCAACATTTGCATCATAGGGGTGCCAGAAGGAGAAGAAAAAGAGCAAGAAATTGAAAATGTATTGGGAAAAATAATTAAAGAAACCCTCCCTAATTTGGTGAAGGAAATAGACATGCAAGTCCAGGAAGCACAGAGTCCCAAACAAGATGAGCTCAAGAGTCCCACTCCAAAACATATCATAATTAAAATGCCAAAGGTTAAAGAAAAAGAATCTTAAAAGCAGCAAGAAAAAAGAAGTTAGTTGCCTACAGGGGAGTTCCCATAAGACTGAGAGCTGATTTCTCAAAAGAAACTTTGCAAGCTAAAAGGAATTAGCAAGAAATATTCATGAAAAGTAGGGATCTACAGCCAAGATTGCTATACCCAACAAAGCTATTATTTAGAATTGATGGACAGATGAAGACTTTCCCAGACAAGAAAAACAAAAAAAGCTAAAGGAGTTCATCATCACCAAACCATTATTATATGAAATGTTAAAGGGGGAGGAAGGGAAGATGGTGGCATGGTAGGAAGGAGCAGATTCCACTTCCCCCTACATATGGGAGAAAAACCTAGCCAATCTACAGAGGAATAGAACCAACAGTCAACAGTATCACAGCATATATGAAAATAGGAGATCAAAAATTATAGTGGACATTGAAAAACCAGATGGTAAGGAGAGTGCTTCAGGACAATAAGGGCCCAGAGATCAGCAGGGGGACCAGGGGGTGCTGCAGCCCCAGGCCCAGGGCTCACCGGGTCTCCCACAGGGTTCTTGGGAGAGAGCTGGGTCAACCGCTCCCTCCCTGGACAAAGAAGGATTGAGCAGCACTGGAAGAGACTACATTGCTTGAAAGCACAGAGAGGGAAGTGAGGACTGAGTGGCAAACACACTGGCTATGAGCACCCACGCATAGCCCCGGGAAGAGTGTGCTCTGGAGCCAGTGCGACCAAGGGCAGCCTGGCCATGCGCCTGCACCTACAACCCGGGGAGAGTGTGCTTTGTGGGAGAGCCAGAGCCCACAATCGTAAACCCCGGGGGAAGCGCACTCTGTAGAAATCCACAGCCATAGGCCCAGGGGTAGGCGCACACCCCATAGGAGACCTGGAGCCCACACCCATAAAGCCAAGGGAAGCGTGCTTGGGAGGGCCTGGATCCCACCCCCAGGGCCCTGCAGAGAGGAACCAGACTGGCTCTGCAGAGAGTGCACGACTGAGTGCTGAATAAGAAGAAAGGAATAAAAGCCAAACCAATCGCCCCTCAGCCTGCTGCAGCCAGCAAGACCAGAAAAACCGGTTTGGCCAGTTTGAAACCAACAAGAGGTTTTGTTTGTTTGTTTGATTTTTTAAATTAATTTTTTATTTTTTATTTTTATATCTCTCAATTCCTTTTGCTTTTCTTTCCCTCTTTCTAGTTTTATTCCTTCTTCCTTTCTTTCCAATTTTATCTCTTCTTCCTTCCTTCTGTTTTTTCTTTTTTCCTTTTTAAATACCCACAAGAGAAATCAAAAAACAAACAAACAAACAAAAAAAAACCAGGAACTGTGAAAAGACCAGAGTTGGACCCAAAGGGGGGGGCATCCCAACAACTGAGACAGCGAGAGAGATAAATTTCACTTTGCTATTACAGAAAACCTGTAAGTTATTGGATATTTGTATTATTATTTTTCGTTATTCTTACATCTATTATTTTAATAGTATTTTTGTATTTCTCTTCTTTCTGTTTATTCTCTTTTGCTTGGCTGGTTATATTGTATCATTTGACAGGTTTCCCCTGTTCTCTCTCTCATAGTGTATTGCTAATTTACTGTCCTTCATTTGTGTTCCATTAGAACATTTCTCAAGGCTCTATACTCCCTATTCTTGTTATCTAAATCTCTTAGATTCTGTAATATGATTGATGCTCTAATAGTACTATAAATAATACCTATTCCATACAATTATAAATACTACACAACACCCCCGCACCTCCAGATTTTAGCCAACTTCACGGTTTACTTAAATCTATTACTGTAGTGGTTAACTCTATTCCCTCACACACTACACCTATTTACTACTCTTTACTCTCACCTTACCTCAGAATCTGACATCCCACAACCTCACTGCTTTCTATATCCAACTCACAATCCTTCCTTCTGAAACAAGAGTCTTATATTCTTTTCGTCCTTTCTAAAAAGGGGCTAGTTGTGTGGAATATCACAGTTAACACTATACATAGCCAAAGGATCTGCTATCTCCTCTCTACTTGCTGCTACTATAAACATCATAGAATACTCTCTTGCTCTCTTAAACCATTTTGCCTTACCCTTCCAACTCATCACAAAAAAGAGTAGGTGGAAGCTGTGAACACCAGGATACCCAAGGGAGACTGCACCACTGAATCTCACAGGTACTCTACCACAGAAGTTCACACCATAAACCCAGAGAGCCAGACAGATCAACTTAAGAAGCTGAAGCTAACAAGAAGAGTCTCATGAACAATGGGAAAACAAAGAAACAATCCCCAAATGAAGGGAAAGGAGGAAGCCTCAGAAAAAATGCTAAATTAAATAGAGGCAACTCAACTATCAGATATTCGGTTCAAAGAAATGATTATCAGGAAGTTCAACGAACACACAGTGAGCTACCAGAAACTACAGGGAAGCTACAATGAACTCACTGCAAAGTATATCAACATGAAAAAGGAAATAGAAGCTATCAACAAGGGCCAAGAGGAAATGAAGAATACAATTTCTAAACTGAAGAACACAGTAGAAGGAATCAAAAGCTGGATCGATGAAG
>CM052542.1:90623142-90650357 GCA_028533065.1 Trachops cirrhosus | reverse complement strand
AAAGAAAATCCCTTCCACCATATTTTCCTATTAGGCAAAATAAGGGTGTCACAAATAATCTGCTAACATGCTTCGCAAAAAGTGGTGCATCCTGCTTTCTTCCAGGTTGGCAGGGTCACCTTGCAAAGTCAGAAAAACCAGTCTGCATTATCCCAGTGCTCAATCCGCTGCTGTGAGTTGGGGATGGATCCAGAGCTGAGCTGCCAGAGAGCTCCCACTTCTTCCTCTCTTCCCTTTTCCCTCACAGTGGACACCACACTGATGGACACAAGACCTTCTGGGAGATGTGGGGCTCCATGGTGAACCCACATGTGACATTCTCTTCACCTACCCTTTTGCTCCCGAGCACTGTTACATGGGTGAGTGTTGCCTTGAAAAGGAAGTGGCAATTGCACAAAGTGCTTTTCCATGAGCATCACACAGAGCTCCTAATTCCCAGTCACTAAGTCAGAAATTCTCAGGTTACTACTTTGCATGAAAACAAGGAGAGTGTGACACTAAATTATAGACAAGAGCATAAAGATTAAGCTTTATTTTCATCATCAAAAGAATATACAATACTTTTAAACCTGTTAAATACAGAAGACAAGAAATTTGTTTTAAGGTAGTATACAATCTACCATTAATACTTTTGTTAGTTGTCTTCCAGCCTTTCTCATGCACAGGTTTATAAGGTTTAAAAACAGAACATCAGTGTATATGCCAATTGGTGTTCCTGTTTAAGAGCCACCACTGTTTTTTGAATTAGTCTTAATAAAAATCATTTTATGGAACTGCCTTTTGACCTGGCAATTTCACTGCTGGAATTATACCCTAAGAAGCCTGAAACACCAATTGAAAAGAACCTATGCACCCCAATGTTCACAGCAGCACAATTTACAATAGCCAAGTGCTGGAAGCAACCTAAGGGCCCATCATTAAATGCATGGATCAAAAAACTATGGTACATTTACACAATGGAACACTATGCAGCAGAAAGAAAGAAGGAGCTCCTACCCTTAGCAATAGCATGGATGGAACTGGAAAGCATTATGTTAAGTGAAATAAGCCAGGCAGTGAAAGAAAAATACCATATGATCTCACCTATAAGTGGAACCTAATCAACAAAACAAAGAAGCAAGAAAATAGAACCAGGGACGCTGAAATAAAGAACAAACTGACAGTAACCAGAGAGGGTGGGGGAGAGGGATAATAGGGGGTAATAGGGGAAGGGGCATCAAGGAACATGTATAAAGGACACATGGACAAAGCCTAAGGGGGTAGGTTCGAGGGTAGGAGGTAGGGATGGGTGGGGCAGGGGGGTGTGGAGGGGTGAAAATGGAGACAACTGTACTTGAACAACAATAAAAAATCATTTTAAACTAGGTGCATAACCCTGAACTAACCACATATACAACAGTTTATTTACTAATCCCTAGACTATTAAGTAATAATATTGATGTTGTTCTCCATTTTTTGCTCTATATAATGTAATACTAAAGTGAAAACTTTGTGTAAAGGGTGTTTGGTTTTTTTTGTGTTGAGGATTTCTTTCTTATGGCAGTAATCTCTGGGTCACAGACACATATGTTGTAAAGGTTTCCAATCCATCACACTAAGCTCCAGAAGGGTTAGCTTACTAACTAGTCACCACAACCTTATCAAGACTCTGTACTTTTCAACATTCTTTGTTAATTTGACAATTGAGAAATGGCACTTTATTGTTTTTTTAAATAGGTACCTCTTTGATTACTTAGATCAAACATTTTTCCATGTATTCAGATTACCAAAATTAAATGTTTTCCAGCATTATTGTCATTTCTTCTATTATGAATTATTTACATATCTCCTTTGTTACTTAATATGATCAGTTTTGGATAGTTTTAAACAATTACTTTTAACGAATTCTTCATATATTGAAAATGTTGAGCTCTGCCCTGGTTGGTGAGGTTCAGTGGATTAAGCTCCAGCCTGCAAACCAAAGGGTTGCCAGTTCTATTCCCAGGCAAGGCACATGCCTGGGTTGTGGGCCAGGTCCCCATTTGGGGGCAGGTGAGAGGCAACCACACACTGATGTTTCTCTCCGTCTCTTTCTCCTTCCCTTCCCCTCTCTCTAAAAGTAAATAAATAAAATCTTTTAAAAAAAATATTGAGCCCTGGCTGGTGGGCTCAGTGGATTGAGTGCTGGCCTGCGAACAAAGGGTCGCCAGTTCGATTCCCAATCAGGGCACATGCCTGGGTTGCAGGGTGGGTCTCCAGTTTGGGGTGTGCAAGAGGCAACAACACATCCATATTTCTCTCCCTTTCTTTTTCTCTCCCTTCCCCTCTCTCTAAAAATAAATAAATCTAAAAATAAAAAAATTAAAATACTGACTCTTTGAAATTGATTCTGTAAATATCTTTCCCCTATGTGTATTTTGATTTTCAGTTTAATGACATTTTTCTTTTTAAATCATCACCTAAGGATATATTTATTGATTTGAGAGAGAAAGAAAGAGAGAAGAGAGGAGGAGGTGGGAAGAGAGAGAGAAAGAGAAAAGAGAAATATTGATGTGAGAGAGAAACATCAGTTGGTTGCCTCCCCCACACACCCTGACAGGGAATTGAACCCTCAACCTTTTGGTGTATGAGATGACATTCCAACTAACTGAGCCACTTGGCCAGGGCATGAGGTTTTTTGTTTAGTTTCTTTTTGAAACTTCTTTTTAACATTGTACACAGTCAACATGACACCACTATTTTCTTTGGTTGCCTTCTCTCACTTTTAAATTTGGATGGGTATCTTGCACCAGGTATTGATTGTTCCGGTCTTCTGTGCCCTGAGTTTTTAAATATTTAACCCTTAGGCCAGCTGAACATTATGTGGTGGCTGCTTCTCCTTATCCTCTAGCTAGTCTGGCCCTGTCACCTGAGCCTGTAAGCACATATCACCTGCAGGCTTTTACAAACTGTCACAGTAACTGTGGTTTTGACCTTGGGTTTGAGTTCCCCTACCTGTATGGGGTACCTGAGTCTGGCCCATGCCATGTGCTTCAGCTGCAGCACCAGTCTGCAAACAGGAAACAGTTCCATGGGTGTCAGGAAGGAAAATAAAATAAGGAGGCAGTGCAGGGTAGTGAGGATTTCCCTGACCTTTAGGTCCCTTTCCCATTTGAGCAGCATCTTCTAGTGGTAGTTTCAACAGTACTGTCAATGTTTCTGAACAAAATAGAGACCTCATTCATCATCACCTTCGATGAAATGTATGCAAAGGAATAACCATAACAAAATATATCATTTCTTTCCTAAAATGCACTTACCCAAGAAGCCTTTCTCTTCTGCTTCCTAATAAACATCACCCATGATCACATGTATGTGGTATATTTGAGGGAGGAGGAAAGTAGGGGTAATGGATAATTTACATCAATGGTGTGGGACTAGGGTTCCTTACTGGTGTTGCTTCCTGCTACCAAGAGGAAAGAACATCAGAGAATGCCCCAAGAGGGCTTTGCTGGGAAAAGCAGGCACATTCTGAGGAATCACATGCCCATCCCCAACCCCTCAAACTTCCCACGCCCACCCCCATGACTGCAGAAATGATCTGGTTCCTCTACCCCAGGGGAATTTGGTTATTAATAAAAGGTCCAAAGTAATCTTTTAGAAGGTCACTTGTCAGTGGAAGCCAGTTTTCATTCCTGGAAAGAGATTTCTTTCTTTTTGGCAGAGTAACAGCTTTAAAAATGTCTCCCAGAAACAAACCATTAATCTTGGAGAAGTTTAAGGCTTAAATAAGTTTTATGCATCTTATCGTAGGTCAAAGTAAAACCCTACAGCCTCTCAAACTAAGGACAGTGAACTTCAGAGGCCGTCCTCTGTGCAATGTATTGGGTTGGCCAAAAAGTCCATTACATTTTTTTCTGTACAGTGGCTCTAGCAGTGCTTAGTTGTCTTTAACTTCATTCAGAACAGTAGTGAGAGAGAGAGGATACTCTCTCTCTCTCTCATTACTGACCTCAAAAAACAGCAAAAGCAAAACAAACAACAGTCTTGGAGGCCCAGTGCCTACAGCAATCTCTCACATCCCGCTGTGGGTCCTCCTACTGTCACTTCTAACCTGCTTCCTCATTTCCAGGGGACCATGTACACCTGTCATACTAATAATGAGCCCTGATTTGTATGGTACATACTCACCCTACTGAGACACTAGATAAAGAGTTAGAAAAGATTAGGGTCTTTCAAACTGGACTCTGTGGAGCCTTCACAGATTACTGGGGTGGAAAAGGAAGAGGAGGAGGAAGAAGAGAAAAACAAGGAGGATTCTTGGTATCTCAACCTCACTTCTCCCAGATCCACTCAGTTTTTCTATCTTTATAAGCTTTTACTTGAAGAAAGGCTCCTGCTACAAGGTGCTTGGAAGCCACAGGCTACACAGACTCCAAGGGACTCCTAGCCTACAACTATTATTCTGTGGTCTGGTGTTAAAGCTCTGCCTCCTAAGAAAGAGGAAAATGATAGCTTATTGGCCTGGAGGAATTAGCACAATTTCACAGGTAACAGACACATACACCTGACAGCCTGATAAACTTTGGGGTCCAGTGACAACAGGTGCTGAGGTGCAGGCACATGTCCAACTCCTCAAACACACAAATACATAATAGAGAACAATATGATTTTGCATGGAACCCTTTAGAATTTGAGTTGGTAACAGAACTGTTCAACATTATTCCATTTCTCCTCTTATAAAGAACACGTCAAGTTGAATTCCCCCAGAAAGTCAGGTGTGGTTATATAACTCATTTTAGCACATAAAAGACAAGTGGATGTGGCACATGTCACTTCAAGAACCTCAGTGCTATCTGCCATATTCCCCGTATGGGAATTGTCAACCTGTACCCCTGAGTGAGATCAGCAAGAATAAAGCCCCTCATCCTCTGATGTAAACATATAGGATGAACGAGAAATCTTTAGTGTTTATTATTTTAAATACTAAAGAGCCAACCCTGATCGTGACAAAGAAAGTTCAGATAATATAGAAGGAATGCATTGAAAATTTATGTACTCTAGCCAGTGCTTCCTAAAATTGGTTCCAAAGAACAGTGTCCCCAAAAGACATTTGTTATAAAAACTGTCTATTTCATCTCCCTCCTCACGTACTGCAAGTTTTAGGTTCTAAATATCCTGCAATAAAGAAAAAGTTTAACTCTACTTAACCTAAAGTTTTCCTATGTGAATATTCTCATGGAATACACATTTCATGGCTTACCTACTAACAGCTGGAGAACCATAACTCTAGGTGCTGCAGAAAAGTCTACATGACTATCAAGATACAAACATATTCTCAGTAACCAATTAGTAATAAACTCAGAGATTTCCATAGTTTGGATAAAATATTATTAATTGTATGGTACAGCTACTTTGGCAAACAATCTGGCAATTTCTTATAAAATTAAATACACATTCACTGTCTGATCCCTCTCCTAAATATTTATCCAAGTGAACTGGAAAGCTACATTTACACAAAATCCTTTATGTGAATATTTACTGTAACTTTATTAATAATTGTCAAAAACTAGAAATAACTCGAATGCCTTTCAATGTTAAATGGACATTCTACTACAGTATATCCATACAGTGGAACATCACTCAGCAATAAAAAATAACCAACTATTGATAGGCACAAGAACATGTATTAATTATAAACATGGTATGCTGAGTGATAGAAGCCAGACTCAAAGGCTACATATTATGTGATCCAATTTATATGACATTCTGGAATATGCAAAAACTATAGGAATAGAAAATTGATCAGTGACTTCCAGGGGCTGGGGGTTCAAGGAAAGTATGACAACAAAGAAGCAGAAAGTTTTTTCAGAGTTGATAGACCCTGAAATTTTATTTCTTGATTATGGTGGCGGTCTCTTGACTTCAATTATTTGTGAAAATTCACAGACCTAGAAACCAAAAAGTTGAATTACTGTACATATATTAGACCTCAGTAAAACTGTATTTTCCCTCACCTTGCTGTATTCAATTATCTCATCTTTGCTCAGCCAGATGATCCCACACTTCCCTAAAACACACCATTAGTTAATCACTCCATTCCAAAAAGAAGGGATAGACAGACTAAAAGGAAAGGGTAGTAACCCATAGTTGGCATCACTTTATGCATAATGATAAAGGTTCATACTTACTGAGCATCAGATGTGTGAGGCACCATGCTGTTTCATGTTCCCTCTGTCAATCTTCACAAATATACTATGAGATAGTTATAATTATCTCCTATTTATAGACAGACAAACTAGGGTTCAGAGAAATTAAGCAACTCACCTAGGTTACACAGTTTGGAAGTTGTAAAGTAATAACTTGAACTTCTTTCTACACTTCTAGCAACTTGATATTATTTTCCAGTGCTAAAATATGATACCACTATAATGGCTATAAACAACATGATAGGTAATATGTGTTGGCAAAGATGTGCAAAAATTTGAACTCTCATATATTTCTAGGAACATGCAGCCTTTTTGAAAAACAGACTGGCAGTACTTCAAATGATTAAATGGAGTTATCAAATGATTCAGCAATTCCACTCCTAAGTATACACCCCTGAAAAATGAAAATATAAGTCCATACAGAAACTTATATATGAATATTCACAGCAGCATTGTTGATAATGGTCAAAAGTAAAAATAACTCAAATTTCCATCATCAAATGAATGGACAAATAAAATGTGGTATATTCATACAACAGAATATGATTTGGCAATAAAAAGAACAATTGTTCTAAAATTGATTATGGTGATGGATGCACAATTCTGTAAATACAATAAAAGCCACTGGATCATACACTGTAAGTGGAAAAATTATGTGGCATGTGAATTATATGGTAATAAGACTGTTTTCAAAATAGTATATACCCTACCCCAGCTAGAGTGAATCCTACATTGCTAAAAGTTAAGTAAGAGGAGCAAGGAATAGATGATCCAGCAGAACAAATAAATCCCAAATATTATATAGCTGCCTTTAGAATACATGATAAGATATAATTTGGAAGCAGACTAAAAATACTATTTAAATTTTTACTTAGGCTAATGTTAAAATTAATACATTGTCCTTAGCCACACGTTAGTTGAGAGTAGAGGGCTGTAGCCTTGTTAACCAGTACATGGAAAGAAGAGAAGAAATAAATACAGCAGAAACCTCCAGTAGAAAAACCTATGAACAGATAAGGATATTGACTCTTAATTGACGTTTCTGGAAAAAGAATTCAAGCACTATATGTTAGAATATCAGTGAGAGTTGGTCTTCGCAAGAAAAGCATCCTGCCCCAACTAGACACAATTCTAAGGATGCCAATGTTAATGTGGCTGACAATTGCATTAACTTTCCCCTATGGGAGTTCCTTTTATTATAACACATTTGTCAAAATGTCATCACATCATCCTGCGTCCCTCTATTTGCCCACAAATTCCTCACAGCTATGGAGGAAAGAGCAGTAATTAGAGCAGAAACAGCCCCTGCATGGATAAGTGCTCTAGCCTCAGAGTTCATGTGAAACTTGTACAAAGACTCTCTAAAGAGACCACTCCAGCAAGGAAGTCAGGTAACTCATGTGCACACAGGTAGGGCAAGCCACCTAAGGCTTCTTTAAGGTCAGAGGAATGAACAGTAATTGCATCACAGAAGCCATCTCTCCTGCTCTGTCTGAATGCTGATGTTAAGGAACCATGAGGACTGAGGACACATAACAAAGTGCACTTTCATCTTGCACTGTTGCCCCAGCTCCCCGACAGATAAGTGTAGCCCTCCCTGCTCTCCTACATGGACCATCCTTAACCAGAATGGGAGAAGCCCCCAAAGGGAAGCCAAGTGGCCAGTGAAATCCAGGAAATTTAGAAATGAGAATGAAATTTTTTGGTCTTCTTTAAAAATAAATATATTAAATAAATAAACAATTTGTGGTACATACAAGTAATGGAATATTACTCAGCCTTAAAAAGGAAGGACATTCTGACACAGGCTACAGCATGGACAAGCCTTAAAGACATTATACTCAGCAAATAAGCCAGACACCAAAGGCCAATGTTATAGGAGTCTAGTTACGTGATGAACGTACCAGTATCAGCCATGCTTCATGTTCTGTGTTCCAATGTTCTGACATCTGGGGCATTGCTGACCCTGGAAGCACTGCCCCTCTCAGAGTTAGCCAAGTTCCAGAGGTAGTAAACAACTCGTCCATGAGTGTGCCTTCCAAATGCAAAGCACTCAATTCAGAGCCCACACAGCTCCAACCACTAGCTCTGTGGGGCTCTCACACTCTGGACCACTATCCATTTTCCTTAATCACCTCAGAGCAAGCACCAGACAACTAGGGACAGCCCTATGCCCAGGGTTCACTGAAATCATTCAAACTAGCCAATCATAAACCTGCTTACCTGCTGCTCCCCTTCCTTTCTTGGAAACCACAACCAAGGCTCTTGCTCACTCCCCCACTGCTTCTGTCTGACTGACCCTGGCACTTCCCTGTGTGTCCCCCTGTGCCTGGTGTTCCCTTCCTTTTGAGAACTGTGAGTCACACACTATCTTTTTCATGGCAGCTATCTCTGTTGATGTTGCCACACCTGAATAATAATAAAACCTGTATTAAAATAGTAGTACAGTCAAATTCATAGAGAAATAAAGTACAATGGTGGTTGCCAGGAGGAGTGGGTAGGCAATGGTTAGTATTTAACGAGTACAGAGTTTCAGTTGCAGGTGATGAAATGTTTTGGAGACAGATGTTTGCATTATTGTACAAAAACACGAATGCACTTAATGTGTGAACTGGACCCTAAAAGTGACTAAAATGGAAAATGTTCCATATATGTATTTTAACACAATAAAAATAAATAAACAAACTAAGGAATACAGCATATACCCTTAATATCATGTGATGAGAAGGGTATTTCATCTCTGTAGTCTTCCTCTCAAAAACCCTTAACTCCAGTCTAATCATGAAAAAAAAAATCAGGCATATCCAGTTGAGAGGCAGTCTACAAAACACCTGATCAACACTCCTCACAACTATCAAGGTCACCAAAAACAAGGAGAGTCTGAAAAACTGCCACAGACATGTGAAGCCTAAGCAGACATAACAACTAAATATAATGTGATGGGGCCTCCTGGATGGGATCCTGGGTCAGAAAAGGGGCATAATGGAAAAGCTCAAGAAATCCAAATAGAGTGCAGATGTTAGTTAATAATATGGTATCAAATGTACCACACCAATATGAGGTGTTAATAGGGGAAATGGGATGTGAGGTGTATGGGAAGTCTCTCTACAATATTCACAAATATCCTAAAGTAATAAGGTCATCAAAAAGAGGGGAAAGAAAGAGGTGGCACATGGAGATAAGACACATGCTAAATATCTTCAGACTAACAGACAAGTTGTCCACAACAGAATTCATGGCATCTGCTCATTAAACAGACAATAAAAGCCCTTGAGGGACAGAAACACACAATATAACACCTGCCACTGAGCACATTCTGGAGACTGTGAAGGCTGCTAGTTGAATTTCTGACAGTATTGTATGCAAGCAGTGCAATGTTTGCCAAACACTCCAAGTATGTAGTCTGTAGCATGAAATTTTAACCATTAGAGACATGTGTATAAATCAGGAAAGAGCCAAAGTATTAAATTTTATACACACACCAGTGTCTGGGCACCACCTTCCTACAAAGAAAGGAAAACATGGAGCTGCTCACCACTCTCTGTCCACTCATAACACAAGTAAATTCCACGCCCACTGAGCCAGGACCAGTACTCAATCAGTGCCCACTATGCTCAGGGTTGGGAAGTAACTGGAGAAGCATCCCAAGTGAAGGTCACCATACATGAGAGCTTACTGATAAATGAACTGCAGACACGCACAGACCAAAGGAAGAGACACTGGGAAGGCCCAGGGTGATTGCTGACAGTGAACTGGAATTCAGGGAAGAAAGCACTGACTTCAGCTGGCCCAGGCAGGACAATCTTCCCAGAAGAAGGATAACTGCAGCTGGGCCTTGAAGAATTGTGTAGAGTTCTGTTGTCTGTAGAGGACTAGACAATGTGACAGGCAGGGAGAGCAGCATGGGATGAGAGGAGGAGCTGCTGGAGGGCACAGCCATGCTAGCTTGAGAGTACTCTTCCAAACAACGATGATATGGATGAAGGTTAGGGACCCAGTCAGACCAGGAACCTCCACATTTAATAGTCCCTGATTTCTCCCCATATCTCCAACCTCAGCACTTCCACTACATTTGTTTTTTCACTTGACTTGTAACACTTTTCAAGTTCTTACTATAGTAATTTCCTGGTGTGGACATGCGTGGTTCACCTCCTTCTGACAGCAGCCCCAATTTCCTGTTGCACAACCACTCACTCCCACTGTCATTCCTGAGGCCTGGATGGGATCCCTTTGATGGCCAGAGGGAGCACAGGTCCTGAGTACAAGCCACCTGCCACCACATCACCAGTTTGCAGAGCCAACCCAGGGACTCTTCACGTATTCTGTACGTGCTGCCACAGAGATTCCAGAAAGGCTTCCAGAAAAGGAGTGAAGACACTGTACCACCCTACTCCCAGGGGTGACCCTGGAGTCGACTTGGGGGAGGCCCAGTGTTATAATGAAACCAAGTCCTGATGGCATCATCTGGGCCACAAATCCAGCCCCAACCAGTGCCACCTACCTCAGGACTGTATCACCTTTCTTTCTTTATTTGGGCTGGTTCAAGTTAGATTTTCTGTCTCTTGCAACTATAAAAATCCTGGTTCATTTCTTTCATCAACTACTTCTCTTACTAGGCCATAATGCATTACATAATGTCATATACATCTGAGTGTCTCCAAAGATCCCTAGTGGGAAGTCAGCCTGGTGCGCATGTTTAAAGGTTTGTGTAAGAACTGCTAAGAAACTTGTTAAAATGCCAATTTCCTGCCTCTGAGTTGCATCTGGGTGGAGCCCAAAGGCCTACAGCTTTGAAACCATCCTCACTTCCAGTCCCTCCACCCAGCTGAGAGTGCAGTGACTTAAGGAACACCAGCCTGGCCCCCAGGCATTAATAAACCTTTTTTTATTATTAAAATAGAGATCTGTGAATCCCAAGTAGCCAAGAATGGGATGAGACAGAATCTCACAAGTCTCAGAACCTCACTTCACACATGAGGAAAATGAGGTCAGAGAAGTTAACTGGCTGTTCAAATATCGCCCAGGTTGGTCAGCTGTGGTGTCAGAAAGTCCCAGCTCAGTCACTCCCTTCTTTTAGACCTAATCTTTCCATCAAATCCACAAAATTTCTTTGTAAATTAAACAATTAAAAATGACATGATTATTTTACAATTCCTTAACTCCATTAAAATAGGTGTGATCTGCATGTGGCTTTTCCAATTTCAATTTTAATTCATTGAAAGTAAATATAATTAAAATCCAGTTCCTAAGTGTTGGTAGCCACATTTCCCAGACAAAATGCCACATGTGGCTCACAGTACCACTTGGGACAGAGCGGGATACAGAACATGGCAGACATCACTGATCTGCACAGGCTTCCAAAAGATGCTTTACCTCCCCTTTACATCATGAGAAATCAAAAGACAGCTGCGTGTCTACAAATTGTACCCAACATAATGACATATAGTTTGAGTATTTACTACCATTATCGAACAAATCTGGTTTGCTATGTAAAAATGCAAGTGTGATACATTTTAATTAACTATATAAGCGAAGTTTGCTCTTAATCACCAATCTCCTTCCACAGTCCCCACACACTTTAACTGGACCAGCCAACCAGAAGGCAGAAATGAGAGACTGGTGGAGTAAACAAAATGGAAGCACATGGGGGCTCTAAAGAGGTGGGTATGTGGTCCCCTTCCCACCAGAAGAATGAACATTCTGATCATGCTGTCTCCCTCCTTCCCTTTCTCACCCTGGGCCAGGCATACCCCTTGTTCTCCATCCCCAACCCCTCATCTGTGTCACACTCTAGAGAAACATGACCATGACTGGCAACACTGGGAAGTAAGAGAGACTTAAAGGGCAAGAAGGTGGTAGTGTGAAAAGAAAAGAGCCAAGTTCAGGAGTTCAGTGGTTAGTTGGAAGGCTGAGGCCAGTATGGAAATCCTAGGATGCACAGAGAGAGAGGAGCTGGAGTAAAAACAGCTCTGAACCATGAGCCCAACTCCCAGCCATTCACATTCAGCTTCCTGATCTCTGCCTTCTCATGTCCACAGTAGGGCTAATGTCTGGCCCACAAAGTAGACCCACAGGAGTGTTCCAAGCATAAGTAAGGTGACGCATGTCACAGGCTTGAGAACTCTGAGGCACTCCACAACACAAAGGCACTATGGACCATTGTGGGACACAAGACCTGAATTAAAGCCTAAGATGAGTGGGACCCCACCCAATGCATGTTTATCTCCTTGGATGTACCATGCCCTGCTCCAGCAGCACCCAGGGAAGGGTGGGAGTTCTTTTACCTGAGCATAAAGACATCTTGATCGTTGTGTTTCAGTGAGAGAATCCTGGCCTGGAGTCAGAGGTCTGGGGCTCTGGTCCCAGCTCTATGTGGATTCAGCCTGTCACTGTGGGCAGAGCCCCTGCTGCCTTGATGCTCAGTCCCACCATGCATAATGGAGGGATCGGTCCATATCAATGACTCCCATCTAAGAGAACACCCAAAACACATGACAACGCCAACAGAGAGGGGAGGGGAGTGATGGGTACAAAGGAAAGAAGGCACACCACATGGGTGACTCCAAGAGTAGAGTCCCTGGGCCAGCAACTTGGAACTTGTTTGAAATGCAGGTTTTAGTAAGGCCCCACCCCAGACCTGCTGCCTCAGAAACTTCGGGGTACAGGGAGGGAGGGCAACAATCTGTACTTTTAACAAGCCTAGTGATACTGATGTATTTGCAAATTTGAGAAGCCCTACTTAGAACACACACACAAGCACACATGTGTGCACAAAAAGGTTTTCATTCTGGCTTACAGATGTGAAGACAAGTTTTACAGCCTCAGATAAAGGATGTTATTTCTGGGATCAAATCTCTGTTCAGTGTTTCAAGCTGTGACTTCAAGCTGAGACCATGGGCTGTTTGCTTAACCTCACTGAACCCTAATTTTCTCATGTGTAAAAGAGGGACAAAACATCCTCTACATCTGAAGATTGTTCAGAAGAGAGCATACATGCCCATGAATGATTCAGCAGAGCTGGCCTGGAGAACCATGCCCCATGAGCACTATTCTCCCTTGCTCCTGTGTCCATCTCCCTTATGTAACTGGGGATCACACCTCCATGTGGCCAACTCCACGAGCTCTTACAGCATCAAAATGAAAACTGTCCTTCTGCCCTGAGGCTCCCACAAGTCTTCTAGTTGCTAGATGCCTCAGCTTGACAGACATGCAATTCCTTGGGACTATTCCCTCCCTTTTCTTCAGACACTAAGAAGTTCTAAGCTTGGAATTTTAACCAATTCTAAGTCTTGAATCTTAACCAATCTCTTTACTAATACATGGGACTCTCCTGACCTCATTTTTCCTTGTGATCTAATCATATTTATATTTTCCTAATTGCATTAATCATGGTTTTTTTCTTTATTAAATCACTTCATTTATTTTTACCAGGCCGAGAAGCATTGAATTAACAGCAGAGTAAGTAGCTCTTTTTGTTTTCATTTACAGACTGCTACCATGAGGGTAAGAAAACAACCCCCAGTCACTCTCACTGGCTGGCACTATCATGCCTGCCCCCAAATTGTAGTTTTCTGTTGCTTTCTGACTAAGAGGGGAGGTGATAAGGCTGAGTTTTGACTAGAAGATAAAAAGGTCTATTGTTTAATTTTGTGGTCAGAAGGCATCAGTAACATACACTTTTATCTGTTCCTATGCTTCTGCCTAATTAGAGGTACCAAGTAGGTTTATGTGGCAGAAAGGAGGTGGAAACTGAAGTCTAGTTTTTCACTCAATTGCTATTTCTAGAACATTTCATCCAGCAACTCAGAAGCTCATACTTTAAATCAAAAGGACAACCTCTGCTGAGGTAGTAGAAATCCATACCTTCCTTTAAGCCACAAAAACCAGTGTAAGAGAGCCAAGAAGTTTAAAATACAGAAATGCCCTTTTTGTGCCGTATCTTATGAATGATCCCTGCTTAAAACAAGGTCTAGCCATGAATCTCAGAAAGCTGATAAGGCCAGGAGATTTTTTTTTCTTTAGGGAAGAAAATGAGATTAAAGCAATTTTCTGTCTCAACCCAGTTTCCATAAACCTCTAGCCCAGTTCATGGGCACAGTGAATTCATACCTAATCCTCCGCACAGTGCACAAGCCCAAGGGAAGGCAGGTGACAGGAGCAACATTAGAGGAAAGGCCCCGAGCTTTTGTTCCTGTCTGAGCTGCCCTAGGAAGTTTCCAGGCACTGCCTTCCTGCCAGACCATGACAGATCACCCTCAGTGGGAGGGAGTGGTCCCTAGCCAGGAGAGTTGTCCGTTCCCTCACTGAGACCATGGAGACAACAGGAGGGTCGTCTTGGAGTGATTGGGCCTCCTCTGTATTAACCGTGTGCGCTGAGCCAGCTCTATCCAATCAAAACACCTGCTGAAGGGCATCCTGAGGCTCCTACTTTCAGTGGAAACTGAATTTCCTGTTTCCTTTTATATTGTCTTCCCTCTTGTGTAAGAAGCTTCAAATTGGAAAATGGGTAAGCTGTAAACAAATGAGCCAGAGAAGGAAGTTCAAACAATCATGTGTGCAAGAGCTCAGTCTGCCTGAGCCATACCCTTGAGAAAGTCACAACAGGCCAAAGGGAAGGTGGGCCCCATGGACAAACGTCCGAGGGCTCCAGTCTCCAGCACACTGCCCCAGCCCTTACCTAACTCTGCCCCATTCATCACCCACATGACAGGCAGGGCACTCCACTCATCTGCAGCTGGCTAACAAAGGCTGAATGGTGGTGAACGTGCACTAGCTGGCCAAGAACTCGCAGACATGGCATAGAGGGCCAGGAGCCAAGCTTGTGCAAAGCAAGACACAACAAAAGACAACACCTCTCCCTCATTAGGACAGGCAGAAAAGGGGAAGAAAAGTATGTGTAGGGATGGCGTGTAGTCTGGGGTGAGGAGAAGAGAAGCAGGGGGCCTGAGAAGCCTGCCTTCTATTCCAATGGTCCCATTTCAGGTATTTAAAATTGATTCTTTGTAGCTTAGCCAGTTGTTTTTCAGCTCTCTTAGAATGTCCTTTAGCTCACAGATAGAGCTTTTTACAATCTTCTGATGGGTTAGGGCAGAATGAAAAGCATCAAAGTAGCCCTGGGATGACCTTGAGGAGACAGTCTGGGATGCCGGCTCCACCAGAAAGCAGTCCAAGTCCAGGAGCATTTGTAGCCTGTTTGCTGAAGGGTGCATCTATTGGGGTTCCCCCAGGATGATGGAGACATCATGCCCTAATTCCTCACAATACATGGGCTCCCTTCATGGGAGACCAGGACACAGGGTGCCCAATGAGGGGATGAATATGCTTACTGATAATTAGGAAACATATGTCCTAATCAAGAAGGGGTTTTCTGAGATTCCTTTGAAGTCTCCTGGGACTTAGAGCCATTTAGGTAATGTCTAGAACTGTAACTTCAAAGGAACTGGGAAGTAAAAGGCATTCAGTATATCTCACCTGGCTTGCTACACAAGCGCAGCCACATAGCCACAGTACTCCCTGGCCTGCTGAATGCCACTGGTGCCTTTCTTCCAAAAATGAAGGTTTTTCTGTGAAAGCCATGGGCTACATTTGTAGCCCAGAACCATCAGGAGTGACATAAGTGGCCTTGTTGTGACATGTTCCCCATGCAAATCCCAATCCATGGTCCAGAGCAGCAGAAGATGCACTGTGGGCTCAGGGCCTTCCACAAGTACTGCCAATAAGTGGGCCCAGCCTGCCTTACGACCACAGCCAGGATGGCATTAATCAAACACAGCAGGGAGAAGAATCTGTGTTTTTTTGCTATTACATAGTTATTTGGTGTTAAATACCAGCCCTCTTCACACAACAGACCTTGGAATATCCAGCCTGCTTGTTAGTGACTAGCTTCCTCCTGGTGTTGGTAAATTTCATCCCCATCCCAGGCCTTGTCCTCCCATGCTTCTGGGTAGATGAGAGCAGAAAAGAACTTGCCTCGAGGCTTGACATTCTAAAGATACTCAAAGTCTGGGGAAAGCCAAGCCGACTTCTGCCTCTTAGTGAAATGAGGAGTAAGCATGTTTCTCAATCTTGGCTATAAACCTTGGACTGAACAGACAAGGTCAAGACCAGTGACAACTTATATGTAGCCAGGCCTCTTGTAGGCAGTATATATGTGGGCTGTGCTTTCTTATCCATTCAGCTACCCTATGTCTTTTGATTGGAATATTTAATCCATTTATATTTAAGGTTTATATATACTTATTGATATGTACTTATCCATTGCCATATTTTCCATACTTGAGTTCCTCTCTCTCTCTCATTTCCACTTTATAGCAGTCCCTTTAGCATCTATTACACTGCTGGTTTTGATGTACTCTTTTAGCCTTCTTTTTTCTGAGAAGCTCTTTATTTCACCTTCCATTTTAAATGAGAGCCTTCCTGAATAGAGTAGTCTTGGTTGTAAGTCTTTGCCTTTCATTACCTGACTTATTTCATACCATTCCCTTCTAGTTTGTAGTGTTTATGTTGAGAAATCTGTCCATAGCCTTCTTGGAACTGCCCTTGCATGTTACTAGCTGTTTCTCTCTTACTGCCTTTAAGATTCTCTCTTTGTCTTTAAAATTTGCCATTTTTATTGCAATGTGTCTTAGAGCAGGCCTCTTTGGGTTCATCTTGATTGGAATCCTCTGAGCTTCCTAAACTTGCATGACCTTGCCAGTTAGGGAAATTTTATGTCATTATTTTTTTCAAATAGGGTTTCTATCCTTTACTCTGTTTCTTCTCCTTCTGATATTCCCATGATGCAAATGTTATGTTTCATGTTGTCCTGAAACTCCCTTAAACTATCCTCATTCTTTTTGAGTCTTTTTTTCATTTTGTTGCTCTGACTGGGTATTTCATTCTACTTTGTCTACCAGCTTGTTGATTAGGTTCTCTGCTTCATCTAGCCTTCTTTTAATTTCTTCTAGTTTATTTTTCATTTCTGATACTGTATTCTTCATTTTTTTCCTGGTTCTTATTCATAGTTTCTATGTCCTTTTTCATGCTGCTATAGTTCCCATTAAGGTCCTTATAGCTCCCATAACGCTCTTTGTAGCTCTCAATGAATTTCTTGAGCATCCTTATAACCACATTTTTTAATTCTATGTCTGATATATTGTTTCTCCCAATTTCTTTTAGCTCTTTTTCTAGGTATTCCTCCTTTCCTTCTTTTTTTTTAATTTTTTTTTTTAGATTATTCAGTATAGTTTCTATCTTTTAACCTCCTTTCCTTCTGATTGGAGGTTATTTCTCTGTCTTCCCATTTTAGGTGACTCTTTTTGTTTGTTTCTGATTTCAGGTTGCTCTACTTTGCCTGCATGTCTTTGTAGGGTAGACTTCTGTGGCAGTTCTGTGGGACTCAGTGGTGCTTTCCTTTTGATCTCTTTATCTGGGTGCTCTAGGGTTGCCCTTTATTCAATATATGTGAGCTTTCTTGTTGTACTTGGGAAATGATTTTTGATGCTCATTTGTTACTGGGTGCTCCCTTCTGGCTGGCTAACTGGGAGTCACAGACCCTGTCACATCTTGTATGCTGTTGTACAGGTGATGGTTAAAAAAGCAATACTACCCAAAAACCAAACCCATGCCAACAAAAATACCCCCTACCACATCAGCAATATCAACAGCAATTGAGCAAAGATTAATAGAGGTGTAAAGAGATTAAGAATACTATAAGATAGGAAAAAGGGGATATGAGATGACTAAAAGAGAGAAAAATTATTTTGAGAAGGAAGAGGGAGGAGTATTCTATTCCTTACAATAAGAGTAGGGAATAGAAACAAGAAAGAGAGAAAATAAAATTTAAAACATAAGTAAAACAGGGAAGATCAATGGCAAAATAGAGTAAGCAAAGGGAAGAGTACAATATGAGGTTTGAAATAAAACTTTAAAAAGTGAACCAAAAGGAAAAAATTGCAGAAAAACCATAACAGAGTCAATAACAATAATAGCTGAGCCAAGATTAATAAGATAGAAAGGGAATAAGAATACTGTATGAAAAAAGAGAACACATGAGATGTCTACAGTAAAGAAAAATGACTTTGAGAGGATAGAGGGAGGAGAAATGATAAGAGTAAGGAACAGAATCCAGGACAAGAATGGGAAAATATAAAATTCCACACAAAAATAAGGGCAGGAGAAAGGCAAAATGGAGTAAGATAGGAGGAGAGTAAGCTGTGAGATTTGCAAATTTTTAAAAATGAACAAATAGGAACACAATTGAAGAAGAACATCAATAACCTTAATATCCATGCCAAATAAGCCACATTTTATAAAGGTGGAAAGAAAATAAGAATGTTATAAGAAGGGAAAAAAGAATTTGAGCTAAAGGAAGAATGATTTTGAGGGGATAGAGTGAGGAGAAATAGTAAGAGTAAGGAATAGGAACAAGGCATAACATGGGGGAAAATAAAATTTACAATGAAAATAAGAAAGGGCAGGAAAAAGGTAAAATGGAGTAAGACAAGGGAAGGGTACAATGTGAGATTTGAAATAAAAATAAAAATATAAAAATATAAATAAAAAGAATAAAAAATAAAAGACAAAGAATGATGAATTACTTGGAATGCAATTGAAGCAAAAGAAGAAATATTAAAAGGCTATGCAAAAGAAAGAAAAAAATAACAATTCTGAAGAACAAGGTAGAATTCTTCTCAGCAGAGATTGGTGTTTGGCTTCTGGATCTGTCCCTGGCTTTTTACCAGGCTCAAGGTCCCTGGGTGGGTTGTCCAACTTCTGGCAGCACTGCCTATATCACCTTCACCTGTCTTCTATTGTGATCAGGAGGGTGGGACCCCTGAGTTTCCCCTGGGAGGCACTGTTCAGTCTTCTGGAAAAATGGTTGGTGTGTTCCCCCTGCCCCTGTATTACTCATCTTGGTCTGTCCCAACTTATTTTCAATAATGTATAGTTTCTGATTAAATAGCTGTCTGTTTCAAGGGTGGAGCCAATGTATATAAGAGGGGCACTTCTTTCCTGCTTGGTACTGATGGCTGCAATGTGTGTGAGCCAAGGCTGCGTGGCTCCTGATTCCCTCTTGTTGTACTGATTTCAGATCTCCCTGCTTTGCTGGCCTTGGTGGAATAGGGCCCTAGGAACCAGTGTATTTTGTCTCCCTGAGAGAAGTTCAAAATGAGCCCTTTAGGCATTTCTCTTTCTGTCTTTCTCATGCGGAATGCCTCTTGCAGGGTGCCTGTCTTGCCTTTTTTTGGTAGAGGTTTCCTGTTGGATGTGGTGGTGCTTTCAATCCTGCAGGAGGTGGGGGCTGTGTGAGTCCTTCTCTTTCCAGAGGTTTGATCTCTGCCAGCAGAGGAAGGGGTCTCTGCCTGGCTGTCAATAATCTCAGGTGCTCAACTCTTGCCCATCTCGTTCCCAGCCCACTGCCTTCACAGCAAACACGGTCCTGAACTCTCCACTCTGTGCAGCCTCTGGCCTGCTAGCTGCACCAGGCAAGGGCTGAGAAATCCCCTTGCTATGTGCCTTTTTGGTCTCTCTGTTCAGATATATTCAGTGGGAGCAAACCACACTTTCAATCTTTTCCCTTTGCTGGCAGGGCAGCTGTACACCGGGTCCTGGCCCACTGTGCTTCAGCTCTCCTTTTAAAAAGTCTTTCTGGACACACCCACTGCAGTATTGAGTCACTGTCCAGTTTTCCACACACACCACCTCTCCAAAAAGCCAAAAGTCTCTCACAACCCAGCTGGCTGCGGCCTGTCTCCTCTGCCCCACCAGTATAAGAAAGTCCCCCTCTCTCTGGCACTCTCCCAGTTGGCATTTGCTGTTGAAGCTATGGGTTTGCTGTTCCCAGTGTGTATGTAGCCTGGATCTCCCCAACTTTGTGTATCTAAGTCACTCCTGGCCTGGATCCAGGGGTTCTCTGCCCTGGGAGGGGAGGGAGCTGCAAAGCTGTGATTTCTGACTAGATTCTCCACCTCCACAGCTGCAGGCACCATGCATGGAGCAGTTCCCCTTCAACCTATAAAATCTCCTTACTGCCCACTATGAAGCGTCTTCTGTTCTTCTTGGCTTCCAACCTTTATGTCAGCTAAGATTCCATTGATGTTCAGTTTATCTGTCAGCAGATCACTCAAGTAGCTGAGTTGAGGGCAAGCGCAAGTGGACTCAGCTTCCACTTACTTGGCCACCATCTTCTCTCCTCCCTAGGTTCATTGATCTTTGTCAAAATATTTCTTCTTTATAGAGCAACCTCTCGTCCCCCTTGTTCAATAGACTGTCCTGATTTTAACCTTGAAAGCAACTATATAAAGAAGATACATTCTCCCTTCTCCCCTGACCCAAGTGGCCTTCTCCCCTCCCATCATCTCCTTGTCTGGCATTAGGGGCAAGTGCCAGGAGAGGGTGAACTACAGACTTTATTACAAAAACAAGACTACTCAGAGAGGGAGAGACAGAGAGGAGGAAAAAATGGAAGGAGGGAGGGAGAGAGAGAGAGGAGAGAGACATGGAATGTTTAATAGCACAATAAATTATGACACATATGGAACCTATTAATCTCAGGTGAAATTTTAACACTGCTCATTTTTTAAAAAGAACAGTATTACTACATTCAGAAGTAGAAAAGCTGTTTTCCCAGATTATTTGATGTCTCACTCTGCCACTAAAGAAATGTGTGACTTTGAGTGACCTGTTGTTCTCACCAAGCGGGGCTCCAGAGCTCTAACTGAGATGACTCTGCCCTTGAGTCTGCATGTCTATCCTCCTCACCCATACACTCCCCAGAGCCCCCAGCAGCCCTGTGAGCTCAGCCCTCTGAAATGCACAGAGTCCTGTCCAGTGGCAGGGGGAGGAAGTAAGGCAAGGCAGTGAAGTGACTGGCTCAAGGTCAAATAGCTAATTAGTAACAGAGCTACAGCCAAATCTCAGCTTTCTAATGAGCTCACAGAAGCAACCAAAGTGTCAGCAAGAACATCAGGCTATCCTTTTATTTCATATCAACAGATACCCAGGTCTTGTCTTATTGCTTCCCATATCTGGCCTTGGGCCTCACTTCTTTCTTGACCTCTCCACTTCTTGGTCCTCACAGCCCTGGCCTCCCATCCCTGGGTACTCTCCTCACTCTTGGACAGGTCTAGGGCTCCTCTTCCTCCAGCCATCACAGCAGATGCTCCCCAGAGGATCACAGAGTCCTCCTCCTTGTTTCTCCATCATCCATTAAGTGACCCTCTCTCCTCCTGTGGTTTTAACTATGAACCATGTGATGAACACTATTTCCAGTCTACATGTTAACCTTTTATGTCCAACACCTGCCATACTTAGACAATACCTGCCAACACTTAGACATAGCACAGATACAAAATTGTACTTTAAGACAGTTCACAGAAAATGCCATTTCCTCCCCACTCCAAACTTGATCACCTTCCTGCTTTCCCTACCTCATTTACTCAAACCACAAACATGGGGCTCCTCTCAGGCCTCTTCCTCCCCTGGTCCCCACATTCAACCCAATCATCAAATCTTGCCTCAGGGATTGGCTTCAAGCCTCCTAGAGGAGTCATTCAGGCAGCCCTCTTCTGAACTGCATTACCTACCACATGCTGGCCTTCATTCTCTCCCACCAGCATTACTAAAATAGCCTCCTACCACATTCATGGTTTCCAACCATAACCTCTTCAAGTGATCTGCCACACTATCACCATGATGATCATATCCTGTTCCTATTTAAAACTGTCCCATGGTTTCCCACTAAAGGAAAAGGATAAAGCCAGTCTCCAAAACATGGTAGATGAGGCCACAATTGTTCTGACCCCAACCTACCTGTTCAGACTCACAGTTTGCAGTCCTGACACTGCTCTACCCAACACCCTTCCTTCCATTGCCTGTCTGCCTTGTTTTAAAAGCCCAATGCCTTTGACAGAGGCTGAAAATAATAGATACTCACTTTCCCAGACTCCCTGCAAATACTATGGCCACATTCTCTCCAGGCAGGCACAGGGAAAATGTGCTGGCCATTTTGGGGGGATTTTCTTCACTAATGAAAGGAGAGCTTCCCTCAAATGCTATCATTGGAGGACACGGTACTAGGGCTGCATCTGCAGTCTCTTATTGTGGAGATCACACAGTGGGTGGTAGGAAGAGCCTGACTCCTTGAAGACATCTCTGAGCCCAAGACCATCCTTGAGACCACTTATTCCCAGAGTTCTTGCCAAATGACATCAGGAGTTTCCTATGATTTAAACCACTTTCAGTTAGGTTTTTGTTACTTGCAGCCAAAAGCATCCAAATGACATGTCTACTCAACTGTGTTACTACATTCTCTGAGCCTTCTCCCAGGCTGGGTCCTATGCTTGCTCAAATACCATTCCTATATCCACTCAGGGTACAGCTTCCTCCAGGACACCTGGCAGATGTCTATCTCATCATTCATCACATCATATTGTAATCATCTCTCTGCACCACCAGACAGAAGCTCCCTGAAGTCAGAGACTGCATCTACCCACACTTGTTCATGCATTGCCCAGCCTGGTATAGAGGTCACACCATACAAGCTCATCAGCTGCATTTCACTTCTCCAACCAGCTCTGGACAATGCCGGGCCTTCCTTTGTGCTGTAATTAAGCCCCACAAAAGCAGCCACAGTGATAAGATTGTGTTCATTTTGAGACTTTTGTATTGTTTTCCTCATCAGGGTCCTCAGTGAAATTCTGTCCAAGTGAGGAGATGTAATCAACTATAACCAGCCAAAGCAGTCCTCTACTTAGGGAACCTATACTGGAATCTAACTGAAAACTGCTTCCTGCCACCACTTTACTTTCCTCAGCCCTGTCTGGGGAGCCTTACTTCATGAGGTTGGATGGAGGTGAGGAATAAAGAGAGGGAAAGAAAATTTCAGGGGAGGCACTGGTAGCCTGGGACCCTGACAAATCAGCTAGAAGCCAAAACAAAAGCCCCACCCCTCCAGGGGCGTGACTCTGAGCCATCATCAGATAATACACACCAATCAATCTAGTCACCAAACAGAGCCAGCTTCTGTGCCTGTGAGGTTACAATCTCTCACAGGAATTCTAAAGCCTAGTTGTACCAAAGCCAGTGCTCACTGAATTATCTCCTAATCCAATAGTCACACTCAGGTTTTGAGGAAGAGGTAACTAAGGTGTAGAAGGCTATATGTATAAGTGCTGCCCACTTTTGTCCATGATGGGCCTTGGCTCTCCTGATGAACACCTGCACAGAGTTTCTCCCTGTACTGTGGGTGTGCCCTCTTGTGTTTTTCTCAGACAAAGCCCATGGTATTTCCTCTTCATATTTCTAACCTCTCCAGGGCTGCCCTCTCTCTTCACTGCTGTTTTAACACCTTCTGATTTAGCATCATCTGTGAATTTCATTAAATAGCTGTTTAGTGTTGCTTACAGCATCATTAATGAAAATCTTAAAACAAAAAAACTCAGGCTGGTAACCAATGCCTGCTGTGATCATGAGATACCTCCACCCCACTTTCCTCACTGCCATCATCCTGGATATCTATTTGCTTCTCCTCTGCCACTGAGGTGTCCCTACCAGCCTACAGGACACAGGCAGGGTCATCTCTCTGCCCCACAGACATGCATAAATGGCTGTATTAACCCAAGTAGATGTGCTCTTTACAGAATACCCAAACAAACAGATCAAGTCAGAGCTGTGGGAAATCTCCAAAACCTGTCAGGGGAGAAAGAGATGAGCTGAGAGTGCCCATGCCTGTTCCTGCCAATCTAACCGAGTCCCGAAAGATGCCCCTAATATGGAATTACAGCAGAACTTTGCCACATGTAAAGTGGCACTTTCTTCTTTTTCAATTAAAAAACAAAATTCTCACCTAGGGCTTCTAAATTGATTTTTAAATGTAAAACATTATGTTTTGCAGTGATTTGTCTTTAAAAATAGGGACCCTTGCCAGAGGAGTAATCAAAGGCTCCACAGCATTTCTCCCTTCCTGAACCAAGAGAAGTACTGCAAGAAATCCAACTTCTTCCCATAACTCCACCACCAAGAAGCCAAAAAGACCTCAGTTCCCATGGTGTGCAGGCCCAGCCCAGGTCCTGCTCTGAGCTGGGACATAGCTCATAGTCTCCTCCTGCCCATACCTGCAGGTTTCAAGGAAATGAAGCCTGCCACTCCCTGTTCAGATCATTTGTTCTGAGCTCTAGATAGCCTCACATGTCCTGTTCCAATTACTCCGTTACTCCAGACAACCCTAACTCCTGAGATGGTGTTCTAGTATCTACCATGCCACTCACCAGCTGGGAAATGTTGAAAATAGTAAAATGACAGCAAACTCACAATTATTAACAACCACACCTAAAACAAAAACAAAAACAAACTAAGCAAACAACTAGAACAGGAACAGAACCACAGAAATGGAGATCACATGGAGGTTTAGCAACAGGGGAGTAGGAGGAAGAGAGAGGGGGAAAGATACAGAGAATAAGTAGCATAGATGGTAGATAGAAAACAGACAGGGGGAGGGCAAGAATAGTATGGGAAATGTAGAAGATAAAGAACTTTATGACACATGGACATGAACTAAAGGGGGGAATGTGGGTGGGAGAGGGTGTTCAGGGTGGAGGGGAATGAAGGGGGGTAATGGGACAACTGTAATAGCATAATATAACCTCTCTAGGTTTGACTCTCATAAACAAAATGAAGAACTTAGATAAAACCAGTAGTTTCCCACTTTGGATTTACTGGACTAGGTAAATTAAAAATCTTGAAATACTATTTCTAGGTATATGAAAGAACTAAAACCAGGAACTAAAATAGATATTTGCATACCCAGTGTTCACAGCAGCATTATTCACAGTTGCCAAAAGGTGGGAATCCATGTGTCCATCAATGGACGAATAGATATGCAAAATGTGATATACATAGACAATAGAATATCATTCAGCCTTAAAAAGGAAGGAAATTCCAACATGTCATATGATATCACTTATATGAGTAGTCAAATTCATAGATACAGTAAAATAAAGTTTAGCAAGGGCTCGGTGAAGAAGAGAATGAACAAAACTGCTAAATGGGTACAGGATTTAAGTTTGGGGTGATAAAAAAAGTTCTGGAAATGGTGATACACAGCACTGGGAATGTTAATGCCACTGAATTGTACACTTAAAATGGCTAAAACAACAAGTTTTAAATTAAGTATATTTTAATACAATAAAAATAGTTTTTTTTTAAATCTTTAAATATTGGTATGTCCAACCTATCATTCTATCACATAAGCACAAGAGTTGAACAAACCATCTACTCTTACCACCAATGCATAAGAGAAAGGCTCTTTTAACACCCAAAAAGAGGGAGTGGATAGAAAGCCTAAAAGGAGGAAAAATCTTCCCTTTGAGAGCTATTGCCTTTACTCAGATAATATTCAGCACAGAAACACACATGTACTCCACACTGTTTTCATTTGTCCTCATTTTGTCCGAGGCCACAGCCGCTGACCACCAGCTGCCAACTCAGGAGAGCCACATGCACATCTCTTCCCAACTCAGTGACCATCACAATGGCAACCTGAAATCAGCCATAATGGGAGTATTTACACCTCAGAAATTGGCAGTTGCTATCAGTCAGGTCTTTTTTTCTTTTTCCAGAGAAACTACTGCTAAGCATTTGCCACCATATCATCAAAGCCAAGAAAGTTGGTCACAGTTGCTGAAGTCACCTTTGTGTGACCTGGCCTGAGGGAACTTCTGATTTGATGACTACTCAGTTTTTGTACAACCAAGAAATAGGTCATGATATCAGACCATCAAGCCTCAGCTATACAACTACAATGCCAAACAGACCAAAGCACAGAGGGAGAAAGACAGAAATGTTGTGTTCTCTTAGGCGTTTGCATACATTAGTCCCAAAGGCCCAATGTGCTCACCTCTGTTCAGCTCACAGAGAAGAGGTGGCTGAACAAACACAGAATCCTAGGCTCACATACTGAGAATTCTGGCAGTGCCCACATAAAGGCTTCGTATACCTTGGAACACTGAGAAAAAGATGGACAACATTTGGGGGTTTGGTTTGGGGCACTTATGTCATGGAAAGCTGTTGTGCGTAGGAACAGCTCAGTCCACACTGAGAACATCCCTGTCAATGCTGGACCTCCCCGAAGCCCCTCTGCCAAAGGCACCTCTACCACATCCCTCAGAACTTCTCCACCACCTGTACTGGCCCTCTTTAAGAATCTTCTCTAGCAGGTCAGTAAAGCAAAAGTTCCTAGGAGGAGATAACTACCCTATCTCACTTTTTCCTGGAGATGTCTGTGCATCTCGTACTTGACTTACCTGTCCAACGGTTCCTTTGCCTCTCTCCCTATGACAGGACTATATTCTCAGAACAGCAGTACAGAGGTTAGAGAAAAATATTAAATGTTCTGGTTATCCATAGCTGCATAACAAATCAGCCAAAACTCAGTGGCTAGAGAGAAAAAATGGCAGAGTGAATGGAAGTCACACTGACTTCCTTCCAGGACCAATCTGGGATTACAACTCAGTTGTGGAGAAACCACCTGAAACAAACAACTGAGCAATAGCCAGAGAGAAGCATATAACATCAGACATACTGAACCAGCTTTGGCACAACTGGTCTGGTAAGGAGTGTGGTGGAGACTCCAGAGGGCTGGCTGGGCACCCACAGGAGGCAGCACCAGCAGGATAATTAAGCAGCTGGTTGGATCCCCCAAAGAAGATTGGGGTCTAAACCCTAAGCTAGGGTTCCCTGCCTACAATACCAGAGCCCAAAAAGTACACAGATAATACCAGTGGAAAAAGCAGCAGGATTGCTCTCTGCCAGAGACAAATGACTGGAGATGCAAGGGCGTTTAAAGGGCCAACACACAAATTTTCATTTGCAGCCACTTACCTGGGGCTCGGGCAAAGGCAAGGACAGTGTGGACTAGAGATGCTTGAGGAGAGACTTGGGTAGAGAGGCTTTGGGGAGAGAACTGAGAGAGTAGCCACCAGGATCCTGGTGCTGAGTCATCCCCCAGACAGTAGCAGCCTCTGTGCTCAGGCAGACCACTCACCTCTGAGCAGCAGTAGACTGAGGGGA
>CM052542.1:90597767-90622642 GCA_028533065.1 Trachops cirrhosus | reverse complement strand
TCTTTTTTCTTTCCTTTACATCCCAATATTTAATTTTTCCCTCACTTAGTCTAGTTTTTGTCCCTCTCTCTTAGTATTCCCTCTCCCTCTATCATTACAAAATCACTTCCCAATCCTCTAAACATCTCCTAGACTTTTCTTTGTTTCTTTTTTCCCTCTTATTCCCATACCACCTATATTAATTTTAGCTCATTTGTTGTTGATAGTACACTGGTGGATCTTTTTCTCCAATTTGGATCCTATATTTTTATTAATTAATTTTTTCCTTCCTTTTTTGTTCTCTCACTTAATTTTATTTTATACTATTTTAATTTCTGTTTTAACCCGATAGTATATGCTTCCCTTCTCATACTCCATTCCACACTCTTCATTCCCTTTCTTTATTCATGAGATAAACTTTACCATCTCTCCTTCCATTGCTCCAACTCCCATATCTTATTAGTGCTCCTTCCTCTACCCTCTCAAAATCATTTCTTTCAGTAGATCATCACATATCCACTCTTTTTTCTTATAATAGTCTTAATCTCATTACATTCCTATTAATACTGGTTCATTTGCTATTGATAGTGGGATTGCTGGTGGGGAGCTATATATTTCTGGTTGTGGATTTGTTTCTTGGGCCCTGTGGTTTTCTTCAGGCAGCATCTGCACAACAGCACATAAGACAAGGTGGGCAAAGTAACCCTCAGTCCATCAAGGACAGGGAAGGACCCACGAAAGAATGTCCCAACAATGAAGAAAACAAAACTACATCCAGAAAAGCAGGAATAAAGGCATAACTGACATCCCAAGAATGTCAAGTTCAGGTGATCAAGCAGATTACACTACTGTGTCTCACAGTCCTCCCACTATAGAAGTTCACACCACAAAGTCAGAAAGTCAAAACAGATCAACTTAAGAAACAGAAGCAAACAAGAAGAGTCCCAAAAACAATGGGAAGACAAAGAAATAACCCCCAATGTAAAGGAAAGGAGGAATCCTCAGAAAGAATGCTAAATGAAATACAGGCAAGTCAACTATCAGATATTGAGTTCAAAACAATGGCTATGAGGAAGCTCAATGAGCTCACAGAGAATTACTGAAAATAACAGGGAAACTATAAAGAACTTACTGCAAATGGTATCAGCAAATGATACACAGAATAAGGGCCAAGAAGAAATGAAGAATACAATTTCTGAAATAAAGAACACAGCAGAAGGAATCAAAAGTGGGCTAGATGAAGCAGAAGATCAAACAGTGAGCTGAGGACAAAGTAGAAAAGCCTCCCAAGAAAGAGAAAGAAAAAGAAAAAAAATACTGAAAAAAAATGGAGAGGGGTTAAGGGAAATGCAGGACAACATGAAACGGAATAATACCTGTATAATAGGGCTACCAGAAGGAGAAGAGGAGGAGCAAGGAATAGAAAACCTGTTTCAAAAAGTAACGATTGAAAACTTCCCTAATCTGATGAGAGAAAAATTCACACAAGTCCAGGAAGCACAGAGGGTCCCAATCAAGAGGAACACAAAAAGGCCCATCTCAAGACACATCATAATTAAAATGTCAAAATTCCAAGACAAAGAGATAATCTTAAAGGTATCAATGGAGAAACAGGAAGTAACATACAAGGGAGCCCCAATAAGATTAGCAGCTGACTTCTCAACAGAAACATTACAAGCCAGAAGGGAATGGCAAGAAATATTCCTAGGAATGAAAAACAAAGACCTACAACCAAGACTACTCTGTCCAGCACGGCTGTCAATGAAAATGGAAGGTGAAATAAGGAGCTTCCCAGACAAAAGAAGTCTCAAAGAATACATCCCCACCAAACCAGCACTGCAAGAGATGCTAAAGGGACTGCTTTAAGAAGAGGAAGAAAAACAGTGAGCAAGAAAGGAATAAAGGTACAAAGGGAGTAAAATGGCAATCAGTAAGTACCTATCAATGATAACCTTAAATGTAAATGGATTAAATGTTCCAATCAAAAGACATAGGATACCTGAATGGATAAGAAAGCATGACCCACACATATGCTGCCTACAGGAGACCCACCTCAAAACAAAAGACCTATACAGACTGAAAGTAAAGGGCTGGAAAAAAAATATTCCATGCAAATGGACAGGGAAAAAAAGTTGGGGTAGCAATGCTTATATCAGACAAAATAGACTTCATAACAAAAGCCATAAAAAGAAACCCAGAAGGACACTTCATAATACACAAGTGAAGGATCCATCAAGAAGACATAAACATTATAAAAATTTATGCACCCAACATAGGAGCACCCAACCAAGTACATAAGGAAATTTTTGGAGGATTTTAAGAAAGATATAGATAGTAACACACTTAATACTAGGGGATTTTAACATCCCACTGTCAAAAATGGATAGATCTTCTAAACAAAATATCAACAAAGGTATTGTGGCATTGAGCAATGTCCTAGATCAAATGGACTTAACTGATATATATAGAAACTTTCATCCAAAAGAAGCAAAAATACACATTCTTTTCAAGTGCACACAAGACATTTTCAAAGATACACCACATGACAGGACACAAAACAAGACCCAACAAATTCAAGAAAACTGAAATCATAGCAAGTATCTTCTCAGACCACAAGGGCCTGAAGCTAGAAACCAATCTCAAGGAAAAAACTCAAAAACACTCAAACTCATGGAGACTGAATAGCATGCTATTAAACAGTGAATGGATCAAGAATGAGATCAAGGAAGAAAAAGTTTCTGGAAACAGATGAAAATGAACTCACAACAGTCCAAAACTTATGGGACACAGTGAAAGCAGTCCTGAGAGGGAAGTTCATAGCAATACAGGCCTACCTAAAAAAGATATAAATATTTCAAATAAACAACCTAACTCTACACCTACAAGAATCTGAGGAACAAAAAGAAACACAGCCCAGAGCAAGTAGAAGGAAGGAAATAACCAAGATCAGAGGAGAATTAAATGACATAGAGACTAAAAGTACAATTCTAAGGATCAATGAATCCAGGAGCTGGTTCTTTGAAAAGATAAACAAAATCAACACACCTTTAAGCAGACTCATCAAGAAAAAAAGAGGACCCAAATAAACACAATCAGAAATGAAAGAGGAAAAATTACAACTGACACCACAGAAATACAAAGGATTGTTAAGAAATTACTATGAAGAACTATATGCCATGAAATTTGAAAAGCTAGGTGAAATGGACAAATTTTTAGAAAAATATAATCTTCCAAAACTGAATGATGAAGAAGCAGAAAGCCTGAACAGACCAATAACAGCTGATGAAATTGAAGACAAACAATCCAATTAAAAATGGGCAAAGGACCTGAACACACACTTCTCCAAGGAGGACCTACAGAAGATCCAAAGACACATGAAAAGATGCTCAATATCGCTAGCTATCAGAGATTCAAATTAAAACCACAATGAGATACCACTTCACACAGGTCAGAATGGTCATCATAAACAAAACAACAAACAACAAGTGCTGGCAGGACTGTAGAGAGAGGTGAACCCTAGTACACCGTTGGTGGGAATGCAAACTGATGCAGCCTCTGTGGAAAACAGTACAAAATTTCCTCAAAAAACTAAAAATGGAATTGACTTTTGACCCAGCAATTCCACTGCTGGGTTTATACCCTAAGAATCCTGAAACACTAATTCAAAAGAACCTATGCACCCCAATGTTTATAGCAGCACAATTTACAATAGCCAAGTGCTGGAAGCAGCCTAGGTGCACATCGGTAAATGAGTGGATCAATAAATTATGGTACATTTATACAATGGAATGAATACCAAGCAACAGAAAGAAAGAAGGAGCTCTCACCCTTCAGGACAACAAGGATGAAACTGGAAAGTATTATGCTAAGTGAAGTAAGCCAAGCGGTGAAAGACAAATACCATATGATCTCACCTATAAGTAGAACCTAATTAACAAAACAAACTGGCAAGCTAAATATAGCCAGAGACATTTACCATATTTTTCGGAGTATAAGACTCACTGTTTTACCACAATTTTTCCTTCAAAATTTTTTTCCCTTTTCCTCCTCTAAAACCTAGGTGTGTCTTATGATGCAGACCCCAGATGCACCTAGGTTTTAGAGGAGGAAAATAGAGGAAAAATTTTTGAAGCAAAAAATGTGGTAAAAAAATGCATCTTATAGTCGAAAAAATATTGTAAATTGACAAGAAACTAACTAACTAGACGGGAGGGCAGAGGGAAATAACGTTGGAAAGAAGGGAAAGGGACATAAATGAACATGAATGAGGGACCCATGGACAGAGCCAAGGGGGTGTGGGATTGAGGGTAGGAGTTGGGTGTGGGTAGGATGGGGGAATGTGGTGGTGGGAGAATGGAGACAACTGTATTTGAACATCAATAGAAAAAGGAAAAATAAAAATAAATAAAATGATGCCCCCCCACAAAAAAAATCAGTGGTTTACAAGAGTCAGTTTTGTTTACAAATATCTAATGTGAACAGGAATAGTCCATTTCTGTTTCACATGAGCTCAATTGGGATCCAAGAAGCTCACTCACATGTCAGACAAGGTGATGATACTGCCTCCTGGAGCTTAGCTGGGACTGTGGACTAGATGGTCAGCTCCTCTCCACAGGGCTGCTTGACTTTCCTCACAGGATGGTCATTCCAAGTGACAGTGCAAGCTGCTGGTCTCTGAAGGTCCGTGCTCAGAAACTCGCACCAAGTCACTTCGTGTGTGTCTACTGGCCAAAGCAGCCAGAGAGTCCAGGTTTGGAGAAGGGGGGTTGCTCTAGGTAGCAGCACTGTCCATGACCACATCAAGGTGTGAACTAAAACCTCCACTCTGCTGGGTCACTTAGGAACCACACCACAGTTACATCATGTCTCGGCAGAGCTTAATCTTAGAATATAAATTCCATAAAGACTGACTGACTGGCCAGCATACTGCCTAGCACAGGCTCTCAACAAATGCTTGCTGAATTGTTGAATTCAACAAGTCCGATTCTTAAGTTTCTTTTTCTTTTAAATCCCACCAGATTTCTAAAACCAGGGGTGGGGATGGGGGTAGCAAATATTATCAAGTGCAAAAGAAAGAATCCTGAATTAGAGCAAAACTATTCTGAAATGCCTGAGAAAATTACCATAGAGGGAAATAGCCATATGACAACTTGTTAAATGGGTCCTCAAACAATATGAAAAGTTTAATTAAAAAAAATACAAATAAAATGGTGCCATTTGAACAGATCAAAATCAATTATTAACCAGAGTAAAGCTGATTTCAGCTTCTCACAAAATTATATACTCAAGTTATTCTGGGTAATTCTTACTATTAAATTTTTCATTTATAAGTGAAAATAGCTTTCCAAATTCTATACATGGCACACTATACCATGCAGCAACTGCACCCCAGGAAACAATTTTAGTGCTCCATTGCATCTTTATTTTTCATAATTTCAATATCCTAATAACATGCAAATAGCATTTCCTTACATAAGCACTGTTTTACTGTATGATTCCATGATGCACATCTTTGCAAAGGCAGGTGACTCTGCTACATAATATTATCACATAAATAACTACCTACATCACAAATGCTTTCAAAACAGAAACTGCTTAAGCTTTCTTACCTGTCACTTTTTCTTAGCTATCTCCATAGCAACCTGCTTCCCCTCCCCCAGAGACAAAGAGAACACAGAAGATATGTTTAAATGGGCATAAATCAGAGACAAATTCTTTACTGAATCAGATACACAGCTTACTCTAATGATTACCATACACCAACATTATCTAGACTAATGTAGTTCATAAAAATGAACTGCTGGAAACAGACCTCTCTGTTTATACTCTATGACAGCATAATTATAAAATATGGCATCTTTCTTCTCACCATTGTACCCTCGTCCCTTGTTTATCATCCTCTGTAACCACACCATCCTTCCTCACAGGGCATATAGCCCTCATGCCTTTCCCCCAAAATGATCTCGGACATGTCCTACCTCAAATGTTCAAGGGCTTGTGGACAAGTCTCATCTCCTGCAAAGGCAGAGCTCAGACAAATATAGGTGTGCCAGGGTGGATTTCAGTCATGGAACAGACTTACCCAAATGCAAGCTCATGGCTCATAACTGGGCAGAAAATGTGTTTTAAGAATTATCTCAATTAACTTTGATAATTGTGACTGGGAGAGCACATACAAGAGTTTTGCCACTCTTGGTCCCTTCCTCTTTTCACAAATCCTCTACTTGATAACCAAGGTAAAAACACCCTGCTGAGTCCTTAAAATAACATGCAGTACCAAGCAGGAACTCCAGGGAAGGAAGACAGCCTTGCCCTCCCATTCATACCCTCTCAGTACATAAAACACCCAAAAAGCTCCAGTAAAGACCTAAACAGTAACCTTACTACTACCAGGTCTTTAAACATTCTCTAAAAAGTAAACGTGATAATCTCAGTATTACAGGAAGCTGAGAGAAACACACACCTATTTTTTTAAGTAAATAAATGATACATAACCCTAGAGTTGGTTTTGATAGAAAAAGAGGAAGCAGCAAGAAAATTTCAACTATACACATACACAGAGCATTTCACCTGACTCAGGCGGGCTGCCTAGGAGGCAACACAAAAGAGGATGCCCCAACCCATCCAGAGAGCACTGTGTCCTGCACAACACCAGCCTGCAGAGACCAAGGAAAGCTGGTTTGTGACAATATTCACCACCAGCTGCTCCAAGTCTTGCACACAGCTGCTCTCTCCCACATGTGAGAAACACGTCCTTCTCTACCTTCAGAAGTTAATTTTGTTGTAAGTAAAAATAGTCTCAAAGCTTGCTCTATTTTAAAAGTTAAGCTTCCAAAAGCTTATTTAGTTTGGCTCCCACTTCCAGTTTATAGAAAATACAGGGAATTGAGAAACAAGTTAAATGACACCACCCAAAGGATGACCTGACAAATCAAGAGTGTGTGATGTTTTACAAAACAACTAGTTTGGTGTCTTCAAAAGGTCAATGCCTTACAAAACAACCTTGGGAAGACCGTTCTAGAACAGTGGTACTCAAGCAGGAAATACTGTCTGCAAGTGGGCACGTGGCACTGTCTGAAAAAGATGCTGGTTGACACAGCAGAGGCATGTGTGCCACTGGCATCTAGAGAGTTGCAGCTGGGATGTTGCTCCACACTCATTTTACATGCATGTGTGAGGAACAGTGGTGCTGGTGAGACCCTGGTTTAGAAAAGAGAGATGAAGGGACATAATAACAAAACACATAAAAAGACTTGTAAGGGACAATAGGGAAATCCAAATATGGACCACACTGATATGCTATTGATAATATTAGGAAATTCTTGTTAGTTCTCTTAGGTGGGCATGGGAAAATTATCATAAAGGCAAGCCCTTATTCTTCAGAAATATGTGCTAAATTATCTAAAAATGAGCAAAATAATGTCTGCAAGATAAAAGTTTCATGGTTCATCCAAGACATACAGGTAAAAAGTTACATAAAAAGAAAAACCAACACGGTAAAATTAATGGTTAAATATAAATGAAGAAATAGGCATTCACTGGATTTTTCTTCCATCTTTTCTTGTTGTTTGAAAATGTGCATGACAGAAATTGGTGGGAGGTGGAAATTCAGGCCACATTTTCACATATGTAGAATATTTCGATTTTGCATTGAGAACCTCTTTCTATGCCTCCATATTTGTGCATTTGAGTAACATGCAGGTATTCTGCTGGTAGCTTTGGAGGCCCTGTACTGTGCAGTTCACAAAAGGAACAAGGCCTGATGCAAGGAGGACATGACACACTTGCAGGAGACAGACAATGCTACAGGAGACCAGGGATGTGTGTACAGAAAATACAGGACCAAGGAAGGCTTCGGGAAGACATGGCACTTCCACTGGTTCTTCTGGGATGAGCAGAAGTGTAAACTTGCAGAGGGAGGTCTAGGCCACAAGAGTGGGAAAGTCTGGTGTGCCTAAGAATACACACAGAGTAATTATGTGGTTTGTACCACAGTGACAAGGAATGGGTCATACAAAGCTGGATGGACAGAGGCAGTCATGGAGACCCCACAGGAGGCTGTGGGACTGGAGCAACTCTACTTGGGGGGCAATGAGGAGTTGTACACTTTTGAACACAGAAGTGACTTGAGGAGTAAGACTCTAGCAATGATACAGTGATTACATGGCCATGGCTACATGCATGCAGGCATGAGGAGCACCCCAGAATGAGGCAGCCAGTTCACAATGGGGCAGCTGGGATGACTGAAAGTGTGTCTGCATCTGTACCCCAGTCTGCAGTATCTACCCATGGAAGCCACTCTAGCCTGTTAGTTACAGTGATGCATCTGCCCCTTCCAGACACTGTCCCTTAGCTCTCTAAAGAGGCTCCCACATCTGTCCTCATCTCCCCTTCCTGAATTCCTGTGGAGTCAACATGCTCCTTGATAGATAAGGGCCTGAACAGGTATGGGACAGTGCTGAATGCCATGTTACTGACTAGAGAAACCCTTGCAACCCAGAGCCCCTTCCCTTGTAACCACTGCAAAGCCACCACTGGGGCAAGATGGGTCTCCCAATACACGCAATGCTAAAATCATGTTCTTGTTTCTTTTACATAATGTACACTCTAAAATATTACTATCAAAACTAGGAAATGTGCTAATGATCAAAGCAGCTGTTATTTCTATGAATTCTGCAACAAAGACTTAAAAGTTTGGTTTGTCCCCAGAATGGACCTTTCCTCCCTCTTCATTGAAATGTTAGTTAAGAGTTAGTTGGTCCAGAGGTTGTGGGTAATTGTTAAAGTGAAATGTGTGCAAGAGCCTAACTGCTGCATTTTAAAAGGCAGTCAGCAGCCCCAGAACAGAGCTGTCATGTGGCTTTTACAGATGGGGATATCGCGGTCAGGGAGGAAGCAGCTAACCCAATACTCTTTACTGCTTGACTTAGCCAGGATCCAGGGTCACAGGGCCAGACCCCATGCTCCATCTCCCAGGCTCTAAAGCAAGAACTCTCAGTTTTTTAAGAACAATCACTGCTGACTGCAAGCAGGAAGGAAGAGGCAGAGGAGGGGCCAAGAGAGTAACAGGTGATGCTAATCACTCACCAGCTACCTAGACACGTGAAGAAGGGGCACAATACCAAGGATGCAGAAAGAAAACAAAACTGAAACACAAATGCATCCAGTTACAGCTTCACATCACAAAATCTTAAACAGTGGAAAGCCCCTGGGGCAGCTAGAATACAATCACCAGAGAATCTCATTGTCAACCTCTCTTTTAGTAGGGCTGAGGACCTGCCTTTACTAGACCTTAAAGACAGATGACATTCAAATCTCCTAGGGCCACTACACCCATGGAAGGGCTCAGGGTGACCCTGTGTAGCCTGGGTAGAGGGTAGAAAAGGTAGAGCTGCTTTTTCCCCCTGTCTGCAAGCTGTGAATGTGCCCATTTTTCTGTCCTGTGAATGTGAGTAAGGGGAAGAAGTGACCACCTTCTCTGACTGGCCAAAAGTTCATAGGCCAAGGTCACCTCCCAGAGACTGTCTCTGTACCTGTTCCGAGCCTCCCCATAACAAACCCAGCCAGGACTCAAGGCAACTCTAATGTGGCCTACAGTCATTACTGTCTCCCCTAGTTTCTTTGGATATATACCCAATGACTTTCATTAAAATATCTGCTTCTCAACCAACTTTGGTTTTGTTGGTTTTGTTCGTTTCTTTCTTTCTTTGTTTTACTCCATGTATCCTGCTGTTGATTTCAAATGCATTAGACAAATTGGTGGGGTGTGCCTGCTGGGAACACAGGACATAATTCTCCTAGGAAGGCATTACCTTCCCATAAAAGATCCCATAAGAGATCTGCTGAGCAGCAGTTTTTCCCACTAATGAAGTTCAGACTTCTCATCACTGTGGCTGTGCCCTCTGAGCAGAGTGAAGCTGCCTCAGAAACTTTGTGAGCTAAACTGAGGAATCTGTGGACTGATGGATTTTACTTGAGAAATTACATGTATATGCTGAAGGCAAAAGTGAGCTCAAGGAAGGTGCTCAGGGAGAACTGACCTAGGTATGGGTGAAAGGACTGGCCAAGAGGCAGGAGACAGAAAAGCCTGATCAGAGAGAAGGCAGGAAAGGCCGGGCCAGTGCAGCAATCTGATGCAGAATGAGAAAGTGAAGAGAATGAAGAGGAAAGGGGAACTATGGCTCCCACAGGTATGCAACCTTGGCTCACACAGGGGCCCACCTGACTCTCCAGGCTGACAGGTCCTTAAACCCCAACCCCACTCCATGTCTTCTGTCACCAACTGTCCCCAACAGCACCCAGGTAACAGTGTGGAGAGCTAGAGTCAGGCTTTTCCCCTCCTCCCTGAGCAGAGGGATCTGTATTTTCATGGTGCTCTGGGCCCTAAGAGACCTGGTTATAGAACAGATACCTGGGGGAGAGAAGGGACCACACAGAATCAAGCCATCAGCATCTCCAGACAGAAAGGGACAACAGGCACAGAGAGAGGAGGGCTGTAGACACAGGCCAAAGAGGAGGTTTGGAGACCCAGACCCAAGCAGGACTTGAAGGCCATCGTTGTCATCTTGAGAGAGAGGGAAAGAGCCAGGAGAGATGAGGAGCATGGTCTGTGGGAAAAAGTAGACTGCTACCTGCCATGGGTGTCTGTGAAGGTCTTTGAGCAAACATACTCAAATTGCCAGAAGCCCTTCTGCAAAACCCTAACTGCTCCCTCACACACAGGACCCCCACAGTGGTCATCTCTGCAGACAGGCATTCCCTTGTCAACCAGAAATGGCTGTACTTACAGGACTGTCTTAAGAACATGTGGAGACAAAATGTAATATCCCCCCTGCTACTCGCTGGTCAACAATCCCACAGTCTCTTTAAAGAGAGACATTGGTTCTCAGCCTTAGCACAGGTGACATTTCTCTGAGGTGGAGTCTGTCCTGAGAACTGTAGGATGCTTAGCTAGCACCCACTGGGTGCCAGGAGCACTCCTCTTAGCTGTGACTACCCAGCCTATATGTAGACACTGTCAGATGTCTCTGGGGCACAGACTGAGAGGTTGGTCTCCCCCATCTGTGAGGCAGCCTATCTTGTCCCCTCTCCCTCACACTCCTTAGCTCACTTTTATTTTTAGATTATCTGTCACAAATGTGTCTATCCCTGTCTTGAACTGTTAAGAAATTATTCTTTAGAGCCATAAATCTTACTGCCATGTACTCTACATTGCAGCTTTAATTGCACAGGGTTGAGAGCCCAGGTGTATTTTATTTTTTCATTCACAACACATGCAGTCAATGTCACCTATCGCCCGAGGAGGCCCTTGATGTGACTATCCCTGGCATTCAGGAGGTACCTCCAAGTGTGCTGTTCAATGCATGGATAGGATAAATGGAAGCAGCAGGGCCCCACACTCCTGTGCACCCCGAGAAGGGAGCTGACCCAGTCATAGCCTGACTGCCCAAGAAGGCTAACAGGGCTGCAGACCCACTGACCTGGGACCTAAAATTCTTAGCAGCCACAAAGGAAACCTGCCCTTCATTCACTACAGACCCAACACCATGAAAATCCTCAACCTCCCCAACCTGTCAGATCCCACATACTAAGGCTGTTAGCTGGGGCACCTACATAATCTGTGGGACCGAGATAAAATGCAAGGGCAGACCCTTTGTGCAAACAGCAGGAAAAGGGGCCTTTTCTTTTCTTCTGTAATCTCTCACCATATCTGTTTTACATCAGACGGGGCCAGTGGAGAGAGTAAGCAGTACTGGCCACCCCTGGACTTTGAGCAGGTCCTGCAGAGCCCATAACAATAGGGAGTAGCCATCCTGGGTAGCACCACATGGAAGTCCAAGTGTCAATTCCCTGACATGCTCACTGTACTTCAAAAACACAAATCAAAGATAAGATTATTAAGAATATTAAGACAGCAATTGCAGAACATTAAACCTGGAGGAGACCTTGGGTTGCCCTTGGGGACCTGCTGCTCACGCACCAACCATAGGCAGCCTGCTTCAAGGAGCACCCAGGCACACAGCGGATTCTGAGTCCCAAGTCACCATCACAAATAGGATCTTGCTTGTGCCTGGGAGGAGAGCCTTATCTTCCCCTTTTACTGATGAAGAAACACAGGGTCTGACAGATTTTGCCACTGCCTGAGGACAAACAACCTGCAGATGGCACAAGCAACACTGTATATTGACCTGGCCAGTCTCTTCCAAACCATCTTTATCTGCCTTGCACGCCTCTCTCAGGTCAGGGAGAAGAGCAGTGGACCCAAGCAGTCTCTGGCGGGAAGTATAGAGCCCAGCATGGTTGAAACCCTACCTCTACCTAGGAAGGTCTTGATTCACCTTAGTTTACTCATGCCAACAAGGAGAAAAGAGGGGCACTCCCATAAAGGGCTGTGGTGAAGGCCTTTGGAACTGGATGGTTAAGTGAGACTAGGTGGTTAAGTGGGAGAAAGGAACATCAGCCTCTGCACACGTGGGCCCGGGGTTTCAGAGGATATCTGAGGTCACCTCTGCCTCTATGTAAGAACAGCCCTCTGGTGTCATGCCCCCAAAAGTTGAAGGTCAGACTGTCAGCAGCAGTATAACCAGCCCTGGTCTTGTCTTGACCACAGGTGGGCCTGGAGAGTGTGTGGTACAGCTCTTTACCCCCTGTTGGGGAAAACCCCTGCACACATCAGCACAAGGTTCACACCATGATCTACTTCAGTCTCTGCCCCCAGATCTAAGCTGCCTGGTCCAAGGTACACTCTTCAATCACAAAAACCACAGTGCTCCTGGAGCTCAGAGAGGCTAGATCATCTAAGCAGTGTCCAAATCCAGTTCCATTACCTTGGAGCCACCCTCATAAGCAGACAAAGCTGTGACCTTCTTAGCACATGTTCTAAGCAGCTGATTCTGATACCCCATATAGACCAGTCCCCAGCTGGGCCGCCCCAGAGTAGCAACAGACCTACATGTCACAGGATTAAATGACAGCAAAGGCCAGGAGATGACCTAGGCCACGGGTAAGGGTGACCAAGCTGTGAGACAGCCCAGGAAACTCAGGGAGACACTAGGTACAGGAAGGGTTGGAGGGTGTCCACAGCCATGGGACAGTCTCTCCCTCACCCCATCTCAGATGTAGCCCTATGATGGTTTCAGTGACTGACCACCCCAGAAACCTGACTTCTGTCTACACAACAGCCTCCTTTCTTGTTTCTATGTGCCCTGTGCCATGATCTGACAAGCCTCTGGGGTGAACAAGATTGCAGATAGCCAACTCAGCCTCAACCGACCAGCTGTGTGACCTTGAGTGACCCTGAGTGAGCCCCCAACCTCTCCGCCTCTGTCCCACATCCCACAAAGGAGGCTTTGAACAAGATGGCCTGATGACATCTCTTACAGACCTTTAACATACACGCATTCCCAGCACTGAAATTCACATGCACCTACACAGGAGCAAATTCAACAGCCGCAGAGGTTCCCAATGTTACTTCAGACTTGTCAGCCTGCCTTTTTCACTGTGGGAAAGGTACTAGGTAACAAGGCAGCTTGGTACCCAGAGGTGTAAGAGAAATTAGGGAAACCTTCCAAATAACTGGGCTTACTCCATTTCAGAATGAAGAGGAGATAAAAAGCAGATATTTTAAAGTGAGGAGTTCTGGACAAAATGGATACATAGGTAGAAATGCTTCACTTCCTCACACAACCAAAATAAAGATAACAACCAATTTAACAAACAACCATAAGTTCCAGAAAACCAAACTCCATGGAACTACAACAACCAAGGAGTTAAATAAACATTCACCCAGAAAGGTAGGAGGTGTTGAGATGGGCAGCTGGGTGGAGATGCCCATCTCAGCACCTCTCGGGGGCTGGGTGGAGATGCCCATCTCAGCACTGGGTGGTCCACTGCCTTGAGAGCAAGGCAGTGGACCATGTGGGTGAGAAGGGACTGTCTGACCAGGAAACTAAAGACTCAAAACCTCTAGCTATCAAATCCTGTGGGGGTTGTGAAGGTGGGAGAAACTCCCAGTCTCACAGAAGAGTTCCTTGGAAAGAGGGGCTAGAGCAGAGCAACTGAGCCACACTGTTTCCTCTCAGACCCCTTCTGCACAGACAGCACCACAACTCAGCAAAGGGGGTTGCCCCTCCCTGGCAAATACCTGAGGCTCCACCCCCTTACAACATAACAGGTGTACCAAGACAAAGAAATATGGACCAAATGAAAGATCACAACAGAACTCCAGAAAAAGAGCTAAGCAATGAGTAGATAGACAACCTATCTGATGGAGAGTTCAAAACACTGGGAATCAGGATGCTCACAGAACTGAGTGAGATAGGTAGCAAAATGAAGAAAGAAATGAAGGATATACGAAGTAAAATAAAAGAAAATATACAGGGAAACCAACAGTGAAGGGAAAGAAACCAGGACTCAAATCAACAATTTGAAACAAAAGGAAGAAAGAAACATCCAACCAGGACAGAAAGAATAAGAATTCAAAAAAAATGAGGAGAGGCTTAGGAACCTCTGGGACAACTTTAAGTACTCCAACATCCAAACATAGAGATGACAGAAGGAGAAGAGGAGGAGCAAGAAATTGAAAATTTATTTGAACAAATAATGAAGGAAAACTTCCCCAATCTGGTGAAGGAAATAAAATTCCAGGAAGTCCAAGCAGCCCAGAGAGTCCCAAAGAAATTGGACCCAAGGAGGAACAGACCAAGATATATCAAAGTAAGTTACCCAAGATTAAAGGTAAGGAGATAACTAAAAGCAGCAAGAGGAAAGGAGAGAGTTACCTACAAAGGAGTTCACATAAGACTATCAGCTGATTTCTCAAAAGAAAACTTACAGGCAAGAAGGGGCTGGAAGTAAATATTCAAAGTCATGAAAGGCAAGGACCTACATCCAAGGTTGCTCTATCCAGCAAAGCTATCATTTAGAATGAAAGGACAGATAAAGTGCTTCCCAGATAAGGTCAAGTTAAAGGAGTTCATCACTACCCATCCCTTATTATATGAAATGTTAAAGGGACTGATCTAAGAAATAGAAGATAAAAAACTAGGAACAGTAAAATGACAGCAAACACAACTATCAACAACTGAACCTAAAAAACAAAAACTAAGCAAACAACTAGAACAGGAATAGAATGACATAAATGGAGATCACATGGATGGTTGTCAGTGGGGAGTGGGAGGGGTAAAATGGGGCAAAGGGTACAGGGAATAAGAAGTATAATTGGCAGGCACAAAATAGATGGGGGGAGGTTAAGAATAGCCAAAGAATTTATATGTACAACCCATCAACATGAACTAAGGGGGTGGGGAATGCTGGGAGGGTAGGGGGGGTGCAACAGTGAGAAAATAATTAGGACAACTGCAATAGCATAATCAATAAAACATACTTTAAAAAGTAAGTAATTTGAGCCCTGGCTGATGTAGCTTAGTGGATTAAGCGCGGGCCTGTGAACCAAGAGATCACGGTTCGATTCCCAGTCAGGGCACATGCCTGGGTTGCAGGCCAGTTCCCAGCAGGGAATGCACAGGAAGCAACCATACATTCATATTTCTCTCCCTCTCTCCTTCCCTTCCCCTCTGAAGATAAATAAATAAAATCTTTAAAAAAAAAAGAAAGAAAAAAAAAAGTAAGTAATTTGAGCCCTGCCTTGTGTGGTTCAGTGGATTAGGCACAGCGACCTGAAAACCAAGGAGTTGCTGGTTAGATTCCCCATCGAAGAACATGTGCCTGAACTGTAGGTCAGGTCAGGCAAGAGGCAACCAATCAATGTTTCTCTCATGCACTGATGTTTCCCATCCTCGCTTTCCTCCTCCCTTCTCCTCTCTCTAAGAATATAAAAAAATAAAATATTTAAAAATGATTAATTTGACCTTCAGTGTTGTGCGTTACACCTATTGGTTATGCCATCTGGTAGGTGTCAGGGCATTTGACTGGAAATGGAAGAAAGAAAACAGACACCTAGTAGACCTTAAAAAACAATCTGCATATGGTTTTAAGAGTTAAGGCTATGAAAATAAACAATAAAAATTTTGCATGAATTTGCCTCAACATAATTAGGTGCAATGAGAGTTTGGGAATAGTCCATCTGCATTAACAACCTGTTAACTCAGGTGTTATGCAACTCCACAGGAAAAAGAATCAATATTTTGGAAGTTTGTAACCCATAAGCAACAACCTATAAGCCACCAATCTGATTGTGATAGAGGGAAAGATTCTCATTATAGTCTTTGTTAAAGCTCACAGACACAAAATTACCTTATGTGATAATAGGGAAGTTAAAGCAGCAACAGTTACTATGTTAAAAAGTACTTGGAAATCTCTCCTTGTTAGTTCTGCCAACTTCTTTTATCATAAGCAGTGAATAGATCTGGTAAAGAAACACTATGATAACATTTCTCACAACTAGTTCATTTCCAGCTCCAAGAAGGCATCCATTATGCAGTTACATGCCAAGTGTGATTCCCAGCCTGTGCCAACCACTGGGTGGACCTCACACTGTGACCTTTGTCACTGTCAGCTTCAGAACTCTGATCAATGCTGCAAAGTAGGTATCAACTCTTGGGGACTTCACAAAAGATAGAAATGCTAGAAGCTCCAAATAGCTAGTAGATAGTGATACAATTATAAAAACTGTTTTTACTGGGCTTTTAATTTCAACTTTGATTATTAAATAAGATACCAAAGTGGTATATATTTGTGATAATCCAGGAAGTCATTTGGTGGGAGAGTATTAAAAAAACAAGAGAAATACTAATATAAATAACATGGCTTTTTATTTTGCTAAATAAACTCTTTGGGGAGAAATTCTGACTGAAATGGTCATTTTTCTCCAACAGGTTACCCAGGTTATACAGAGGACACCCAAATCTGTGATGAATGAGCCTAGAACTACACCCTTGATGCATGAAGCAGGAGGAGGACTCAGAGAAAAGTGTAAAGCAAGCCTCATCAGTATGTGTGCACATGTGTATAATACACACATGGACTATGTGTGCACACACATACATATATGCTTACCTGTGTGTGGCCTTAAGCACCATGGTCACTTTTTCTAAGCATTGTTATTTTTTAAAACTCTATGGTTGTATTTTACACTCTATAACAAAAGAATTCACTTATCAGTCTAAACAGAGGCAACTAAATGAGTTAAATCAGAATGATGCATTTTTTAAATTAGGCAACCACTGAAATTTCAAGTAGATTTCAAAATCTCAGCCTAAGACAGTAAAAGATAAAAATGCCTTTGGAAATAGTTTGTTGTAATGAGGAAGAAGTAGTAAGCTGGGACAGCAGAGTGTGTGGTCATGGCACTCAATAAATAGTGTTTAAGTGATCTGAGAGGCTGGGCTAGTGCTCACAGGGAGTAGGGTACCAGGGTGAGGGCCCAGCTCCGCCTTTGGGAGTCAGGCCAACATCCTAGATCCATAACAGGGGAAGCAGCCAAGTGGCTTTTAAGTTTCCACCAGGTTATAGCATTCTTTTATGTTATAAACTGGAAAATAAGTATACCCACAAAATCACATGTTTACTAAAAGTGTAACTAAACTCTGGTCCAATAGCTACAAATTAAGACATGCAAAATTAGGAGGTACAATATATTGCAAATAATATTTAGCAGGGACTTTCTTTCTCCCAAACACTCCTAAATCCTCACAAGTGTGCCAGGAAGGAAAGTGTTCATCTCTAAGTCATGTAAGGGGCTCCTCTATTAGGAGAAAAGCAAGGAATACAGATCTCCTACAGCGATGTCAAAGGATTCTCTATCCAACTTAAAATCTTGCTCAAAATGTGAACTCTCTTGTGATTCAGCTGGGGGCAGGGGGAAATCGATTTGTTTTAACAGTTGTTGGAAATGTGAAACACAAATGTGTTCCTAAATTAAAGTCTGACTATCTGGCTCTACATACCTTTACTTTACATACAACTTGAACTTACATAGGGTAATCCAGCATGGTGCTGAAGAACATGCACCCTGATGCCTCACTCCTTGGGTTCAAATCCTGGCTCTCTCTCTTAGTGCTGTGCAACCTCACATAAGATTCTAAACCTCTCTGTATCTTCATCTGCTTGCTGGAAATAATAGCAGTACCTGCTTCTAGGTTTGTTGTGAGGATTATATGAATTAATTTGTGCAAATACTAAGAATGCAGTAAGCACTCCACTTATCATCTTCATTTTAGCAAAAGAGGGGTAACTTGAAATGTGAGTCGTCAGTGCTGACATTTTCAAACACCAGGAAAATTACTGAAAGGTGCATTTCGAGGATGCAGAGACATGGCCTGTCCTCTTCTGAAGTTAAAATCACTGTGGGAATGTAAAACACAGGCAACACTATGGGTTAAGTGTACAAAATAGCCATCCCAGGGAATGAGGGAATAAAAATCACCCATAGAATGGTATGAATATGCTCACAACAATCAGGGCCAGACCAGTGCTGGCCAAGCACAGGGGCATGTAGCCAGGTTGAGTGGAGTCAGTGGGAACAGTGACTAAAGAGCAGATCAACAGCCCACTGCTACACTAATGAGTGATTTGGCCACTTCCAGGGGTGCACGAATTCTTTTAAATTATGAGACACTGTCACCCCACTTCTCGTACTGTCGCACAGGTTTATCAAAAAATTCTTAATGTGTCAATTTAATCATCTAAAACCACAACATCAACTCCTCAGTGTGTAAAATTTATTAAGTTCCTCACTTCCTATCTAGGACATGTCTTTTCCACCTAGAGCCCTGCCTAGTGAACTAACATTAACTATGAGGATCCTTGGCTGTCCTGTCCAGGGCCTCAGCATGGGCTTCTCTGCCATCCACAAGTGGGGAGAGGGATGCAGGATGCAGACAGACAAACGCCATGGCCAACAATCTATGCTTCATGACGGCTGCACTTCGCAACCTGATCTGTTACTCAAGTAAATGTGATGTCCTCCCTCTATTTTATTAAATTAATTTGTCTCTTCAGATCAAGGATTTAAAACAAGACTTTGTATTTAAGTTCCCAAAGAAAACAAACACAGCCCTTTTCACTCATCTCTGAAGCACTAACAATCCAATCTTTTATTGGTTTAAAAAAATGCACATATTGAACTCGGCTTACATGGGATTCTATTCATATCCATTCAGAAAGAACCATTTATCTGACAATATATCCTTGTCAAATTATTCTGGTCAATATACAAAAAAAATAATCACCCTTCAAATCACCAACAGGAAAGAACTTTTAGCAATCAGGAAAAGAATCCAGATGCAATCCAAACTATCTACCATGGATATAATCTCTGACCACATCTTATTATATCAATGGCATACCTCAGCCCCAAAGGAAATGGAAGAACACAAACTGCTGAAATGTAGGTTCCATATTTTAATAATGGATTGGGGCAAACACAATATGGCTATAATTTATTATTCACAGACATCTACAATTCTCTTCATGTTTTCCAAATGGAAATAAATGGAGAATGTAAGTACTTTCTTACACTCACCACTGTCTGATGAAGCCAATGTCTCCCAGGGGCCTGCCTTGATGAAAAACATCAACTTTTGATCAAGTTTCTGGACAACCAGTCAACTGCCTCATTTGGCTTGGTACTAGATACTTTCCTGAATGTGACACAATTCCTCAACTCAGCAAACGCCAAGAACAAAGTGAAGAACAAAGATGGAGAAGAAGCCAGTAGATGGTGGGAGGGGTCTATCCCAGTGTGAGGTGTGAGCTGAAGGGGACCTGCTTGCTTCTAAAGGTACTTGAGCATACCAGGGTTGGGTGGATGTGCACAAACTGTCGACAGATAGTTATTGGCACCAGTTCAACGTCAATAAGAAACCACAAATTTGGGGTGCAGTAAAGAAGTAAACCTTATTCAGTGCAAAACAGCTCAATTGTGATAAAGCAAGGCTGTGAGGCAGCTTTGGGGCTGAGCCCCTCTCTGGCTAGACAACTCTGCTCTGCCTGCTCCCTGCCAGTCTGCTCTGCCTTTCAGTGATCTGCTTCACTGTGCTCCAGAGAAGCATCTTCAGTGTTTCAGCAGTCTTCAGTGGAAAGGGAACGTGCATTCCCAGAGCCAGAAATGAACTAACTCATATAGAAAGAAGTCCCCACCACTGGTCCCTAATTGGTCTGTCCTCATTCTCACCATTTGATTGGTCCAAAAAGCACTGCCCTGAATGATCAAAAAGGAGTCACTCTGATTGGTCAGTGAAGAAGCTGATGGAGATATAGCTGAGCAGTTCCAATTGGATGGGGAAAGTCTCAGTCCTACTGGTAGAAATAGGATTCCAGGAATTCCTCTGTAAGGGCTGGCTCAGATGGCAGAAACAATGTGCAAGCAGCAGTTCAGTATAGGCTTCTCCCTGAAATGCTGTTTGCATGAAAGGCCCCTGTGTAGAAATGGCTGCTAGGCTTTTTTTTTTTTTTAATTTGACTCCAGTTAGCCACCAGGAGCTTTTTTTAATAGGTATCTTATTTCTCAGGATCCACACAACCTAGGAAGGAGAGGGTCTAGGGCTGAGTGATGGTTTAGAGCCTCCCACCTCTGCCCTGCAGGACTCAGGGGTCCCTGAGTAGAGTCCCTGGGTTGGGGCAAATGGGAGGCCACAGCTCCCCTCAGGATCCTACTGCCCACAGCACATACCACACCAGCTATTATCAAGTGCCTTCATTGCTTGAAAAACTACCTTTCTGTGTTTTACTCTGCCAGGAAACTACCAGGGGTGCCCAACCCGCAACCCATGGGCCACATGCAACCAGGATAGCTATGAATGTGGCCCAACACAAAACCGTAAATTTACTTAAAACCCTTTTTTGCTCATCAGTTTTTGTTAGTGTTTGTGTATTTAATGTGTGGCCCAAGACAACTCTTCTTCCAGTGTGGCCCAGAGACACCAAAAGATTGGACACTCCTGCAAGTCTAGGCCTTTTTTGTGTGATAAATGTCTCTTTTCATGAGCAAGGATCTGAACATGCTCCTTTGAAAAGGGGGAGAGAGACAGAGTTTAAGAATGGTTTGATCACTCCAGGAGTCTCCCAGAACCCCAAGGGAGAGAGCAGAAATTCAGACCACCCTAGAAGGAGTTATAGGTCTATTCAAACACCAGTCAGGCACCAGCAGGCAGGCCCAGCAGTTCACTGACACCTTTATACATGATGCAACCTCAGACACACATGCGTGCGCGCGCGCACAAAACACACACACACACACACACACACACACACACACAGATCAAGACACCCCAGGATTGCACCTAAGGTTCAAAACACAATGTGTCACTTAACTCCACTAAAGACTATTACATCTCCATTCTATAGATAAGAAAAACTGAAGCTCTGACTTGCTGAGGAGCTCACCTATGGCTCATAAGTGAAGAGCTGGGGTTAAAAGTCAGGGATCTGGGGTTCCAGAGCCCACACTCCTCAAGTTGATGCCACAAAGGGAGAGTGTGGCCCCTTGGGACAACACAATGACCTGGTATGCTGTGTGACCTTGAATAGGTAATTTAACCTCTCTGGGCCTTACCTCCTTATCTGCAAAGTGGATAAATTCTGATCCACCTGACAGAGCTGCTGTGAGGATCAAATAAGCCATGCAGGAAAGTGCTGGGAGGCAGCATATGTTTAGGTTTTGTTTGGGGGGGGGGCAAACTATACATTTTCAGAATCAAAGAGTAAGTAAATAGGCAGGATAAGAAGAAGTGAATTTCTAGGTTATTCTATTTTCAGAAAAAGTAAAACTGAAATGTGAAGAGCTAGTGTACTACTCAAATGTTTACATACAAAAGACATACCCTTCAGAGGGCACTGAAACCTCCTCAGGCTTCAATTTCCTGATCTTTCAGTTGTAGAAGTTGAATTAATATATATGCCTAGATACAGGGTAAAATTTTGTTTCCAAAATCACCAGGCACCAAGGAGGGAGTCACCTTCTCCTTGGTTCCTACCAGACTCATATTGCAAAGAACCCTACGAATTACTTTATTAGCAACACCAAAATACTATTTGGAGGAAACACACAAGCCTGAAACTAACTCAGTCTATAATGGTTTCAGGATGTGCTTTTTGAGAATCACTATACAAGAGACAACCTTAACACAGAGTCAGTGTTAAATTATATGAAAAGGAATGACCCAGAGTTCCAAGTGCTGGATGATATAAACAATCCTTTAAGGTTCATTTTTTTAAAAAAAGTAACCTGTTCCAGTATTGGGTGAATTAGTTATTGTGGCTCAGGACAGAAATGATTAGTGAATGTATCCCAAACTGAGCAGATAATGGTGCTCCTCATGGTTAAACACATTTGGAGACGAGGAGTTCAGGTATGGAATGCTGGTTGAGAGGAGCCTGTCATACACTGGCGAGAACAGAAGGTAGGCAGCTCAAGGGGAAAACTGAGCTGGAGAGAAAAGATGTAAGAATGGAAAGCAGAGCCTAGATAATAAAGGAGAGAGCAGAGTACAGAGCCTGGGATGGATCCCTCAAAAATCCCTGTAGCTGAGGAGTAGAAATTGAGAGAGCATGTAGTCAGAAGCAGAAAGAAGAGCAGGAGAAATGGCACTCAGAACCCATTATGTGAGAGAATCTCAACGAGACTGAATTGACATGTGAAGCCCCAAGATGGGACAGCATTGCCACTCCTCCAGTGCTTGTCATGCTAAGAGACGAACTGATGCCTATGTGGCAGGAGATACAAGTTCATCAGGTGGAGAAAGGCAAATTCACTGCAGGAAGTCAATATTCACACAGTCAGAGTCAGGGAACAGACAGTAAAGGTTCTCATGTGTCACATCCTTAAAGAATGTAGAGTCTAGTGTTGGCCAATTAGGCAATAGTCCCAAGAAAGGAGGAGTGAATTAGAGGATTGAGAGGACCTACAGTTGATCTAGATCAATTATACCTGTGTTAAGTGGTCAATGAATTTACCATTAGGCCTCACATTAATAGTAATGGAATGATATACAGCATATCACAGTGTTTTACATATGCTGCCTGATTTGATCCTCCTCACACTATTCCCACCAGGTGGTAAAATAAGTATTAATGTTCTGATCAAATGCTCACTACTCACAAGGCAACTCATTCCATACTCAAAACATGTCTATTTAAAAGTTAGTTCCTGTGGAACTGGACTCTTCTTTTCTGTAGCTTCCACAAGTTCTGCCTCTTAAAAACAAAAATGGTATGTTTGAAGATGATGTTTTCCTTTAGTCTTCTCTCTCTCTCTCTCTCTCTCTCTCTCTCAGCTCTTCCTATAGTGGGAAATTTCATCCAGATTTTCCTGCTGCTTTTGTCTCTGACTTTGTCCCACCCCACCCTCCACATACTGACCCCCTACTATGGACCAGATGCTGGGAGAGGTGCATGACTCATCTCATTTCATTCTCATGATGACTCTGCAGAAGATAACTTGTTCAAGGTCACACAGGAAATAAGTATTCAAACTCATGTCTTTCTGAAACCAAAAATTTCCATTATCAAAAGCTAGAGATACACTGTCCAGTACAGTAGCCACCTGCCACACCTGGCACCTACCACACCTGACACACAGGAAACGTGCCTGTTTCAACTAAGATATGAAGTAAGGGTAAAACACACACCAAATTGGGAAGGCCTAGCTTAAAAAAAGAATGTAAAACATCTCAATTTTTATGTTGATTCTATGCTGAAATGATAACATTTTGGATATATTGGATTAAATACAACATACTAAAATTGATTTCACCTGTTTCTTTTACTTTTTTAAGTGTGACTACTAGAAATTTTTAAACTATATATATATATATATATATATATATATATATGCGCCTCTCATTCATGATTTAGATTATAATACTTTTGAGCAGCACTAATCTACAACACTAGAATGAGAAGTCTCAACTCTTTGGACAGTGACTGTCCTGGTATAAGAACCATAACTCAAAGAGTAGCCATTTAATGAATCTGGTATCAGATGGCATTCGAAGTTCCTGACCAGTGATGAAATCTGAGCTTTATCTTTCTGTATTCTGGTATTGTTTTGCATTTTATTTCCTAGGGTTTTTAGGGAATGAAGTTTTATAAATATGAAATATGCTCATTGAAAAAAAAAGGAAAAATGCATCCTATGGACACCTATAAGGATGATGTGCTCCAAAACCTGTTAGGATACCCAAAAAAGGTTTTGAGATGATAAGGCCACCAATGTGAAAGATTCATGGGAAATTTTTGAATTAAATTACTTTATAAAATATGGGGGCAAAAAATATTTTCAAATTAATATAATGGTATGTGATTTTAATGTACAATTAAACTAAGTATTAGAAGCAGATACTTGAGTATTCCATTTAAATTCCTAGAAATTCAAATATCCAGGTGGGCCTGACAGTATTTTAATATTCATGTAGAAAAAAACAGGAAGTAATTTAAATTGAAAGTCATTTTATATTTAGACAAATATGGTAAATTATATAAGGGATCAGCATCCTAGTCTCAGAGCATTAAAATTTAACTGGAGCCATCATTTATCCAATCACTTATCCCCTTACTCATTGGTTCATTCAACACAGATTTTTTTTTAATTTTAATTGTTGTTCAAGTACAGTTTTCTGTCTTTTACTCCCATCCCAGCCCACCTCCCCAGTGCTCCCCACCTCCCTCCCATTTCTACCCCCCTAGTTTTTGTCCATGTGTCCTTTATACTTGTTCCTGTAAACCCTTCCCTTTTCCCCTGAAATTCCCTCCCTTCACCCCTCTGATCACTGTCAGCCTGTTCTCTATTTCAGTGCCTTTGGTTATATTTTGCTTGTTTGTTTGTTTTGTTGTTTAGGTTCCTGTTAAAGGTGAGATCATATGGTATTTGTCTTTCACCTGGCTTTGCCTGGCTTATTTCGCTTAGCATAATGCTTTCCAGTTCCATCCATGCTATT